>CM050164.1:475878088-476063069 GCA_027410445.1 Discoglossus pictus
CCTCCTCTCAGGTTGATCATCTCTCCCTCCTCTTTGTGCTCCGGTAGCCATGGCTGTGCAGGGTAAGGCCTTCTCTCAGGCTGATCATCTCTCCCTCCTCTCTGTGCTCCGGTAGCCATGGCTGTGCAGGGGAAGGCCTCCTCTCAGGCTGATCATCTCTCCCTCCTCTCTGTGCTCCGGTAGCCATGGCTGTGCAGGGGAAGGCCTCCTCTCAGGCTGATCATCTCTCCCTCCTCTTTGTGCTCCGGTAGCCATGGCTGTGCGGGGGAAGGCTTCCTCTCAGGCTGATCATCTCTCCCTCCTCTTTGTGCTCCGGTAGCCATGGCTGTGCGGGGGAAGGCTCCTCTCAGGCTGATCATCTCTCCCTCCTCTTTGTGCTCCGGTAGCCATGGCTGTGCGGGGGAAGGCTCCTCTCAGGCTGATCATCTCTCCCTCCTCTCTGTGCTCCAGTAGCCATGGCTGCGCAGGGGAAGGCCTCCTCTCAGGCTGATAATCTCTCCCTCCTCTTTGTGCTCCGGTAGCCATGGCTGCGCAGGGGATGGCCTCCTCTCAGGCTGATCATCTCTCCCTCCTCTCTGTGCTCCAGTAGCCATGGCTGCGCAGGGGAAGGCCTCCTCTCAGGCTGATCAACTCTCCCTCCTCTTTGTGCTCCGGTAGCCATGGCTGTGCGGGGGAAGGTCTCCTCTCAGGCTGATCATCTCTCCCTCCTCTTTGTGCTCCGGTAGCCATGGCTGTGCGGGGGAAGGCTCCTCTCAGGCTGATCATCTCTCCCTCCTCTCTGTGCTCCAGTAGCCATGGCTGTGCGGGGGAAGGTCTCCTCTCAGGCTGATCATCTCTCCCTCCTCTCTGTGCTCCGGTAGCCATGGCTGCGCAGGGGAAGGCTTCCTCTCAGGCTGATCATCTCTCCCTTCTCTCTGTGCTCCGGTAGCCATGGCTGTGCAGGGGAAGGCTTCCTCTCAGGCTGATCATCTCTCCCTTCTCTCTGTGCTCCAGTAGCCATGGCTGTGCAGGGGAATGGTTCCTCTCAGGCTGATCATCTCTCCCTTCTCTCTGTGTTTCGGTAGCCATGGCTGTGCAGGGGAATGGTTCCTCTCAGGCTGATCATCTCTCCCTTCTCTCTGTGTTTCGGTAGCCATGGCTGTGCAGGGGAAGGCTTCCTCTCAGGCTGATCATCTCTCCCTCCTCTCTGTGTTTCGGTAGCCATGGCTGTGCAGGGGAATGGTTTCTCTCAGGCTGATCATCTCTCCCTTCTCTCTGTGCTCCAGTAGCCATGGCTGTGCAGGGGAAGGCTTTCTCTCAGGCTGATCATCTCTCCCTTCTCTCTGTGCTCCAGTAGCCATTGCTGTGCGGGGGAAGGCTTCCTCTCAGGCTGATCATCTCTCCCTCCTCTCTGTGCTCCGGTAGCCATTGCTGTGCAGGGGAAGGCCTCCTCTCAGGCTGATCATCTCTCCCTCCTCTCTGTGCTCCGGTAGCCATGGCTGTGCGGGGGAAGGCTCCTCTCAGGCTGATCCTCCTCCCAGGCTGATCATCTCTCCCTCCTCTCTGTGCTCCGGTAGCCATGGCTGTGCCGGGGAAGGCTTCCTCTCAGGCTGATCATCTCTCCCTCCTCTCTGGCTGATCATATCTCCCTCCTCTCTGTGCTCTGGTAGCCATAGCTGTGCGGGGGAAGGCTTCCTCTCAGGCTGATCATCTCTCCCTCCTCTCTGGCTGATCATATCTCCCTCCTCTCTGTGCTCTGGTAGCCATAGCTGTGCGGGGGAAGGCTTCCTCTCAGGCTGATCATCCTCCCTCCTCCCAGGCTAATCATCTCTCCCTCCTCTCTGTGCTCCAGAAGCCATGGCTGTGCAGGGGAAGGCTTCCTCTCAGGCTGATCATCTCTCCCTCCTCTCTGTGCTCTGGTACAGGGGATGGATTTAGGTTCCCTTCAGTGTAATCTGAGCTTCCTGTTGGCACCTTAGTGTGATCTACAGCATCGATGTCTGCTTTTAGAGGAAGAAGGCACTGTACAGAGCAGCACACGCCAGGACGGGATTTGGAGGGTGTCTCTGGTGAAATATGGGGTGATAATGAGATCCATCTGTAGGTGGGAGCCTAACTCGCCTAATGAATGATCCTGCCTGTGATATATTGTGTGTCCGTGCTGATCCTGTGACGTGTTCTGTGCGCCGCGTTTACTAATCTCACACTTTTACCAATGTTTTTCAGTTTAAACATGTTGTTGGGGATATTACACATCATCTAACAGACATACTCATGTCATTGGTAAGTAATCCACGGTTCCTGTAGGGGCTTTTATGCAGTGTAAACTAAGAGTTGACAATCTCTATTAAAACTTCCATCTCTTCAGTGGGAATCTGGTCGTAAAAACTGCCAGGGCTTTCATTAGAACACTTGGCCCATTATTAATTTTAGTTATGCAGAGGATGATATAGAAAATGTGACTGGAGACGTGGTAAAGACTTGAAGAAGAATCCTTTTGGGATCTCTAAATCTCTGCACCTGATCTAAGAAGGTTACACAAAGGCTGCTCCGAAAATGTCACTTTACAGATTATACCAAAACACAAATAAATACATAAAATGTCTCTAAATGCAGTAAAGAAAATGCTGGAATAATCTGATAATAGGACAATCATTGTATGTGGGATTATTTGCCTAGGGGAAGCAATCATTGTATATGGCATTATATGCCTAGGGGAAGCAATCATTGTATATGGAATTATATGCCTAAGGGGGCAATCACTGTATATGGGATTATATGCCTAGGGGAAGCAATCATTGTATATGGGATTATATGCCTAAAGGGGCAATCACTGTATATGGGATTATATGCCTACGGGAAGCAATCATTGTATATGGGATTATATGCCTAGAGGTAGCAGTCATTGTATATAGGATTATATGCCTAGGGGAAGCAATCACTGTATATGGGATTATATGCCTAGAGGAAGCAATCATTGTATATAGGATTATATGCCTAGGGGAAGCAATCACTGTATATGGGATTAAATGACTAGGGGAAGCAATCATTGTATATGAGATTATATGCCTAGGGGAGGCAATCACTTTATATGGAATTATATGCCTAGGGGGGGGGGCAATTACTGTATATGGGATTATATGCCTAGGGGAAGCAATCATTGTATATAGGATTATATGCCTAGGGGAAGCAATCACTGTATATGGGATTATATGACTAGGGGAAGCAGTCATTGTATATGGGATTATATGCCTAGAGGACGCAATCATTGTATATGGGATTATATGCCTAGAGGAAGCAATCATTGTATATGGGATTATATGCCTAAAGGGAAGCAATCATTGTATATGGGATTATATACCTAGGTGAGGCAATCACTGTATATGGGATTATATGCCTAGGGGAAGCAATCATTGTATATGGCATTATAAGACTAGAGGTAACAATCATTGTATATGGGATTATATGACTAGAGGTAACAATCATTGTATATGGGATTATATGACTAGGGGAAACAATCATTGTATATGGGATTATATGCCTAGAGGTAGCAATCATTGTATATGAGGAAGCAATCATTGTATATGAGATTATATGCCTAGAGGAAGCAATCATTGTATATGGCATTATATGCCTAGAGGAAGCAATCATTGTATATGGGATTATATGCCTAGGGGAAGCAATCATTGTATATGGGATTATATGCCTAGGGGAAGCAATCATTGTATATGGGATTATATGCCTAGAGGAAGCAATCACTGTATATGGAATTATATGCCTAGGGGAAGCAATCATTGTATATGGCATTATATGCCTAGGGGAGGCAATCACTGTATATGGGATTATATGCCTAGGGGAAGCAATCATTGTATATGGCATTATATGACTAGAGGTATCAATTATTATATATGGGATTATATGACTAGAAGAAGCAGTCATTGTATATGGGATTATATGACTAGAGGAAGCAATCATTGTATATGAGATTATATGCCTAGAGGAAGCAATCATTGTATATGGCATTATATGCCTAGAGGAAGCAATCATTGTATATGGGATTATATGTCTAGGGGAAGCAATCATTGTATATGGGATTACATGCCTAGAGGAAGCAGTCATTGTATATGGGATTATATGACTAGAGGAAGCAATCATTGTATATGAGATTATATGCCTAGAGGAAGCAATCATTGTATATGGCATTATATGCCTAGAGGAAGCAATCATTGTATATGGGATTATATGCCTAGGGGAAGCAATCATTGTATATGGGATTATATGCCTAGGGGAAGCAATCATTGTATATGGGATTATATGCCTAGAGGAAGCAATCACTGTATATGGGATTATATGCCTAGGGGAAGCAATCATTGTATATGGCATTATATGCCTAGGGGAGGCAATCATTGTATATAGGATTATATGCCTAGGGGAAGCAATCACTGTATATGGGATTATATGACTAGGGGAAGCAGTCATTGTATATGGGATTATATGCCTAGAGGACGCAATCATTGTATATGGGATTATATGCCTAGAGGAAGCAATCATTGTATATGGGATTATATGCCTAAAGGGAAGCAATCATTGTATATGGGATTATATACCTAGGTGAGGCAATCACTGTATATGGGATTATATGCCTAGGGGAAGCAATCATTGTATATGGCATTATAAGACTAGAGGTAACAATCATTGTATATGGGATTATATGACTAGAGGTAACAATCATTGTATATGGGATTATATGACTAGGGGAAACAATCATTGTATATGGGATTATATGCCTAGAGGTAGCAATCATTGTATATGGGATTATATGCCTAGAGGAAGCAATCATTGTATATGGGATTATATGCCTAGAGGAAGCAGTCATTGTATATGGGATTATATGACTAGAG
This sequence comes from Discoglossus pictus, assembly GCA_027410445.1. Classification (NCBI taxonomy): domain Eukaryota; kingdom Metazoa; phylum Chordata; class Amphibia; order Anura; family Alytidae; genus Discoglossus; species Discoglossus pictus. The sequence continues at coordinate 475,882,969 of CM050164.1, forward strand.
GAAGCAATCATTGTATATGAGATTATATGCCTAGAGGAAGCAATCATTGTATATGGCATTATATGCCTAGAGGAAGCAATCGTTGTATATGGGATTATATGCCTAGGGGAAGCAATCATTGTATATGGGATTATATGCCTAGGGGAAGCAATCATTGTATATGGGATTATATGCCTAGAGGAAGCAATCCCTGTATATGGGATTATATGCCTAGGGGAAGCAATCATTGTATATGGCATTATATGCCTAGGGGAGGCAATCACTGTATATGGGATTATATGCCTAGGGGAAGCAATCATTGTATATGGCATTATATGACTAGAGGTATCAATTATTATATATGGGATTATATGACTAGAAGAAACAATTATTGTATTTGGGATTATATGCCTAGGGGAAGCAATCATTGTATATGGCATTTTATGACAAGAGGTAACAATCATTGTATATGGGATTATATGACTAGAAGAAACAATCAATGTATATGGGATTATATGACTTGAAGAAACAATCACTGTATATGGGATTATATGACTAGGGGAAGAAATCACAGTATATGGGATTATATGACTAGATTAAACAATCATTGTATATGGGACTATATGACTAGGGGAAGCAATCATTGTATATGGGATTATATGACTAGGGGAAGCAATCATTGTATATGGGATTATATGCCTATAGGAAGCAATCATTGTATATGAAATTATATGCCTAGAGGAAGAAATCATTGTATATGGGATTATATGCCTATAGGAAGCAATCATTGTATATGAAATTATATGCCTAGGGGAAGAAATCACAGTATATGGCATTATATGACTATAGGAAGCAGTCACTGTATATGGGATTACATGCATTGGGGAAGCAATCATTGTATATGGGATTATATGTCTAGAGGAAGCAGTCACTGTATATGGGATTATATGCCTAGAGGAAGCAGTCACTGTATATGGGATTACATGCATAGGGGAAGCAATCATTGTATATGGGATTATATGTCTAGAGGAAGCAGTCACTGTATATGGGATTATATGCCTAGAGGAAGCAATCATTGTATATGGTATTATATGTCTAGAGGAAGCAGTCACTGTATATGGGATTATATGACTATAGGAAGCAGTCACTGTATATGGGATTACATGCATAGGGGAAGCAATCATTGTATATGGGATTATATGTCTAGAGGAAGCAGTCACTGTATATGGGATTATATGCCTAGGGGAAGCAATCATTGTATATGGGATTATATGCCTAGAGGAAGCAGTCACTGTATATGGGATTATATGCCTAGAGCAAGCAATCACTGTATATAGGATTATATGCCTAGAGGAAGCAATCATTGTATATGGGATTATATGCCTAGAGGAAGCAGTCATTGTATATGGGATTATATGACTAGAGGAAGCAGTCACTGTATATGGGATTATATGCCTAGAGGTAGCAGTCACTGTATATGGGATTATATGCCTAGGGGAAGCAATCATTATATATGGGATTATATGCCTAGAGGAAGCAGTCACTGTATATGGGATTATATGACTAGAGGAAGCAGTCATTGTATATGGGATTATATGCATAGAGGAAGCAATCACTGTATATGGGATTATATGCATAGAGGAAGCAATCACTGTATATGGTATTATATGTCTAGAGGAAGCAGTCATTGTATATGGGATTATATGACTAGAGGAAACAATAATTGTATATGGGATTATATGCCTAGAGGAAGCAGTCACTGTATATGGGATTATATGCATAGAGGAAGCAATCACTGTATTTGGGATTATATGCATAGAGGAAGCAATCACTGTATATGGGATTATATGCCTAGAGGTAGCAATCATTGTATATGGTATTATATACCTAGAGGAAGCAATCATTGTATATGGGATTATATGCCTAGAGGAAGAAATCATTGTATATGGGATTATATGACTAGGGGAAGAAATCACATTATATGGCATTATATGACTAGAGGAAGCAGTCACTGTATATGGGATTATATGCATAGGGGAAGCAATCATTGTATGTGGGATTATATGCCTAGAGGAAGCAATCTTTGTATATGGGACTATATGCCTAGGGGAAGCAATCATTGTATATGGGATTATATGCCTAGGGGAAGCAATCATTGTATATGGGATTATATGCCTAGAGGAAGCAATCACTGTATATAGGATTATATGCCTAGAGGAAGCAATCATTGTATATGGGATTATATGCCTAGAGAAAGCAGTCATTGTATATGGGATTGTATGACTAGAGAAAGCAATCACAGTATATGGGATTATATGCCTAGAGGAAGCAATCATTGTATATGGGATTATATGCCTAGGAGAAGCAATCATTGTATATGGGATTATATGCCTAGAGGTACCAATCATTGTATATGGGATTATATGACTAGAGGAAGCGATCATTGTATATGGGATTATATGACTAGGGGAAGCGATCATTGTATATGGGATTATATGACTAGAGGAAGCGATCATTGTATATGGGATCATATGCCTAGGGGAAGCAATCATTGTATATGGGATTATATTACTAGAGGAAGCAATAACTGTATATGGGATTATATGCCTAGGTGAACCAATCACTGTATATAGGATTATATGCCTAGAGGAAGCAATCACTGTATATAGGATTATATGCCTGGAGGAAGCAATCATTGTATATGGGATTATATGCCTAGAGGAAGCAGTCATTGTATATGGGATTATATGAATAGAGAAAGCAATCACAGTATATGGGATTATATGACTAGAGGAAGCAGTCACTGTATATGGGATTATATGCATAGGGGAAGCAATCATTGTATATGGGATTATATGCCTAGGGGAAGCAATCATTGTATATGGGATTATATGCCTAGGGGAAGCAATCATTGTATATGGGATTATATGCCTAGAGGTAGCAATCATTGTATATGGGATTATATGACTAGAGGAAGCGATCATTGTATATGGGATTATATGCCTAGGGGAAGCAATCATTGTATATGGGATTATATGACTAGAGGAAGCGATCATTGTATATGGGTTTATATGCCTAAGGGAAGCAGTCACTGTATATGGGATTATATGCCTAGGGGACGCAATCATTGTATATGGGATTATATTACTAGAGGAAACAATAACTGTATATGGGATCAGATGCCTAGAGGTAGCAGTCACTGTATATGGGATTATATGCCTAGAGGAAGCAATCATTGTATATGGGATTATATGTCTAGAGGAAGCAGTCATTGTATATGGGATTATATGACTAGAGGAAACAATCATTGTACATGGGATTATATGCCTAGAGGAAGCAGTCACTGTATATCGGTTATATGCCTAGGGGAAGCAATCATTGTATATGGGATTATATGACTAGAGGAAGAAATCATTGTATATGGCATTATATGACTAGAGGAAGCAGTCACTGTATATGGGATTATATGCATAGGGGAAGCAATAATTGTATATGGGATTATATGCCTAGAGGAAGCAATCATTGTATATGGGATTATATGCCTAGATGAAGCAGTCACTGTATATGGGATTATATGACTAGAGGAAGCAGTCACTGTATATTGGATTATATGCATAGGGGTAGCAATCATTGTATATGGGATTATATGCCTAGAGGAAGCAGTCTTTGTATATGGGATTATATGCCTAGGGGAAGCAATCATTGTATATGGGATTATATGCCTAGAGGTAGCAATCATTGTTTATGGGATTATATGACTAGAGGAAGCGATCATTGTATATGGGATTATATGCCTAGGGGAAGCAATCATTGTATATGGGATTATATGACTAGAGGAAGCGATCATTGTATATGGGATTATATGCCAAAGGGAAGCAATCATTGTATATGGGATTATATTACTAGAGGAAACAATAACTGTATATGGGATTATATGCCTAGAGGTAGCAGTCACTGTATATGGGATTATATGCCTAAAAGGAAGCAGTCACTGTATATGGGATTATATGCCTAAAAGGAAGCAATCATTGTATATGGGATTATATGTCTAGAGGAAGCAGTCATTGTATATGGGATTATATTACTAGAGGAATCAGTCATTGTATTTGGGATTATATGTCTAGAGGAAACAATCATTGTAAATGGGATTATATGCCTAGAGGAAGCAGTCACTGTATATGGGTTATATGACTAGAGGAAGCAGTCATTGTATATGGGATTATATGCCTAGAGGAAGCAGTCACTGTATATGGGTTATATGACTAGAGGAAGCAATCATTGAATACAGGATTATATGACTAGAGGAAGCAGTCATTGTATATGGGATTATATGACTAGAGGAAGCAGTCATTGTATATGGGATTATATGCCTAGAGGAAGCAGTCACTGTATATGGGTTATATGACTAGAGGAAGCAATCATTGAATACAGGATTATATGACTAGAGGAAGCAATCATTGTATATGGGATTATATGACTAGAGGAAGAAATCATTGTATATGGGATTATATGACTAGGGGAAGAAATCCCAGTATATGGGAATATATGACTAGCGGAAGAAATCACAGTATATGGCATTATATGACTAGAGGAAGCATTCACTGTATATGGGATTATATGCATAGGGGAAGCAATCTTTGTATATGGGATTATATGCCTAGGGAAAGCAATCATTGTATATGGGATTATATGCCTAGAGGAAGCAATCATTGTATATGGGATTATATGCCTAGAGGAAGCAGTCATTGTATATGGGATTATATGCCTAGAGGAAGCAATCTTTGTATATAAGATTATATGCCTAGGGGAAGTAATCACTGTATATGGGATTATATCCCTAGAGGAAGCAATCATTGTATATGGGATTATATGCCTAGGGGAAGCAATCATTGTATATGGGATTATATGCCTAGAGGTAGCAATCATTGTATATGGGATTATATGACTAGAGGAAGCGATCATTGTATGAGATTATATGCCTAGGGGAAGCAATCATTGTATATGGGATTATATGACTAGAGGAAGCGATCATTGTATATGGGATTATAAACCTAGGGGAAGCAATCATTGTATATGGGATTATATGCCTAGAGGAAGCAATCATTGTATATGGGATTATATTACTAGAGGAAGCAATAACTGTATATGGGATTATATGACTAGGTGAACCAATCATTGTATATGGGATTATGTGACTAGAGAAATCAATCACAGTATATGGGATTATATGCCTAGAGGAAGCAATCATTGTATATGGGATTATATGCCTAGGGGAAGCAATCATTGTATATGGGATTATATGACTAGAGGAAACAGTCACTGTATATGGGATTATATGCCTAGGGGAAGCAATCATTGTATATGGGATTACATGCCTAGAGGTAGCAGTCACTGTATATGGGATTATATGCCTAGAGGAAGCAATCACTGTATATAGGATTATATGCCTAGATGAAGCAATCATTGTATATGGGATTATATGCCTAGAGGAAGCAGTCATTGTATATGGGATTATATGAATAGAGAAAGCAATCACAGTATATGGGATTATATGCCTAGAGGAAGCAATCATTGTATATGGGATTATATGCCTAGGGGAAGCAATCATTGTATATGGGATTATATGACTAGAGAAAGCAGTCACTGTATATGGGATTATATGCATAGTTGAAGCAATCATTGTATATGGGATTATATGCCTAGAGGAAGCAATCTTTGTATATGGGATTATATGCCTAGGGGAAGCAATCATTGTATATGGGATTATATGCCTAGAGGAAGCAGTCATTGTATATGGGATTATATGAATAGAGAAAGCAATCACAGTATATGGGATTATATGCCTAGAGGAAGCAATCATTGTATATGGGATTATATGCCTAGAGGAAGCAATCATTGTATATGGCATTATATGACTAGAGGAAGCAGTCACTGTATATGGCATTATATGCCTAGAGGAAGCAATCTTTGTATATAAGATTATATGCCTAGGGGAAGCAATCACTGTATATGGTATTATATCCCTAGAGGAAGAAATCATTGTATATGGGATTATATGCCTAGGGAAAGCAATCATTGTATATGGGATTATATGCCTAGAGGTAGCAATCATTGTGTATGGGATTATATTACTAGAGGAAGCGATCATGGTATATGGGATTATATGCCTAGGGGAAGCAATCATTGTATATGGGATTATATGACTAGAGGAAGCGATCATTGTATATGGGATTATATGCCTAAGGGAAGCAATCATTGTATATGGGATTATATTACTAGAGGAAACAATAACTGTATATGGGATTATATGCCTAGAGGTAGCAGTCACTGTATATGGGATTATATATCTAGAGGAAGCAGTCATTGTATATGGGATTATATGACTAGAGGAAGCAGTCATTGTATACAGGATTATATGCCTAGAGGTAGCAATCATTGTATATGGGATTTAATGCCTAGGGGACGCAATCATTGTATATGGGATTATATGCCTATGGGAAGCAATTATTGTATATGGGATTATATGACTAGAGGAAGCAATCATTGTATATGGGATTATATGCCTAGAGGAAGCAATCATTGTATATGGGATTATATGCATAGAGGAAACAATCACAGTATATGGGATTATATGCCTAGAGGAAGCAATCATTGTATATGGGATTATATGCCTAGGGGAAGCAATCATTGTATATGGGATTATATGCCTAGGGGAAGCAATCATTGTATATGGGATTATATGACTAGAGGAAGCAATCATTGTACATGGGATTATATTCCTAGAGGAAGCAGTCACTGTATATGGGATTATATGCCTAGAGGTAGCAATCATTGTATATGGGATTATATGCCTAGAGGAAGAAATCATTGTATATGGGATTATATGTCTAATTGAACCAATCATTGTATATGGGATTATATGGAAGCAATCATTGTATATGGGATTATATGCCTAGAGGAAGCAATCATTGTATATGAGATTATATGCCTAGAGGAAGCAATTATTGTATATGGGATTATATGACTAGAGGAAGCAATCATTGTATATGGGATTATATGCCTAGAGGAAGCAATCATTGTATATGGGATTATATGCCTAGAGGAAGCAATCATTGTATATGGGATTATATGCCTAGATGAAGCAATCATTGTATATGGGATTATATGACTAGAGGAAGCAATCATTGTATATGGGATTATATGCCTAGGGGAAGCAGTCACTGTATATGGGATTATATGCCTAGAGGATGCAATCATTGTATATGGGATTATATGCCTAGATGAAGCAATCATTGTATATGGGATTATATGCCTAGAGGTAGCAATCATTGTATATGGGATTATATGCCTAGCGGAAGCAATCATTGAATAGGATGTAATACACACACATAATATACATATGTTCCAGGTAATATAGACACATCACACACGTATGTACCAGGTAATATACACACATGACACAGATAAGTACCTGTGAGATGGTACAAAAGTATAAATATTTTTTTCTCTTGCAGGATGTTGTCTTTAATCGTGAAATTCTTCAGGCAGTGTTTGGTTGTAGTCTTATCGAAGTAATAACAATACTGGATATTGCTAGAAAAGTTACTGCAACATTTTCTTGATAAGTTGCAGGAGGATAATTACAGGTAAGAAAAGTTCTCTATGTTATTAGTACCATTACAGTAAAACAAAATACTGACCAGGTATATTGTGATACACATGAAGTCTTTTGGTACATAAAGGGGTTAATCCTTTGCCTGTTTGTATTTATTTTAGAGTACTTGCCCAAAGTCACTATGCATTGCTGGGCTGTGATCTCCCCGGGAGGCTCCGCCATCTTTCCAGACATTTCTATGTTGTAGAGTAATGTGATTAATTAGACCCGTCTGTGATTGGTTCATCAGCTAAAGTACTGCTGGGCTTCTAATGGCTACAGATAAATGAGGAACTTCACTAAAATACTAACTGTGCCCTAAATCACATCACCCTAAAACACTTACTGTGTCCTAAATCACATCCCCAACACACTAACTGTGCCCTAAATCACATCCCCAACACACTTACTGTGCCCTAAATCACATCCCCAACACACTTACTGTGCCCTAAATCACATCCCCAACACACTCACTGTGCCCTTAATCACATCCCCAACACACTTACTGTGCCCTAAATCACATCCCCAACACACTTACTGTGCCCTAAATCACATCCCCAACACACTTACTGTGCCCTAAATCACATCGGCCCCAACACACTTACTGTGTCCTAAATCACATCGGCCCCAACACACTAACTGTGACCTAAATCACATCCCCAACATACTTACTGTGCCCTAAATCACATCCCCAACACACTTACTGTGCCCTAAATCACATCCCCAACACACTTACTGTGTCCTAAATCACATCCCCAACACACTAACTGTGTCCTAAATCACATCCCCAACACACTTACTGTGCCCTAAATCACATCCCCAACACATTTACTGTGTCCTAAATCACATCCCCAACACACTTACTGTGCCCTAAATCACATCCCCAACACACTTACTGTGTCCTAAATCACATCCCAAACACACTTACTGTGTCCTAAATCACATCCCCAACACACTTACTGTGTCCTAAATCACATCCCCAACACACTTACTGTGTCCTAAATCACATCCCCAACACACTTATTGTGTCCTAAATCACATCCCCAACACACTTACTGTGCCCTAAATCACATCCCCAACACACTTACTGTTCCCTAAATCACATCCCCAACACACTTACTGTGTCCTAAATCACATCCCCAACACACTTATTGTGTCCTAAATCACATCCCCAACACACTTACTGTGCCCTAAATCACATCCCCAACACACTTACTGTTCCCTAAATCACATCCCCAACACACTTACTGTGCCCTAAATCACATCCCCAACACACTTACTGTGTCCTAAATCACATCCCCAACACACTTACTGTGCCCTAAATCACATCCCCAACACACTTACTGTGCCCTAAATCACATCCCCAACATACTTACTGTGCCCTAAATCACATCCCCAACACACTTACTGTGTCCTAAATCACACCCCCAACACCCTTACTGTGTCCTAAATCACATCCCCAACGCCCTCACTGTGTCCTAAATCACATCCCCAACACACTAACTGTGTCCTAAATCACATCCCCAACGCCCTCACTGTGTCCTAAATCACATCCCCAACACACTAACTGTGCCCTAAATCACATCCCCAACACACTTACTGTGTCCTAAATCACATCCCCAACACACTTACTGTGTCCTAAATCACATCCCCAACACACTTACTGTGCCCTAAATCACATCCCCAACACACTTACTGTGTCCTAAATCACATCGGCCCCAACACACTTACTGTGTCCTAAATCACATCCCAAACATACTTACTGTGTCCTAAATCACATCCCCAACACACTAACTGTGTCCTAAATCACATCCCCAACACATTTACTGTGTCCTAAATCACACCCCCAACATACTTACTGTGCCCTAAATCACATCCCCAACACACTTACTGTGTCCTAAACCACATCCCCAACACCCTTACTGTGTCCTAAATCACATCCCCAACACACTTACTGTGTCCTAAATCACATCCCCAACACACTTACTGTGTCCTAAATCACATCCCCAACACACTAACTGTGTCCTAAACCACACCCCCAACACCCTTACTGTGTCCTAAATCACATCCCCAACACCCTTACTGTGTCCTAAATCACATCCCCAACACACTTACTGTGCCCTAAATCACATCCCCAACACCCTTACTGTGTCCTAAATCACATCCACAACACACTTACTGTGCCCTAAATCACATCGGCCCCAACACACTTACTGTGCCCTAAATCACATCCCCAACAACCTTACTGTGTCCTAAATCACATCCCCAACACACTAACTGTGCCCTAAATCACATCCCCAACACCCTTACTGTGATCTAAATCACATCCCCAACACACTAACTGTGCCCTAAATCACATCCCCAACACACTTACTGTGCCCTAAATCACATCCCCAACACACTTACTGTGCCCTAAATCACATCCCCAACACACTTACTGTGTCCTAAATCACATCCCCAACACCCTTACTGTGTCCTAAATCACATCCCCAACACACTTACTGTGCCCTAAATCACATCCCCAACACACTAACTGTGCCCTAAATCACATCCCCAACACACTAACTGTGCCCTAAATCACATCACCAACATCCTTACTGTGTCCTAAATCACATGGCCCCAACACCCTCACTGTGTCCTAAATCACATCCCCAACACACTTACTGTGCCCTAAATCACATCCCCAACACACTTACTGTGCCCTAAATCACATCCCCAACACACTAACTGTGCCCTAAATCACATCCCCAACACACTAACTGTGCCCTAAATCACATCCCCAACACACTTACTGTGCCCTAAATCACATCCCCAACACACTTACTGTGTCCTAAATCACATCCCCAACACACTTACTGTGTCCTAAATCACATCCCCAACACCCTTACTGTGCCCTAAATCACATCCCCAACACACTTACTGTGCCCTAAATCACATCACCAACACCCTTACTGTGCCCTAAATCACATCCCCAACACACTAACTGTGCCCTAAACCACATCACCAACATCCTTACTGTGCCCTAAATCACATCCCCAACACACTTACTGTGCCCTAAATCACATCCCCAACACACTTACTGTGCCATAAATCACATCGCCCAAAACACTTACTATGTCCTAAATCACATCCCAAACACACTAACTGTGTCCTAAATCACATCCACAACACACTTACTGTGTCCTAAATCACATCCCCAACACACTTACTGTGCCATTAAATCACATCGCCCCAACACACATACTGTGCCCTAAATCAAATCCACAACACCCTTACTGTGACCTAAATCACATGGCCCCAACACACTTACTGTGTCCTAAATCACAACCTCAACACACTTACTGTGCCCTAAATCACATCGCCCAAAACACTTACTATGTCCTAAATCACATCCCAAACACACTAACTGTGCCCTAAATCACATCCACAACACACTCACTGTGCCCTTAATCACATCCCCAACACACTTACTGTGCCCTAAATCACATCCCCAACACACTTACTGTGCCCTAAATCACATCAGCCCCAACACACTTACTGTGCCCTAAATCACATCCCCAACACACTTACTGTGCCCTAAATCACATCCCCAACACACTCACTGTGCCCTTAATCACATCCCCAACACACTTACTGTGCCCTAAATCACATCCCCAACACACTTACTGTGCCCTAAATCACATCAGCCCCAACACACTTACTGTGCCCTAAATCACATCGGCCCCAACACACTTACTGTGCCCTAAATCACATCCCCAACATACTTACTGTGCCCTAAATCACATCCCCAACACACTTACTGTGCCCTAAATCACATCCCCAACACACTTACTGTGCCCTAAATCACATCCCCAACACACTAACTGTGTCCTAAATCACATCCCCAACACACTTACTGTGCCCTAAATCACATCCCCAACACACTTACTGTGTCCTAAATCACATCCCCAACACACTTACTGTGCCCTAAATCACATCCCCAACACACTTACTGTGTCCTAAATCACATCCCAAACACACTTACTGTGTCCTAAATCACATCCCCAACACACTTACTGTGTCCTAAATCACATCCCCAACACACTTACTGTGTCCTAAATCACATCCCCAACACACTTACTGTGTCCTAAATCACATCCCCAACACACTTACTGTGCCCTAAATCACATCCCCAACACACTTACTGTTCCCTAAATCACATCCCCAACACACTTACTGTGTCCTAAATCACATCCCCAACACACTTATTGTGTCCTAAATCACATCCCCAACACACTTACTGTGTCCTAAATCACATCCCCAACACACTTATTGTGTCCTAAATCACATCCCCAACACACTTACTGTGCCCTAAATCACATCCCCAACACACTTACTGTTCCCTAAATCACATCCCCAACACACTTACTGTGCCCTAAATCACATCCCCAACACACTTACTGTGCCCTAAATCACATCCCCAACACACTTACTGTGCCCTAAATCACATCCCCAACACACTTACTGTGCCCTAAATCACATCCCCAACACACTTACTGTGCCCTAAATCACATCCCCAACATACTTACTGTGCCCTAAATCACATCCCCAACACACTTACTGTGTCCTAAATCACACCCCCAACACCCTTACTGTGTCCTAAATCACATCCCCAACGCCCTCACTGTGTCCTAAATCACATCCCCAACACACTAACTGTGTCCTAAATCACATCCCCAACGCCCTCACTGTGTCCTAAATCACATCCCCAACACACTAACTGTGCCCTAAATCACATCCCCAACACACTTACTGTGTCCTAAATCACATCCCCAACACACTTACTGTGTCCTAAATCACATCCCCAGCACACTTACTGTGCCCTAAATCACATCCCCAACACACTTACTGTGCCCTAAATCACATCCCCAACACACTTACTGTGTCCTAAATCACACCGGCCCCAACACACTTACTGTGTCCTAAATCACATCCCAAACATACTTACTGTGTCCTAAATCACATCCCCAACACACTAACTGTGTCCTAAATCACATCCCCAACACACTTACTGTGTCCTAAATCACACCCCCAACATACTTACTGTGCCCTAAATCACATCCCCAACACACTTACTGTGTCCTAAACCACATCCCCAACACCCTTACTGTGTCCTAAATCACATCCCCAACACACTTACTGTGTCCTAAATCACATCCCCAACACACTTACTGTGCCCTAAATCACATCCCCAACACACTTACTGTGTCCTAAACCACATCCCCAACACACTTACTGTACCCTAAATCACATCGGCCCCAACACACTTACTGTGCCCTAAATCACATCGGCCCCAACACACTTACTGTGACCTTAATCACATCCCCAACACACTTACTGTGTCCTAAATCACATCCCCAACACCCTTACTGTGTCCTAAACCACACCCCCAACACCCTTACTGTGTCCTAAATCACATCCCCAACACACTTACTGTGCCCTAAATCACATCCCCAACAACCTTACTGTGTCCTAAATCACATCACCAACATCCTTACTGTGCCCTAAATCACATCCCCAACACACTAACTGTGCCCTAAATCACATCCCCAACACCCTTACTGTGATCTAAATCACATCCCCAACACACTAACTGTGCCCTAAATCACATCCCCAACACACTTACTGTGCCCTAAATCACATCCCCAACCCACTTACTGTGCCCTAAATCACATCCCCAACACACTTACTGTGTCCTAAATCACATCCCCAACACCCTTACTGTGTCCTAAATCACATCCCCAACACACTTACTGTGCCCTAAATCACATCCCCAACACACTTACTGTGTCCTAAATCACATCCCCAACACACTTACTGTGTCCTAAATCACATCCCCAACACACTTACTGTGCCCTAAATCACATCCCCAACATACTTACTGTGTCCTAAATTACATCCCCAACACACTTACTGTGTCCTAAATCACACCGGCCCCAACACACTTACTGTGTCCTAAATCACATCCCAAACATACTTACTGTGTCCTAAATCACATCCCCAACACACTAACTGTGTCCTAAATCACATCCCCAACACACTTACTGTGTCCTAAATCACACCCCCAACATACTTACTGTGCCCTAAATCACATCCCCAACACACTTACTGTGTCCTAAACCACATCCCCAACACCCTTACTGTGTCCTAAATCACATCCCCAACACACTTACTGTGCCCTAAATCACATCCCCAACACACTTACTGTGTCCTAAACCACATCCCCAACACCCTTACTGTGTCCTAAATCACATCCCCAACACACTAACTGTGTCCTAAACCACACCCCCAACACCCTTACTGTGTCCTAAATCACATCCCCAACACCCTTACTGTGTCCTAAATCACATCCCCAACACACTTACTGTGCCCTAAATCACATCCCCAACACCCTTACTGTGTCCTAAATCACATCCCCAACAACCTTACTGTGTCCTAAATCACATCACCAACATCCTTACTGTGCCCTAAATCACATCCCCAACACACTAACTGTGCCCTAAATCACATCCCCAACACCCTTACTGTGATCTAAATCACATCCCCAACACACTAACTGTGCCCTAAATCACATCCCCAACACACTTACTGTGCCCTAAATCACATCCCCAACACACTAACTGTGCCCTAAATCACATCACCAACACACTTACTGTGTCCTACATCACATCCCCAACATACTTACTGTGCCCTAAATCACATCCCCAACACACTTACTGTGCCCTAAATCACATCCCCAACACACTAACTGTTTCCTAAATCACATCCCCAACACCCTTACTGTTTCCTAAATCACATCAGCCCCAACACCCTCACTGTTTCCTAAATCACATCGGCCCCAACATACTTACTATGTCCTAAATCACATCCCCAACACACTTACTGTGCCCTAAATCACATCCCCAACACACTTACTGTGCCCTAAATCACATCCCCAACACACTTACTGTGTCCTAAATCACATCCCCAACACCCTTACTGTGTCCTAAATCACATCCCCAACACACTTACTGTGCCCTAAATCACATCCCCAACACACTAACTGTGCCCTAAATCACATCCCCAACACACTAACTGTGCCCTAAATCACATCACCAACATCCTTACTGTGTCCTAAATCACATCCCCAACACACTTACTGTGCCCTAAATCACATCCCCAACACACTAACTGTGCCCTAAATCACATCCCCAACACACTAACTGTGCCCTAAATCACATCACCAACATCCTTACTGTGCCCTAAATCACATCACCAACATCCTTACTGTGATCTAAATCACATCCCCAACACACTTACTGTGCCCTAAATCACATCACCAACACCCTTACTGTGCCCTAAATCACATCCCCAACACACTAACTGTGCCCTAAACCACATCACCAACATCCTTACTGTGCCCTAAATCACATCCCCAACACACTTACTGTGCCCTAAATCACATCCCCAACACACTTACTGTGCCATAAATCACATCGCCCAAAACACTTACTATGTCCTAAATCACATCCCAAACACACTAACTGTGTCCTAAATCACATCCCCAACAGCCTTACTGTGTCCTAAATCACATCCACAACACACTTACTGTGACCTAAATCACATCCCAACACACTTACTGTGCCATTAAATCACATCGCCCCAACACACATACTGTGCCCTAAATCAAATCCCCAACACCCTTACTGTGTCCTAAATCACAACCTCAACACACTTACTGTGCCCTAAATCACATCGCCCAAAACACTTACTATGTCCTAAATCACATCCCAAACACACTAACTGTGCCCTAAATCACATCCACAACACACTTACTGTGTCCTAAATCACATCCCCAACACACTTACTGTGCCATTAAATCACATCGCCCCAACACACATACTGTGCCCTAAATCAAATCCCCAACACACTTACTGTGCCCTAAATCACATCCCCAACACACTTACTGTCCCCTAAATCACATCCCCAACACCCTTACTGTCCCCTAAATCACATCCTCAACACCCTTACTGTGCCCTAAATCACATCCCCAACACACTTACTGTCCCCTAAATCACATCCTCAACACCCTTACTGTGCCCTAAATCACATCCCCAACACACTTACTGTGTCCTAAATCACATCCCCAACACACTAACTGTGCCCTAAATCACATCCCCAACACACTTACTGTGCCCTAAATCACATCCCCAACACCCTTACTGTGTCCTAAATCACATCACCAACACACTTACTGTGTCCTACATCACATCCCCAACACACTAACTGTGCCCTAAATCACATCCCCAACATACTTACTGTGCCCTAAATCACATCCCCAACACACTTACTGTGACCTAAATCACATCCCCAACACACTTACTGTGTCCTAAATCACATCGGCCCCAACACACTTACTGTGCCCTAAATCACATCGCCCAACACACTTACTGTGCCCTAAATCACATCCCCAACACACTTACTGTGTCCTAAATCACATCCCCAACACACTTACTGTGCCCTAAATCACATCACCAACATACTTACTGTTTCCTACATCACATCCCCAACATACTTACTGTGCCCTAAATCACATCGCCCAACACACTTACTGTGCCCTAAATCACATCCCCAACACCCTTACTGTGTCCTAAATCACATCCCCAACACACTTACTGTGCCCTAAATCACATCACCAACACACTTACTGTGTCCTACATCACATCCCCAACATACTTACTGTGCCCTAAATCACATCGCCCAACACACTTACTGTGCCCTAAATCACATCCCCAACACACTTACTGTGCCCTAAATCACATCCCCAACACACTTACTGTGCCCTAAATCACATCCCCAACACACTTACTGTGCCCTAAATCACATCCCCAACACACTTACTGTGCCCTAAATCACATCACCAACATCCTTACTGTGCCCTAAATCACATGGCCCCAACACACTTACTGTGCCCTAAATCACATCCCCAACACACTTACTGTGCCCTAAATCACATCACCAACACACTTACTGTGTCCTACATCACATCCCCAACATACTTACTGTGCCCTAAATCACATCGCCCAACACACTTACTGTGCCCTAAATCACATCCCCAACACCCTTACTGTGTCCTAAATCACATCCCCAACACACTTACTGTGACCTAAATCACATCACCAACACACTTACTGTGTCCTACATCACATCCCCAACATACTTACTGTGCCCTAAATCACATCACCAACACACTTACTGTGTCCTACATCACATCCCCAACACACTTACTGTGCCCTAAATCACATCCCCAACACCCTTACTGTGTCCTAAATCACATCCCCAACACACTTACTGTGCCCTAAATCACATCACCAACACACTTACTGTGTCCTACATCACATCCCCAACATACTTACTGTGCCCTAAATCACATCCCCAACACACTTACTGTGCCCTAAATCACATCCCCAACACACTTACTGTGCCCTAAATCACATCCTCAACACACTTACTGTGCCCTAAATCACATCCCCAACACACTTACTGTGTCCTAAATCACATCCCCAACACACTTACTGTGCCCTAAATCACATCCCAAACACCCTTACTGTGCCCTAAATCACATAGCCCCAACACACTTACTGTCTCCTAAATCACATCCCCAACACACTTACTGTGCCCTAAATCACATCCCCAACACCCTTACTGTGCCCTAAATCACATCCCCAACACCCTTACTGTGCCCTAAATCACATCCCCAACACACTTACTGTGTCCTAAACCACATCCCCAACACACTTACTGTGTCCTAAATCACATCCACAACACACTTACTGTGCCCTAAATCACATCCCCAACACACTTACTGTGCCCTAAATCACATCAGCCACAACACACTTACTGTGTCCTAAATCACATCCCCAACACACTTACTGTGCCCTAAACCACATCCCCAACACACTTACTGTGACCTAAATCACATCCCAACACACTAACTGTGTCCTAAATAACATCCCCAACACACTTACTGTGCCCTAAATCACATCCCAAACACACTTACTGTGTCCTAAATCACATCAGCCCCAACACACTTACTGTACCCAAAATCACATCCCCAACACACTTACTGTGCCCAAAATCACATCCCCAACACACTTACTGTGCCCAAAATCACATCAGCCCCAACACACTTACTGTACCCTAAATCACATCCCCAACACACTTACTGTGTCCTAAATAACATCCCCAACACACTTACTGTGCCCTAAATCACATCCCAAACACACTTACTGTGTCCTAAATCACATCAGCCCCAACACACTTACTGTACCCAAAATCACATCCCCAACACACTTACTGTGCCCAAAATCACATCCCCAACACACTTACTGTGCCCAAAATCACATCAGCCCCAACACACTTACTGTACCCTAAATCACATCCCCAACACACTTACTGTGCCCTAAATCACATCCACAACACACTTACTGTGTCCTAAACCACATCCCCAACACACTTACTGTGCCCTAAATCACATCCCCAACACACTTACTGTGTCCTAAACCACATCCCCAACACACTTACTGTGTCCTAAATCACATCCCCAACACACTTACTGTGTCCTAAACCACATCCCCAACACACTTACTGTGCCCTAAATCACATCGCCCAAAACACTTACTGTGTCCTAAATCACACCCCCAACACCCTTACTGTGTCCTAAATCACATCCCCAACACACTTACTGTGTCCTAAATCACATCCCCAGCACACTTACTGTGTCCTAAATCACATCCCCAACACACTTACTGTATCCTAAACCACATCCCCAACACACTTACTGTGTCCTAAATCACATCCCCAACACACTTACTGTGTCCTAAATCACATCCCCAACACACTTACTGTGTCCTAAATCACATCCCCAAAACACTAACTGTGCCCTAAATCACATCCCCAACACACTCACTGTGCCCTAAATCACATCCCCATCACACTTACTGTGCCCTAAATCACATCCCCAACACACTAACTGTGTCCTAAATCACATCCCCAACACACTTACTGTGTCCTAAATCACATCCCCAACACACTTACTGTGCCCTAAACCACATCCCCAACACACTTACTGTGTCCTAAATCACATCCCCAACACACTTACTGTGTCCTAAATCACATCCCCAAAACACTAACTGTGCCCTAAATCACATCCCCAACACACTCACTGTGCCCTAAATCACATCCCCAACACCCTTACTGTGTCCTAAATCACATGGCCCCAACACCCTTACTGTGTCCTAAATCACATCCCCAACACACCTACTGTGCCCTAAATCACATCCCCAACACACTTACTGTGTCCTAAATCACATCCCCAACACCCTTACTGTGCCCTAAATCACATCGGCCCCAACACACTTACTGTGCCCTAAATCACATCCCCAACACCCTTACTGTGTCCTAAATCACATCCCCAACACACTTACTGTGCCCTAAATCACATCCCCAACACACTTACTGTGCCCTAAATCACATCCCCAACACCCTTACTGTGTCCTAAATCACATCGTTTACTAACTGTGCCCTAAATCACATCCCCAACACCCTTACTGTGTCCTAAATCACATCCCCAACACCCTTACTGTGTCCTAAATCACATCCCCAACACCCTTACTGTGCCCTAAATCACATCGTTTACTAACTGTGCCCTAAATCACATCCCCAACACCCTTACTGTGTCCTAAATCACACCCCCAACATACTTACTGTGCCCTAAATCACATCCCCAACACCCTTACTGTGCCCTAAATCACATCGTTTACTAACTGTGCCCTAAATCACATCCCCAACACCCTTACTGTGTCCTAAATCACATCCCCAACACCCTTACTGTGTCCTAAATCACATCCCCAACACCCTTACTGTGTCCTAAATCACATCCCCAACACACTTACTGTGTCCTAAATCACATCCCCAACACACTTACTGTGTCCTAAATCACATCCCCAACACCCTTACTGTGTCCTAAATCACATCCCCAACACACTTACTGTGCCCTAAATCACATCCCCAACACCCTTACTGTGCCCTAAATCACATCCCCAACACCCTTACTGTGCCCTAAATCACATACCCAACACACTTACTGTGCCCTAAATCACATCCCCAACACCCTTACTGTGCCCTAAATCACATCACCAACACACTTACTGTGCCCAAAATCACATAAGCCCCAACACACTTACTGTACCCTAAATCACATCCCCAACACACTTACTGTGCCCTAAATCACATCCCCAACACACTTACTGTGCCCTAAATCACATCGGCCCCAACACACTTACTGTGCCCTAAATAACATCCCAAACACACTTACTGTGCCCTAAATCACATCCCCAACACCCTTACTGTGCCCTAAATCACATCGTTTACTAACTCTGCCCTAAATCACATCCCCAACACCCTTACTATGTCCTAAATCACATCCCCAACACCCTTACTGTGTCCTAAATCACATCCCCAACACCCTTACTGTGTCCTAAATCACATCCCCAACACACTTACTGTGCCCTAAATCACATCCCCAACACACTTACTGTGCCCTAAATCACATCCCCAACACACTTACTGTGTCCTAAATCACATCCCCAACACACTTACTGTGTCCTAAATCACATCGGCCCCAACACACTTACTGTGCCCTAAATCACATCCCCAACACACTTACTGTGCCCTAAATCACATCCCCAACACCCTTACTGTGCCCTAAATCACATTGTTTACTAACTGTGCCCTAAATCACATCCCCAACACCCTTACTGTGTCCTAAATCACATCCCAACACCCTTACTGTGTCCTAAATCACATCCTCAAAACCCTTACTGTGTCCTAAATCACATCCCCAACACACTCACTGTCCCCTAAATCACATCCCCAACACACTAACTGTGCCCTAAATCACATCCCAACACACTAACTGTGCCCTAAATCACATCCCAACACCCTTACTGTGACCTAAATCACATCCCCAACACCCTTAGTGTGTCCTAAACCACATCCCCAACACCCTTACTGTGACCTAAATCACATCCCAACACACTTACTGTGCCCTAAATCACATCCTCAACACCCTTACTGTGACCTAAATCACATCCCCAACACCCTTAGTGTGTCCTAAATCACATCCCCCACACACTAACTGTGCCCTAAATCACATCCCCAACACCCTTACTGTGCCCTAAATCACATCCCCAACACCCTTACTGTGCCCTAAATCACATCCCCAACACCCTTACTGTGCCCTAAATCACATCCCCAACACACTTACTGTGCCCTAAATCACATGGCCCCAACACACTTACTGTGCCCTAAATCACATTGTTTACTAACTGTGCCCTAAATCACATCCCCAACACACTTACTGTCCCCTAAATCACATCGTTTACTAACTGTGCCCTAAATCACATCGTTTACTAACTGTGCCCTAAATCACATCGTTTACTAACTGTGCCCTAAATCACATCCCCAGCACACTTACTGTGACCCAAGGGAGGTAGCAGTAGTTGGGACACCACAACATAATGAGGCTACACAACCTTCACTAAATAATTGGTTAACACAGGAAGTAATCCAAAAGAGATGGTAGAAATTAAATGTTAATAAAGCCCTGGGTCCTGATGGAATACATCCAATGGTACTGATGGAATACATCCAATGGTACTGAGGGAGCTGGGTTCTGTAATAGCCAAACCATTATATCTAATCTTTCAAGACTCATTAACTACAGGGTCTCTACCAGATGACTGGAGAAAAGCAGAGGTGATACCTATATTTAAGAAGGGATCTAGAGCAAATCCGGGGAATTATAGACCAGTGAGCCTCACTTCTGTAGTGGGGAAGCTTTTAGAGGGTTAATAAGGGTTAATATACAAGAATATGTCTATTTGAACAGGATTATAAGTAGGAGGCAACATGGATGTATGAAGGATAGGTCATCTCAGACAAATCTAATTAGTTTCTATGAGGAGGTTAGTAGGAACCTGGATCAAGGCAACTCAGTGGATGTAGTCTTCTTGGATTTTGCAAAGGCTTTTGATACAGTGCCACATGGGAGACTTTTGAGCAAACTAAGGGATACAGGAATTGCAGTAAATATCTGCTCATGGATTGAGAGCTGGCTAAAAGACAGGAAGCAAAGGGTTGTTGTAAATGGAACATACTCCGATTGGTCTAATGTGGTAAGTGGGGTTCCTCAGGGTTCAGTATTAGGTCCTCCACTATTTAACATATTTATTAATGATGTAGAAGTAGGACTCGAAAGTAGTGTCTCCATTTTTGCTGATAACACTAAGTTGTGCAAGGTAATTAAATCAGATAATGATGTACTTTCCCTACAAAAGGATTTGCATAAATTAGAGAAATGGCAGATGAGATTTAATATGAATAAATGTAAGGTTATGCATCTGGGAAGAAAAAATAGCCATGCAATTTATGATCTTAATGGAGCAAATCTAGGTGCATCAGATATTGAAAGGGATTTGGGAGTGCTTGTGGACAACCACCTAGGTAACAGTGCTCAATGCCAAGCAGCAGCTGCAAAGGCAAATAAAATATTAGCATGTATTAAGTAGGGTATAGAAGCCAGGGAAGAAGATATAATTCTGCCACTATACAAATCTCTAGTATGCCCTCATTTGGAATATGGAGTACAATTTTGGGCACCACTTCATAAAAAGGACATTTTAGAGCAGGAAAAAGTACAGAGAAGGGCAACAAAACTAATAAGGGGAATGGAGGGGCTAAGTTATGAAGAAAGACTAACCAAATTACACTTATTGGCTCTAGAAAAAAGTCCCCTAAGAGGAGATATGATTACGTTATATAAATACATCCAGGGTCAGTATAAAGATTTGTCACGGGAGCTTTTTGTGCCAAGAGGTTTTCAACTGACAAGAGGACATCCTGAGGTTAGAAGTAAAAAGGTTCCACCTCAAAGAAAGAAAAGGGTTCTTCACAGTAAGGGTGGTTAATCTGTGGAATTCTCTACCAAAGATGGTGGGGACAGCGGATTCGATAGATAACTTCAAAAAGGGGTTAGATATATTTTTGAATGTTTTTTTTTCTGTTTGCTTCCTCTGGATCAATTAACAATTAATAATAAATAGTCCACATTAAAAAGATCAATAGAGATCTAAAAAGGTTGAACTTGATGGACTGAAAGTCTTTTTTCAACCTTAATTACTATGTAACTATGCAAGTGGATTCCAGGCAAGTGAAGCCTCTGACCAACTGGTCCACGTGTTGTGTTTCTTTGTGTTGCGGTGACCAAAACTGTTACTGTATCTGCTGAATAAATTCCTCTAATTCCTGTAGTAAATGAAGGGTTAATCCTGTGATAGAGGAACAGTAACGAGCATCTCATTAAGATGGATAACGATTATAATTATGTCTTATTTCCCAGACTCCGTGTGATTAACCCTTTATATGGTCTGCTTTATGTCTCAGGCTCCTCGGCGGGTCACCACTGGACATGAAGACGATGATAAGACGTCTCGATGTGTCTCTTCTAGATTAAGATGATTCTCTCTTCTTTTTCCTTCCTATGTAACTCAATCACAAGAGCATCCGACGTACAAGTTGTGATCACTTTTTCTTGTATCTCTGTCCTTTCTAATCATTAAACACAAAGCATCACATCCACGGCTCGGCTGCATTTATTTTACTGCACTAGGTGTAAAGCCGTATTATTATTATTATTATTATTATTATTATTATTATTATTATTATTATTGTACAAATCTAATAGACACAAATAGTTTTATTGTTATCACCAGGGATCTAAACATGACAGATGGTGCTGACCGGGGCAGATAGGTCATTATTTATTGTGTTCCTTGTACTAGTTTAGGGCGATGTGTGACATTAGCTCATTACATTGTACCCTGAGATCAAATGATATATAGGTACATGGCGGCATTGGGCACCTCACCCTTCATCTAATCAGAGATCCTCATATCTCTACATGTATATATATAATCTCCATAGGACATAGACACTGTGCCTTTAATATGACTGCACCTGTATGGTTGGTATTCCTTTTGCATATGACTCTTAGGGCTTTGTCTCCCTAAGGATGATCGGGGACTCCAGTCTTGGACCCCTTGCTCACAGTGCGTTAGGGATTTGCTGTTTCTCCTGTTCAGGGTAGGATTGCCTGGTATTTCGGGTCTGGATCACTCTTCTAAGTAAAGCCAGACTTATATACTACAGGATATTTATCCCTGTGAATGGCTCAAGTGGCAATAGGAGGTTGCTCTCATAGTGCATCCACTCTCTCTCTGTCTCTCCTCTCTGTCTCTCTGTCTCTCCTCTGTCTCTCTGTCTCTCCTCTCTGTCTCTCCTCTGTCTCTCTCTCTGTCTCTCCTCAGTCTCTCTCTCTGTCTCTCCTCTGTCTCTCTCTCTGTCTCTCCTCTGTCTCTCTCTCTCTCTCTGTGTCTCTCCTCTCTGTCTTTCCTTTCTGTCTCTCCTCTCTGTCTCTGTCTCTCTCTCTCTCTCTCTGTGCCTCTCTCTCTCTGTGCCTCTCTCTCTCTCTGTGTCTCTCTCTCTCTCTGTCTCTCTCTCTCTCTCTCTGTGTGTCTGTCTCTCTCCCCTCTCTCTCTCTGTCTCTCTCCCCTCTCTGTCTCTCTCCCCTCTCTCTCCCCTCTCTATCCCCTCTCTCTCCTCTCTCTCTCCTCTCTCTCTGTCTCTCTTTCCCTGTCTCTCTCTGTCTCTCTCTCTCTCCTCTGTCTCTCTCTGTGTGTGTCTCTCTCCCCTCTCTCTCTCTGTCTCTCTCCTCTCTCCCCGTCTCTCTCCCCTCTCTCTCTCCTCTCTCCCCATCTCTCTCTCTCTCCCCGTCTCTCTCTCTCTCTCTCTCTCTCCCCGTCTGTAACGGAGCTGGAACACGCAGTCCAATATCTCCGCTGGTATACGGTAAAATATCCAAGAGGCACTACAGTTTCACCATCCCCGACTTCCATATTGGACGACACACAATTTGGAGTCAAATGAATACTGACTTTATTTTGTTATGTGCAGAAATATTTATACCCATCTATTCCCACAGGCAATACACATGCCCATATTTGGCCACACAATACACATAAAGAGAACAATAGGTGGGTCACACCTCCCCGAGGCTCCCTGGCAACTTTGATACAATCAGACATTGATTCAATTACACTTCTTTGTTCTTATCTGAGAATGAAAACACTGTATACAATAGACTTCCTTTATCTTATGCAGAGTCTCTGTAACAGGATTATCTCCCATGCCAAGTAGCTGCAAATGTCTGGGACAATATTCTGCAGAGCATAAACCAACATACATGCAGTATAATAGTAGGATCATATCCCCCGTGACCATAAGCCGGCATACACGGTCTGATCCCAACGGATCGGCCTGGGGATGTCCGGACAAAAGTATTTGTTGGTCAATTCTCTAGTTTGACAACCCATCAGCATTACTGAAAAAAAGTGCTTAATATGCGGTGCTTGGGGATCTTCCCTCAATGATAAGGAGCTAAAAGTGCTTAATATGCGGTGCTTGGGGATCTTCCCTCAATGATAAGGAGCTAAAAGTGCTTAATATGCGGTGCTTGGGGATCTTCCCTCAATGATAAGGAGCTAAAAGTGCTTAATATGCGGCGCTTGGGGATCTTCCCTCAATGATAAGGAACTAAAAGTGCTTAATATGAGGTGCTTGGGGATCTTCCCACAATGATAAGGAGCTAAAAGTGCTTAATATGCGGTGCTTGGGGATCTTCCCTCAATGATAAGGAGCTAAAAGTGCTTAATATGCGGTGCTTGGGGATCTTCCCTCAATGATAAGGAACTAAAAGTGCTTAATATGCGGTGCTTGGGGATCTTCTCTCAATGATAATGAGCTAAAAGTGCTTAATATGCGGTGCTTGGGGATCTTCCCTCAATGATAAGGAGCAAAAAGTGCTTAATATGCGGTGCTTGGGGATCTTCCCTCAATGATAAGGAACTAAAAGTGCTTAATATGCAGTGCTTGGGGATCTTCCCACAATGATAAGGAGCTAAAAGTGCTTAATATGCGGTGCTTGGGGATCTTCCCACAATGATAAGGAGGTAAAAGTGCTTAATATGCTGTGCTTGGGGATCTTCCCACAATGATAAGGAGCTAAAAGTGCTTAATATGCGGTGCTTGGGGATCTTCCCACAATGATAAGGAGGTAAAAGTGCTTAATATGCTGTGCTTGGAGATCTTCCCATAATGATAAGGAACTAAAAGTGCTTAATATGAGGTGCTTGGGGATCTTCCCTCAATGATAAGGAGCTAAAAGTTCTTAATATGCAGTGCTTGGGGAACTTCCCACAATGATAAGGAGCTAAAAGTGCTTAATATGCGGTGCTTGGGGATCTTCCCACAATGATAAGGAGGTAAAAGTGCTTAATATGCTGTGCTTGGGGATCTTCCCACAATGATAAGGAGCTAAAAGTGCTTAATATGCGGTGCTTGGGGATCTTCCCACAATGATAAGGAGGTAAAAGTGCTTAATATGCAGTGCTTGGGGATCTTCCCACAATGATAAGGAGCTAAAAGTTCTTAATATGCGGTGCTTGGGGATCTTCCCACAATGATAAGGAGCTAAAAGTTCTTAATATGCAGTGCTTGGGGAACTTCCCACAATGATAAGGAGCTAAAAGTGCTTAATATGCGGTGCTTGGGGATCTTCCCACAATGATAAGGAGGTAAAAGTGCTTAATATGCTGTGCTTGGGGATCTTCCCACAATGATAAGGAACTAAAAGTGCTTAATATGCTGTGCTTGGGGATCTTCCCACAATGATAAGGAACTAAAAGTGCTTAATATGCGGTGCTTGGGGATCTTCCCACAATGATAAGGAGCTAAAAGTGCTTAATATGAGGTGCTTGGGGATCTTCCCACAATGATAAGGAGCTAAAAGTGCTTAATATGCGGTGCTTGGGGATCTTCCCACAATGATAAGGAGCTAAAAGTTCTTAATATGCAGTGCTTGGGGAACTTCCCACAATGATAAGGAACTAAAAGTGCTTAATATGCAGTGCTTGGGGATCTTCCCACAATGATAAGGAACTAAAAGTGCTTAATATGCGGTGCTTGGGGATCTTCCCACAATGATAAGGAGCTAAAAGTGCTTAATATGCGGCGCTTGGGGATCTTCCCTCAATGATAAGGAGCTAAAAGTGCTTAATATGCGGCGCTTGGGGATCTTCCCACAATGATAAGGAGCTAAAAGTGCTTAATATGCAGTGCTTGGGGATCTTCACACAATGATAAGGAGCTAAAAGTGCTTAATATGCGGCGCTTGGGGATCTTCCCACAATGATAAGGAGCTAAAAGTGCTTAATATGCGGTGCTTGGGGATCTTCCCACAATGATAAGGAGCTAAAAGTGCTTAATATGCAGTGCTTGGGGATCTTCACACAATGATAAGGAACTAAAAGTGCTTAATATGCAGTGCTTGGGGATCTTCCCACAATGATAAGGAACTAAAAGTGCTTAATATGCGGTGCTTGGGGATCTTCCACAATGATAAGGAGCTAAAAGTGCTTAATATGCAGTGCTTGGGGATCTTCCCACAATGATAAGGAGCTAAAAGTGCTTAATATGCAGTGCTTGGGGATCTTCCCACAATGATAAGGAACTAAAAGTGCTTAATATGCGGTGCTTGGGGATCTTCCACAATGATAAGGAGCTAAAAGTGCTTAATATGCAGTGCTTGGGGATCTTCCCAAAACGATAAGGAGATAAAAGTGCTTAATATGCAGTGCTTGGGGATCTTCCCACAATGATAAGGAACTAAAAGTGCTTAATATGCAGTGCTTGAGGATCTTCCCACAATGATAAGGAACTAAAAGTGCTTAATATGCGGTGCTTGGGGATCTTCCCACAATGATAAGGAGCTAAAAGTGCTTAATATGCGGCGCTTGGGGATCTTCCCACAATGATAAGGAGCTAAAAGTGCTTAATATGCAGTGCTTGAGGATCTTCCCACAATGATAAGGAACTAAAAGTGCTTAATATGCGGTGCTTGGGGATCTTCCCACAATGATAAGGAGATAAAAGTGCTTAATATGAGGTGCTTGGGGATCTTCCCACAATGATAAGGAGCTAAAAGTGCTTAATATGCGGTGCTTGGGGATCTTCCCACAATGATAAGGAGCTAAAAGTGCTTAATATGCGGTGCTTGGGGATCTTCACACAATGATAAGGAACTAAAAGTGCTTAATATGAGGTGCTTGGGGATCTTCCCACAATGATAAGGAGCTAAAAGTGCTTAATATGCGGTGCTTGGGGATCTTCACACAATGATAAGGAACTAAAAGTGCTTAATATGCGGTGCTTGGGGATCTTCCCACAATGATAAGGAGCTAAAAGTGCTTAATATGCAGTGCTTGGGGATCTTCACACAATGATAAGGAGCTAAAAGTGCTTAATATGCTGTGCTTGGGGATCTTCCCACAATGATAAGGAACTAAAAGTGCTTAATATGCAGTGCTTGGGGATCTTCCCTCAATGATAAGGAGCTAAAAGTGCTTAATATGCGGTGCTTGGGGATCTTCACACAATGATAAGGAACTAAAAGTGCTTAATATGCTGTGCTTGGGGATCTTCCCACAATGATAAGGAACTAAAAGTGCTTAATATGCAGTGCTTGGGGATCTTCCCTCAATGATAAGGAGCTAAAAGTGCTTAATATGCGGTGCTTGGGGATCTTCCCACAATGATAAGGAACTAAAAGTGCTTAATATGCGGTGCTTGGGGATCTTCCCACAATGATAAGGAACTAAAAGTGCTTAATATGCGGTGCTTGGGGATCTTCCCACAATGATAAGGAGCTAAAAGTGCTTAATATGCTGTGCTTGGGGATCTTCCCACAATGATAAGGAGCTAAAAGTGCTTAATATGCGGTGCTTGGGGATCTTCACACAATGATAAGGAACTAAAAGTGCTTAATATGCGGTGCTTGGGGATCTTCCCACAATGATAAGGAACTAAAAGTGCTTAATATGCAGTGCTTGGGGATCTTCCCTCAATGATAAGGAGCTAAAAGTGCTTAATATGCAGTGCTTGGGGATCTTCCCACAATGATAAGGAGCTAAAAGTGCTTAATATGCAGTGCTTGGGGATCTTCTCACAATGATAAGGAACTAAAAGTGCTTAATATGCGGTGCTTGGGGATCTTCCCACAATGATAAGGAACTAAAAGTGCTTAATATGCGGTGCTTGGGGATCTTCCCACAATGATAAGGAGCTAAAAGTGCTTAATATGCTGTGCTTGGGGATCTTCCCACAATGATAAGGAGCTAAAAGTGCTTAATATGCGGTGCTTGGGGATCTTCACACAATGATAAGGAACTAAAAGTGCTTAATATGCGGTGCTTGGGGATCTTCCCACAATGATAAGGAACTAAAAGTGCTTAATATGCAGTGCTTGGGGATCTTCCCTCAATGATATGGAGCTAAAAGTGCTTAATATGCAGTGCTTGGGGATCTTCCCACAATGATAAGGAGCTAAAAGTGCTTAATATGCAGTGCTTGGGGATCTTCCCACAATGATAAGGAGCTAAAAGTGCTTAATATGCGGTGCTTGGGGATCTTCCCACAATGATAAGGAACTAAAAGTGCTTAATATACGGTGCTTGGGGATCTTCACACAATGATAAGGAGCTAAAAGTGCTTAATATGCGGTGCTTGGGGATCTTCACACAATGATAAGGAGCTAAAAGTGCTTAATATGCAGTGCTTGGGGATCTTCCCTCAATGATAAGGAACTAAAAGTGCTTAATATGCGGCGCTTGGGGATCTTCCCACAATGATAAGGAGCTAAAAGTGCTTAATATGCGGCGCTTGGGGATCTTCCCACAATGATAAGGAACTAAAAGTGCTTAATATGCTGTGCTTGGGGATCTTCCCACAATGATAAGGAGCTAAAAGTGCTTAATATGCGGCGCTTGGGGATCTTCCCACAATGATAAGGAACTAAAAGTGCTTAATATGCGGCGCTTGGGGATCTTCCCACAATGATAAGGAACTAAAAGTGCTTAATATGCAGTGCTTGGGAATCTTCCCACAATGATAAGGAGCTAAAAGTGCTTAATATGCGGTGCTTGGGGATCTTCCCACAATGATAAGCAGCTAAAAGTGCTTAATATGCAGTGCTTGGGGATCTTCCCACAATGATAAGGAGCTAAAAGTGCTTAATATGCAGTGCTTGGGGATCTTCTCACAATGATAAGGAACTAAAAGTGCTTAATATGCAGTGCTTGGGGATCTTCCCACAATGATAAGGAGCTAAAAGTGCTTAATATGCAGTGCTTGGGGATCTTCCCACAATGATAAGGAGCTAAAAGTGCTTAATATGCTGTGCTTGGGGATCTTCCCACAATGATAAGGAACTAAAAGTGCTTAATATGAGGTGCTTGGGGATCTTCCCACAATGATAAGGAACTAAAAGTGCTTAATATGCAGTGCTTGGGGATCTTCCCACAATGATAAGGAACTAAAAGTGCTTAATATGCAGTGCTTGGGGATCTTCCCACAATGATAAGGAGCTAAAAGTGCTTAATATGCGGTGCTTGGGGATCTTCCCACAATGATAAGGAGCTAAAAGTGCTTAATATGCGGTGCTTGGGGATCTTCCCACAATGATAAGGAACTAAAAGTGCTTAATATGCAGTGCTTGGGGATCTTCACACAATGATAAGGAGCTAAAAGTGCTTAATATGCGGTGCTTGGGGATCTTCCCACAATGATAAGGAGCTAAAAGTGCTTAATATGCGGTGCTTGGGGATCTTCCCACAATGATAAGGAGCTAAAAGTGCTTAATATGCGGTGCTTGGGGATCTTCACACAATGATAAGGAACTAAAAGTGCTTAATATGCGGTGCTTGGGGATCTTCCCACAATGATAAGGAGCTAAAAGTGCTTAATATGCGGTGCTTGGGGATCTTCCCACAATGATAAGGAGCTAAAAGTGCTTAATATGCGGTGCTTGGGGATCTTCCCACAATGATAAGGAACTAAAAGTGCTTAATATGCGGTGCTTGGGGATCTTCCCACAATGATAAGGAGCTAAAAGTGCTTAATATGCGGTGCTTGGGGATCTTCCCACAATGATAAGGAGCTAAAAGTGCTTAATATGCAGTGCTTGGGGATCTTCCCACAATGATAAGGAGCTAAAAGTGCTTAATATGCAGTGCTTGGGGATCTTCCCACAATGATAAGGAACTAAAAGTGCTTAATATGCGGTGCTTGGGGATCTTCCCACAATGATAAGGAACTAAAAGTGCTTAATATGCGGTGCTTGGGGATCTTCCCACAATGATAAGGAGCTAAAAGTGCTTAATATGAGGTGCTTGGGGATCTTCCCACAATGATAAGGAACTAAAAGTGCTTAATATGCGGTGCTTGGGGATCTTCCCACAATGATAAGGAGCTAAAAGTGCTTAATATGCGGTGCTTGGGGATCTTCCCACAATGATAAGGAGCTAAAAGTGCTTAATATGCGGTGCTTGGGGATCTTCCCACAATGATAAGGAGCTAAAAGTGCTTAATATGCAGGTGCTTGGGGATCTTCCCACAATGATAAGGAGCTAAAAGTGCTTAATATGCGGTGCTTGGGGATCTTCCCACAATGATAAGGAGCTAAAAGTGCTTAATATGCGGTGCTTGGGGATCTTCCCACAATGATAAGGAGCTAAAAGTGCTTAATATGAGGTGCTTGGGGATCTTCCCACAATGATAAGGAGCTAAAAGTGCTTAATATGCGGTGCTTGGGGATCTTCCCACAATGATAAGGAGCTAAAAGTGCTTAATATGCGGTGCTTGGGGATCTTCCCACAATGATAAGGAGCTAAAAGTGCTTAATATGCAGTGCTTGGGGATCTTCCCACAATGATAAGGAGCTAAAAGTGCTTAATATGCTGTGCTTGGGGATCTTCCCACAATGATAAGGAGCTAAAAGTGCTTAATATGCGGTGCTTGGGGATCTTCACACAATGATAAGGAGCTAAAAGTGCTTAATATGCAGTGCTTGGGGATCTTCCCACAATGATAAGGAGCTAAAAGTGCTTAATATGCGGTGCTTGGGGATCTTCCCACAATGATAAGGAGCTAAAAGTGCTTAATATGCTGTGCTTGGGGATCTTCCCACAATGATAAGGAGCTAAAAGTGCTTAATATGAGGTGCTTGGGGATCTTCCCACAATGATAAGGAGCTAAAAGTGCTTAATATGCAGTGCTTGGGGATCTTCCCACAATGATAAGGAGCTAAAAGTGCTTAATATGCGGTGCTTGGGGATCTTCCCACAATGATAAGGAGCTAAAAGTGCTTAATATGCTGTGCTTGGGGATCTTCCCACAATGATAAGGAACTAAAAGTGCTTAATATGCAGTGCTTGGGGATCTTCCCACAATGATAAGGAGCTAAAAGTGCTTAATATGCAGTGCTTGGGGATCTTCCCACAATGATAAGGAGCTAAAAGTGCTTAATATGCAGTGCTTGGGGATCTTCCCACAATGATAAGGAGCTAAAAGTGCTTAATATGCGGTGCTTGGGGATCTTCCCACAATGATAAGGAGCTAAAAGTGCTTAATATGCGGTGCTTGGGGATCTTCCCACAATGATAAGGAAGCTAAAAGTGCTTAATATGCGGTGCTTGGGGATCTTCCCACAATGATAAGGAGCTAAAAGTGCTTAATATGCAGTGCTTGGGGATCTTCCCACAATGATAAGGAGCTAAAAGTGCTTAATATGCGGTGCTTGGGGATCTTCCCACAATGATAAGGAGCTAAAAGTGCTTAATATGCAGTGCTTGGGGATCTTCCCACAATGATAAGGAGCTAAAAGTGCTTAATATGCAGTGCTTGGGGATCTTCCCACAATGATAAGGAGCTAAAAGTGCTTAATATGCAGGTGCTTGGGGATCTTCCCACAATGATAAGGAGCTAAAAGTGCTTAATATGCGGTGCTTGGGGATCTTCCCACAATGATAAGGAAGCTAAAAGTGCTTAATATGCAGTGCTTGGGGATCTTCCCACAATGATAAGGAGCTAAAAGTGCTTAATATGCAGTGCTTGGGGATCTTCCCACAATGATAAGGAGCTAAAAGTGCTTAATATGCGGTGCTTGGGGATCTTCCCACAATGATAAGGAGCTAAAAGTGCTTAATATGCAGGTGCTTGGGGATCTTCCCACAATGATAAGGAGCTAAAAGTGCTTAATATGCGGTGCTTGGGGATCTTCCCACAATGATAAGGAGCTAAAAGTGCTTAATATGCGGTGCTTGGGGATCTTCCCACAATGATAAGGAGCTAAAAGTGCTTAATATGCGGTGCTTGGGGATCTTCCCACAATGATAAGGAGCTAAAAGTGCTTAATATGAGGTGCTTGGGGATCTTCCCACAATGATAAGGAACTAAAAGTGCTTAATATGCTGTGCTTGGGGATCTTCCCACAATGATAAGGAGCTAAAAGTGCTTAATATGCAGTGCTTGGGGATCTTCCCACAATGATAAGGAGCTAAAAGTGCTTAATATGCGGTGCTTGGGGATCTTCCCACAATGATAAGGAGCTAAAAGTGCTTAATATGCGGTGCTTGGGGATCTTCCCACAATGATAAGGAGCTAAAAGTGCTTAATATGCGGTGCTTGGGGATCTTCCCACAATGATAAGGACTAAAAGTGCTTAATATGCAGGTGCTTGGGGATCTTCCCACAATGATAAGGAGCTAAAAGTGCTTAATATGCGGTGCTTGGGGATCTTCCCACAATGATAAGGAGCTAAAAGTGCTTAATATGCGGTGCTTGGGGATCTTCCCACAATGATAAGGAAGCTAAAAGTGCTTAATATGCGGTGCTTGGGGATCTTCCCACAATGATAAGGAGCTAAAAGTGCTTAATATGCGGTGCTTGGGGATCTTCCCTCAATGATAAGGAGCTAAAAGTGCTTAATATGCGGTGCTTGGGGATCTTCCCACAATGATAAGGAGCTAAAAGTGCTTAATATGCAGGTGCTTGGGGATCTTCCCACAATGATAAGGAGCTAAAAGTGCTTAATATGCGGTGCTTGGGGATCTTCCCACAATGATAAGGAGCTAAAAGTGCTTAATATGCGGTGCTTGGGGATCTTCCCACAATGATAAGGAGCTAAAAGTGCTTAATATGCGGTGCTTGGGGATCTTCCCACAATGATAAGGAGCTAAAAGTGCTTAATATGCGGTGCTTGGGGATCTTCCCACAATGATAAGGAGCTAAAAGTGCTTAATATGCAGTGCTTGGGGATCTTCCCACAATGATAAGGAGCTAAAAGTGCTTAATATGCTGTGCTTGGGGATCTTCCCACAATGATAAGGAGCTAAAAGTGCTTAATATGCGGTGCTTGGGGATCTTCCCACAATGATAAGGAGCTAAAAGTGCTTAATATGCAGTGCTTGGGGATCTTCCCACAATGATAAGGAGCTAAAAGTGCTTAATATGCAGTGCTTGGGGATCTTCCCACAATGATAAGGAGCTAAAAGTGCTTAATATGCGGTGCTTGGGGATCTTCCCACAATGATAAGGAGCTAAAAGTGCTTAATATGCGGTGCTTGGGGATCTTCCCACAATGATAAGGAGCTAAAAGTGCTTAATATGCGGTGCTTGGGGATCTTCCCACAATGATAAGGAGCTAAAAGTGCTTAATATGCGGTGCTTGGGATCTTCCCACAATGATAAGGAGCTAAAAGTGCTTAATATGCTGTGCTTGGGGATCTTCCCACAATGATAAGGAGCTAAAAGTGCTTAATATGCAGGTGCTGGGGATCTTCCCACAATGATAAGGAGCTAAAAGTGCTTAATATGCTGTGCTTGGGGATCTTCACACAATGATAAGGAGCTAAAAGTGCTTAATATGCGGTGCTTGGGGATCTTCCCACAATGATAAGGAGCTAAAAGTGCTTAATATGCAGTGCTTGGGGATCTTCCCACAATGATAAGGAGCTAAAAGTGCTTAATATGCGGTGCTTGGGGATCTTCCCTCAATGATAAGGAGCTAAAAGTGCCTAATATGCGGTGCTTGGGGATCTTCCCTCAATGATAAGGAGCTAAAAGTGCTTAATATGCGGTGCTTGGGGATCTTCCCACAATGATAAGGAGCTAAAAGTGCTTAATATGCGGTGCTTGGGGATCTTCCCACAATGATAAGGAACTAAAAGTGCTTAATATGCGGTGCTTGGGGATCTTCACACAATGATAAGGAGCTAAAAGTGCTTAATATGCAGTGCTTGGGGATCTTCACACAATGATAAGGAGCTAAAAGTGCTTAATATGCGGTGCTTGGGGATCTTCCCACAATGATAAGGAGCTAAAAGTGCTTAATATGCGGTGCTTGGGGATCTTCACACAATGATAAGGAACTAAAAGTGCTTAATATGCAGTGCTTGGGGATCTTCCCACAATGATAAGGAGCTAAAAGTGCTTAATATGCGGTGCTTGGGGATCTTCACACAATGATAAGGAGCTAAAAGTGCTTAATATGCGGTGCTTGGGGATCTTCCCACAATGATAAGGAGCTAAAAGTGCTTAATATGCGGTGCTTGGGGATCTTCCCACAATGATAAGGAGCTAAAAGTGCTTAATATGCGGTGCTTGGGGATCTTCCCACAATGATAAGGAACTAAAAGTGCTTAATATGAGGTGCTTGGGGATCTTCCCACAATGATAAGGAGCTAAAAGTGCTTAATATGCGGTGCTTGGGGATCTTCACACAATGATAAGGAGCTAAAAGTGCTTAATATGCGGTGCTTGGGGATCTTCCCACAATGATAAGGAGCTAAAAGTGCTTAATATGCAGTGCTTGGGGATCTTCACACAATGATAAGGAGCTAAAAGTGCTTAATATGCGGTGCTTGGGGATCTTCCCACAATGATAAGGAACTAAAAGTGCTTAATATGCTGTGCTTGGGGATCTTCCCACAATGATAAGGAGCTAAAAGTGCTTAATATGCGGTGCTTGGGGATCTTCCCACAATGATAAGGAGCTAAAAGTGCTTAATATGCTGTGCTTGGGGATCTTCACACAATGATAAGGAGCTAAAAGTGCTTAATATGCGGTGCTTGGGGATCTTCCCACAATGATAAGGAGCTAAAAGTGCTTAATATGCGGTGCTTGGGGATCTTCCCACAATGATAAGGAGCTAAAAGTGCTTAATATGAGGTGCTTGGGGATCT
Source organism: Discoglossus pictus (assembly GCA_027410445.1). Taxonomy (NCBI): domain Eukaryota; kingdom Metazoa; phylum Chordata; class Amphibia; order Anura; family Alytidae; genus Discoglossus; species Discoglossus pictus. Next base: position 475,918,874 of record CM050164.1, read on the forward strand.
TCCCTCAATGATAAGGAACTAAAAGTGCTTAATATGCAGTGCTTGGGGATCTTCCCACAATGAAGGAGCTAAAAGTGCTTAATATGCGGTGCTTGGGGATCTTCCCACAATGATAAGGAGCTAAAAGTGCTTAATATGCTGTGCTTGGGGATCTTCACACAATGATAAGGAGCTAAAAGTGCTTAATATGCGGTGCTTGGGGATCTTCCCACAATGATAAGGAGCTAAAAGTGCTTAATATGCGGTGCTTGGGGATCTTCCCACAATGATAAGGAGCTAAAAGTGCTTAATATGCAGTGCTTGGGGATCTTCCCTCAATGATAAGGAACTAAAAGTGCTTAATATGCAGTGCTTGGGGATCTTCCCTCAATGATAAGGAACTAAAAGTGCTTAATATGAGGTGCTTGGGGATCTTCCCTCAATGATAAGGAGCTAAAAGTGCTTAATATGCGGTGCTTGGGGATCTTCCCACAATGATAAGGAGCTAAAAGTGCTTAATATGAGGTGCTTGGGGATCTTCCCTCAATGATAAGGAGCTAAAAGTGCTTAATATGCTGTGCTTGGGGATCTTCCCACAATGATAAGGAGCTAAAAGTGCTTAATATGCGGTGCTTGGGGATCTTCCCTCAATGATAAGGAGCTAAAAGTGCTTAATATGCAGTGCTTGGGGATCTTCCCACAATGATAAGGAGCTAAAAGTGCTTAATATGAGGTGCTTGGGGATCTTCCCACAATGATAAGGAGCTAAAAGTGCTTAATATGCAGTGCTTGGGGATCTTCACACAATGATAAGGAGCTAAAAGTGCTTAATATGCAGTGCTTGGGGATCTTCCCTCAATGATAAGGAACTAAAAGTGCTTAATATGCAGTGCTTGAGGGATCTTCCCACAATAAGGAGCTAAAAGTGCTTGATATGCGGTGCTTGGGGATCTTCACACAATGATAAGGAACTAAAAGTTCTTAATATGCGGTGCTTGGGGATCTTCCCACAATGATAAGGAAGTAAAAGTGCTTAATATGCGGCGCTTGGGGATCTTCCCACAATGATAAGGAAATAAAAGTTCTTAATATGCGGTGCTTGGGGATCTGCCCACAATGATAAGGAACTAAAAGTGCTTAATATGAGGTGCTTGGGGATCTTCTCACAATGATATGGAACTAAAAGTGCTTAATATGAGGTGCTTGGGGATCTTCTCACAATGATATGGAACTAAAAGTGCTTAATATGCGGTGCTTGGGGATCTTCCCACAATGATAAGGAGCTAAAAGTGCTTAATATGCTGTGCTTGGGGATCTTCCCACAATGATAAGGAACTAAAAGTGCTTAATATGCGGTGCTTGGGGATCTTCTCACAATGATAAGGAGATAAAAGTGCTTAATATGCGGTGCTTGGGGATCTTACCACAATGATAAGGAACTAAAAGTGCTTAATATGAGGTGCTTGGGGATCTTCTCACAATGATAAGGAGATAAAAGTGCTTAATATGAGGTGCTTGGGGATCTTCTCACAATGATAAGGAACTAAAAGTGCTTAATATGAGGTGCTTGGGGATCTTCCCACAATGATAAGGAGCTAAATGTTCTTAGTATTGCACTACTAGTGACTTGCCCGTTAAAAAATGTCGACAAAGAGATGTGTATTTTTAGAAAGTTGTTTAGATATTAATATACGTATTTGACATTTGTAAGATTTTAGTTATGATGAAATATTTAGTATTGTGATATTAAACATGTTTAGTTTTGTAAAATGTTCTTGGTGACCAATAAGTCTTAAAGCATTTTCTATTAAAAGTATTAACAGTTGAACTTTAAACTAATCAGTATTGTAAACTTGAGGTAATTGTTTTTTAACATGCAATTTCTATCTGAATAATTAACTTCAATATACATTGAATCTAGAGGAAGGCAAACAGTAAAAACCCTCCTTGAAACGTACCCAATTAAATTAATTCCTTCCTGACCCCATGAACTGGCGATAAACATTAATCCAGGGAGTAATCTTAACATAACAGACAATATTTACATTGTGACTTAAAACGTGGTTGAGCTCTTAACATGAACTTTGTAATATGTTGAAGTAAAGAATTTGAAATTATATTTTTTTAAACTCTAAGAAATGACCTTGAAAATATTGTTTTCAAACTTGTAACATTAGAAACAGTAAAATAGTTAATTAACATTTTAACATAATTTGTAAAAATAATGCAAGGCAAGTGTTTTGTGAGGCGAATCATCCATAAACAGTACTTCCATTAATTATGACTGAAATGTTTATTGTTTTCTATTTTTCAATGCTTTTAAATTTGTTTTGCATGGGTTTTATTTCTTTAATGAAAAGTTATAGTACTTCATAGTAGACAATGTTTTTAGTAAAAATACGTCCATCTTCTAATAAATCACCTTGACTTTCATTCTTTTCAATGTAAACTTTAATAGCCTGTGGATTTTTGCAACGTGATAAGGCAACGTACATTTGACCATATGAAAATACTGGTTCTTCCAAGAAAATACCCACAGATTTGAACGTTTGTCCTTGTGATTTATTAATGGTCATGGCAAATGCCATAATAATGGGAAATTGTCTTCTTTGAAGTATAAAAGGGAGACTACTTTCACTTTGTGCTAAATCTATTCTTGGTATGAAAACTCTCTTTCCTTTATGGATACCAGTTAAAATTTCAGCATCTACAAAATGGTCCTTTAATTGTTGAACAATTAATCTTGTCCCATTGCATAGGCCTTTTTTGGGGTTCATATTTCGCAGTAACATGACAATTGCACCTTTTTTTAGCTGCAAAGTATGTGGTGGCATTCCAGAAGGAGTTAGTGAGTTTATGAATTCAGTAGAAAAGTTAGCATGACTTTCATTGTCATCAGCAAGTACAGAATCAGCACTGTGATAATTTCTTTGTGGTGCATTATTTTTTTTAAAGATTTCATTATTGAGGATTAATGCATCCTTATTTTTACACGTTAGTATGACTTGGTTGGCAAGCTCCGAATATTCCTGGTTATTTATGCTACCTTCAAATATAGCCGATATAATATCTTGGTGAAAAATCATATGAGGTGGGATCTGTACATTGTCGTCAGGTAAATGTGGTATTTTTTCTGTTCTGCCTTCTAAAATTTTAATAAGCCAATCATTGAAATCAGTTTGGCCTTCTGATCTCATATTTTGTTGCAGTTGAAGATGGGTAAAATGTTTCCACAGTGTGCTTGACTTTATGCAGGTTTCGATAATGTCAGTTCGATTTCCATGTACAACGACAGGTAATGTTTGTCTAAAATCGCCACCTAACAACATTACCTTTCCACCAAATGAAAAAGTATTATCCATGACTTCACAAAGCAAACGGTCAATACATTGGAGGGCATAGCATGACATCATTGTAGCCTCATCTATTATAATTAATTTACATTTTTTCAATTTCTTTGCTTGTAATGATGTCATGCGAATATCTGACACAGAAGTTTCTAAAATAGGCACAGGCAGTTTAAAGCCACTATGTACAGTTCTTCCACCTTCTAACAAAAGTGCAGCAATTCCAGTAGTGGCAAACGCCAGTGCTATTAGACCTTGTGCTCGTACAGAACTCATTAATAAATTATATAGATACGTTTTTCTTGATCCGCCAGGTCCATCAAGATAGAAATAACACTCTGTCACCATGTCATCATCTATTGCATTTTTAATGGCATTAAATGCTTGCAATTGTAACGTATTTAAAGTTGCAAGTCTTTCTTCTGTTCTTTCTACTTGTAGTTGAATGTCATAGTCTTCAAAGTTTATGTCATCTATAAGACCTGGATCAGGCAAATTAAAACTTGCACAACTTAATCCATGAGTTAAAAATACTTCTTGGATTTCCATTAACGCTTTTAAGTGTGCAATGGGTTCATTGTATCGTCGCATAAAGTCTTCAGCCATATTACTTTTAAATGTCTCCCACAAAGCTAATGCATTTGGAGCATTCGAGAAGTTACAAATAAATGCAAATTGTTCTCTCATCTGCCGTGGCATTTGACATTGTGCTGCTTCTTCTAAACATCTTTCCCATTCTGTATCATCAGCTAGTAAGTTTCTATGTCTTGCAGCTAAATGGAAGGATTCATATACAATGTCATTAACAGTTCTTAAGTGTTCAAAACTTTGTGCTCCAGGAACATTTAAAAGTAATATCCGTAAGCAAAAACGTTCAACATCTCTTGGACTGACTGTGTAAATTCTTGGAATTATTTTATTGCCTCTGCTTTTTCTTGTTCTCCATAATCCATTCACAAAAATATAGTGACATGGAATTTCAATATATAAGTGTTGTGTTGCTTCAGAATCAGTGGAATTTAATTCAAACCATGCAGTTAGTGTAGTGTGACGATCTTCACTTTGGGCCAATGCATTCATTTCATTTCCAGCATGGAAATAGACTAAATGTTGTTGTGGCAAATGTACTGCTAACCTATATACTGCATGTGATCTATCATGCATTTCAAATTTTAAAAGCCGCCACATAGCTTCTGGCGCACTGACATAGCGAGCATCTACATGAGATGCAAGTTCATCATGTACTAACTCACTACATTCAGGGTTGTCTGCACTTTTGACGACTACAGTAGCTGCATCGTAGCCTTTGTAAATATATTTGTAGACATATTTAATGGATTTGATGGAATTGCTGGCTTCTACATTGATGTGAGCATTGTACTTCATGAGTAAATGTGGATTGTAGGGTACTACATATCTATTGTCCACTTTTTTCCACGAATAATGGCACTATCTCCTTCTCTTCTTTTATAAAGTGGATATCCATCACAATTGGCATATGTTTTGTCTCTATAATCTTTTGGAAATTCTTTGGAACATTTATTATTTTCCATACATGGTGATTTTGGATTAAGGTCACCACAGGGTCCATGAATCATGCGATGAGTAACAATCTCATATAGTCTACCATATAGTTCTGGATCTGGTAGTTCAGCAACAATGACTGCATCCACTTTGTCCGAAGTATCTAATTTATCTTTTTCTTGAAGTATTATTAGAAGATGTGCATGTGGAAGGCCTCTTTTTTGAAATTCAATGGTATATACATAAGCAAGACATTTGCCAAATAACTGATTTATAGTGAAGTCACGTATTAATTCATTTAATTTAATCTTAAAAACTCTGGCTACTAAATCTGGTCGATCTGAAGCACTTTGTCCAAGAAGTAGATTTTGTGTAATTTCTGGCCATTGTGGATTACATGTAAATGTCACAAATAAATCGGGTTTGCCAAATTTGGTGACAATAGCAATAGCTTCATTGTATCTTTCTCTCATATTTCGAGGAGATCCTTGAAAGGAAGATGGTAAAATGATGGCTTTGCCAGCTGTCATGTCTCTGCTTGTAGCCACGTCAGCAACATAGTCCATGAATCCAGAATATTGTTCTACACGGAGTTTATCTTGTTGATATTTGATGAAGTTTAAATTATTTGCCTCAACTTGCAAATATGAATCAATAATCCATTGTTGTGTTAGTTTTCCACCACATAAAATTGGATTAAATCCATGTCGAATGGTAATTTGAGCTACTTTAAATTCAAGCATAGAAACATTATTTCGGATTCTGGCTTTAGCATTTGGGTAACTGGGAAGAGTTAATTTTGGTTGCCAACCTGCCTCTCCGTGTGGGAAAAAGATGGGATATGTCATTGGATCTAAATTTGGACTTAAGATACTCATATTAATGAACGGTTGCTCCTCATTTCTGGGATATACTCTAATGTCTCTTTTAAATGGTGGTTCTCCTTCATCATTATGAAACACCATTGCAACCTCATTTGATGTTGGCAAGTTATAGCGACGTTTATCAGTATGTCATTCTCTTTTAAGCACCATATTAACCTTGGGCATTGGTAATTGATGTCTTTGTGCATGAAGTTGTTGTTTATTTTCAACTTCTGCCAATTTTTTTTACTGTAGGGGTTATTGTCCATAATGTTATTTAGCTCTATAAAAACACTGTGTAAGCATTTTTTATTTTCTTCCATCTGCATACGTTGGTCAACAGCTTCCATTGTATCTAGGACATATAGTTGAGCGAATTTTCTTTGATCTCCTTCCTCTGGATGTAAATGATAAATTTGTCCTTGGACTTTAAAACAGTAAGGACCATGTCCTGGTACATTAGCAGCTAATGTTGCCCCCATGGATGCAAAGGATATGGCACTATTGTACGATCTTATGTTTGTTTTAAAATTTTTGTAGTTTGGAAAAGTAGGTTCAGTCATAATGTTTTGTAAATAGAGAGGAAATTATTTCCTTTCTGGAAGTTTGAACTTGCCTTTTTGACATCAACTAATAAATTGGCCATCTCTGGGTCTCTCCTGTTTAAAATAATAAGCCTCACAAAACTGACATTGAGTAGTCATGTCCCCACAACTATGAACCTCTACTGCTAAAGACTTGAGTAAAGGACAATTTTCAAAGCATATTGGATTTTGACTTTCATATTCATCATGTGAAATGTCATATAATGTTTCAACAGGTTCTAAATGTTTAGTTTTTTTCGTGGCTTTTCTTGGTATATGTTGTATTGTTTGAGGTAAAATGTCATGTAATGTTTCATGAACCGGTTCTAAATGCTTTGTTTTTTTCGTTGTTTTTTTTTTGTATTCCTTGTATTTTTTCAGCTAAAATGTCATCTGATGTTTCAGCAACAGGTTGTAATTGCTTTATTTGCTTGTTGTTTTTTTTTGTCATATCTTTAATTTCTGCAGGTGACAGTCTTTTGCTTGCAATTCTTTTACGTTCTTTTTCTCGTTGAATTTCCTTCTTCTCCGGTGTCTGCTGGCTGTCTGCTCTCTGTCGTCGTTCTCTAGCTTGGCGTCTTTTCTTTTCTTGTTTACTCTCGTTATCAGCCATGTTAATCTGTAAAAATAAAATAATGTATCTTTAGTTTATTTTGAGATGTTAAGTTTGTTTTCATCAAAAATTGTTATCAACAGTGTGTTTACATTTCATACATAATCAAATTCAATTTGGTCAATTGAATAGAGATCTAGATAAGGTCATCATATAATTTTTTAAATAATTTTTTATTTAGTAAACATGTATCCAAAAGCAATGTTTTAACTAACAAAAAAGTTTTTTGAAAAAAAATGTTATGGTTTTATTAACAGCACTATTCAATTTGTCAAATGGCAAATCAATGAGGGTCTAGGACTGGAAATGTCCAATGAGAAATTGTATAGTGTCTGTGTTTAGAGCCTTTTTTGGAGTATGCATTATTTTTTTCTGGCTACATTGAAGTTTGTATTTACTGTTAAAGATTATTGGCCCTAAAAGACAAAGAAGAGATAGCTGAAAAATGTGTTAGTTGTATTTTTTTCAAAGTTATAGTTACTGGTGTTTTTTTTATTATTTTATTTTCTGTTGACATCGATACAAAGCTAAGATATGTATTTATTTTTCTCTTTTTTTACTTGTTATACTGTACCTTGGTTGAAGTTTGATTTCAAGCAGAATCTTTGTTGGTCCTGTGTTGAAAGCCTTCGTCCGATGGTCTAGTCCTGTGTTGAAAGTCCTCGTCCAATCGTCTGGTCCTCTGTGGAAAGTTCTCGTCCGATGTTGTAGTCCTCTGTTGAAAGTCCTCGTCCGATGGTCTGGTCCTGTGTTGAAAGTCCTCGTCCTTTGGTGTAGTCCTCTGTTGAAAGTCCTCGCCCGCTGGTCTGGTCCTGTGTTGAAAGTCCTCGTCCGATGGTCTGGTCCTGTGTTGAAAGTCCTCGTCCAATGGTGTAGTCCTGTGTTGAAAGTCCTCGCCCGCTGGTCTGGTCCTGTGTTGAAAGTCCTGGTCCGATGGTGTAGTCCTCTGTTGAAAGTCCTCGCCCGCTGGTCTGGTCCTGTGTTGAAAGTCCTGGTCTGATGGTGTAGTCCTCTGTTGTAAGTCCTCGTCCGCTGGTCTGGTCCTCAGTTGAAACTCCTGGTCCGATGTTCTTCACACAGTATCTGTTGTAAAATAAAAAAGAAAATGTTATTTGATTTGAATGTATTTGTATTAACTAAAAAATAACATTATTTCTGTGTACTATATCTGTTATGGTGAATTTTTGGACTATTTATTTGTTTGTGCAACCTTTTCAAAATACTTTAAATGTATTTTTATATTGCATAGATAATTTTTTTATACTGTAATTTTTTTTTTGTGAATTATTTTGTATATGATTGCACTGGTTTTAGCATTACCCTATTTTCTGTTCCGCACTTTTGGTATACTTATTTAGGCTTCTTTGTAAGGCTTATAGGTTGTTAAAGATTCTTAAATATTAAAGAAGAATATTAATTTAGTTTGCTATGTGTTTGTGTGAGTTTTTTTAAAATCCTGTTTGGTGCGCACCAAAAAGCGGTATGCTTATTTATGCTTCTTTCTAAGGCTTATACGTTCTTAAACATTAAATAAGAATCTTATTTTAGTTTCCTATGTGTTTGTGTGAGTTTTTCGACAATCCTATTTAGTACACACCACTTTTGCTATGCTTATTTAGGCTTCTTTCTGAGGCTTATAGGTAGTTAAACATGAAATAAGAATATCAATGTAGTTTGCTATGTTTTTGTGAGAGTTTTTCTACAATCCTGTTTGGTGCGCACCACTTTTGTTATGCTTATTTAGGCTTCTTTCTAAGGCTTATAGGTAGTTAAACATGAAATAAGAATATTAATGTAGTTTGGTATGTGTTTGTGTGAGTTTTTCTACAATCCTGTTTGGTGCGCACCACTTTTGGTATGCTTATTTAGGCTTTTTTCTAAGGCTTATAGGTTGTAAAACAGGAAATAAGAATATTAATTTACTTTGCTATGTGTTTGTGTGAGTTTGTGTACAATCCAGTTTGGTGTGCACCACTTTTGGTATGCTTATTTAGGCTTTTTTCTAAGGCTTATAGGTTGTAAAATAGGAAATAAGAATATTAATTTACTTTGCTATGTGTTTGTATGAGTTTTTGTACAATCCTGGTTGGTGCGCACCACTTTTGGTATGCTTATTTAGGCTTTTTTCTAAGGCTTATAGGTTGTAAAACATGAAATAAGAATATTAATTTACTTTGCTATGTGTTTGTGAGAGTTTTTCTACAATCCTGGTTGGTGCGCACCACTTGTGGTATGCTTATTTAGGCTTTTTTCTAAGGCTTATAGGTAGTTAAACATGAAATAAGAATATTAATGTAGTTTGGTATGTGTTTGTGTGAGTTTTTCTACAATCCTGTTTGGTGCGCACCACTTTTGGTATGCTTATTTAGGCTTTTTTCTAAGGCTTATAGGTTGTAAAACAGGAAATAAGAATATTAATTTACTTTGCTATGTGTTTGTGTGAGTTTGTGTACAATCCAGTTTGGTGTGCACCACTTTTGGTATGCTTATTTAGGCTTTTTTCTAAGGCTTATAGGTTGTAAAACAGGAAATAAGAATATTAATTTACTTTGCTATGTGTTTGTATGAGTTTTTGTACAATCCTGTTTGGTGCGCACCACTTTTGGTATGCTTATTTAGGCTTTTTTCTAAGGCTTATAGGTTGTAAAACATGAAATAAGAATATTAATTTACTTTGCTATGTGTTTGTGTGAGTTTTTGTACAATCCTGTTTGGTGCGCACCGCTTGTGGTATGCTTATTTAGGCTTTTTTCTAAGGCTTATAGGTAGTTAAACATGAAATAAGAATATTAATGTAGTTTGGTATGTGTTTGTGTGAGTTTTTGTACAATCCTGTTTGGTGCGCACCACTTTTGGTATGCTTCTTTAGGCTTTTATCTAAGGCTTATAGGTTGTTAAACATGAAATAAGAATATTAATTTACTTTGCTATGTGTTTGTGTGAGTTTGTGTACAATCCTGGTTGGTGCGCACCACTTGTGGTATGCTTATTTAGGCTTTTTTCTAAGGCTTATAGGTAGTTAAACATGAAATAAGAATATTAATTTACTTTGCTATGTGTTTGTATGAGTTTTTGTACAATCCTGGTTGGTGCGCACCACTTTTGGTATGCTTATTTAGGCTTTTTTCTAAGGCTTATAGGTTGTAAAACAGGAAATAAGAATATTAATTTACTTTGCTATGTGTTTGTGTGAGTTTGTGTACAATCCAGTTTGGTGCGCACCACTTTTGGTATGATTATTTAGGCTTTTTTCTAAGGCTTATAGGTTGTTAAACATGAAATAAGAATATTAATTTACTTTGCTATGTGTTTGTGTGAGTTTGTGTACAATCCTGTTTGGTGCACACCGCTTTTGCTATGCTTATTTAGGCTTTTTTCTAAGGCTTATACGTAGTTAAACATGAAATAAGAATATGAATGTAGTTTGCTATGTGTTTGTGAGAGTTTTTCTACAATCCTGGTTGGTGCGCACCACTTTTGGTATGCTTATTTAGGCTTTTTTCTAAGGCTTATAGGTTGTAAAACATGAAATAAGAATATTAATTTACTTTGCTATGTGTTTGTGTGAGTTTTTGTACAATCCTGTTTGGTGCGCACCACTTGTGGTATGCTTATTTAGGCTTTTTTCTAAGGCTTCTAGGTAGTTAAACATGAAATAAGAATATTAATGTAGTTTGGTATGTGTTTGTGTGAGTTTTTCTACAATCCTGTTTGGTGCGCACCACTTTTGGTATGCTTCTTTAGGCTTTTATCTAAGGCTTATAGGTTGTTAAACATGAAATAAGAATATTAATTTACTTTGCTATGTGTTTGTGTGAGTTTGTGTACAATCCTGGTTGGTGCTCACCACTTGTGGTATGCTTATTTAGGCTTTTTTCTAAGGCTTATAGGTAGTTAAACATGAAATAAGAATATTAATTTACTTTGCTATGTGTTTGTATGAGTTTTTGTACAATCCTGGTTGGTGCGCACCACTTTTGGTATGCTTATTTAGGCTTTTTTCTAAGGCTTATAGGTTGTAAAACAGGAAATAAGAATATTAATTTACTTTGCTATGTGTTTGTGTGAGTTTGTGTACAATCCAGTTTGGTGCGCACCACTTTTGGTATGATTATTTAGGCTTTTTTCTAAGGCTTATAGGTTGTAAAACATGAAATAAGAATATTAATTTACTTTGCTATGTGTTTGTGTGAGTTTGTGTACAATCCTGTTTGGTGCACACCACTTTTGCTATGCTTATTTAGGCTTTTTTCTAAGGCTTATACGTAGTTAAACATGAAATAAGAATATGAATGTAGTTTGCTATGTGTTTGTGAGAGTTTTTCTACAATCCTGGTTGGTGCGCACCACTTTTGGTATGCTTATTTAGGCTTCTTTGTAAGGCTTATAGGTTGTTAAACATGAAATAAGAATATTAATTTACTTTGCTATGTGTTTGTATGAGTTTTTGTACAATCCTGTTTGGTGCACACCACTTTTGGTATGCTTATTTAGGCTTTTTTCTAAGGCTTATAGGTTGTAAAACAGGAAATAAGAATATTAATTTACTTTGCTATGTGTTTGTGTGAGTTTGTGTACAATCCTGTTTGGTGCACACCACTTTTGCTATGCTTATTTAGGCTTTTTTCTAAGGCTTATAAGTAGTTAAACATGAAATAAGAATATTAATGTAGTTTGGTATGTGTTTGTGTGAGTTTTTGTACAATCCTGTTTGGTGCGCACCACTTTTGGTATGCTTCTTTAGGCTTTTATCTAAGGCTTATAGGTTGTTAAACATGAAATAAGAATATTAATTTACTTTGCTATGTGTTTGTGTGAGTTTTTGTACAATCCTGTTTGGTGCGCACCACTTGTGGTATGCTTATTTAGGCTTTTTTCTAAGGCTTATAGGTAGTTAAACATTAAATAAGAATATTAATGTAGTTTGGTATGTGTTTGTGTGAGTTTTTGTACAATCCTGTTTGGTGCGCACCACTTTTGGTATGCTTCTTTAGGCTTTTATCTAAGGCTTATAGGTTGTTAAACATGAAATAAGAATATTAATTTACTTTGCTATGTGTTTGTGTGAGTTTGTGTACAATCCTGGTTGGTGCGCACCACTTGTGGTATGCTTATTTAGGCTTTTTTCTAAGGCTTATAGGTAGTTAAACATGAAATAAGAATATTAATTTACTTTGCTATGTGTTTGTATGAGTTTTTGTACAATCCTGGTTGGTGCGCACCACTTTTGGTATGCTTATTTAGGCTTTTTTCTAAGGCTTATAGTTTGTAAAACATGAAATAAGAATATTAATTTACTTTGCTATGTGTTTGTGTGAGTTTGTGTACAGTCCTGTTTGGTGCGCACCACTTGTGGTATGCTTATTTAGGCTTTTTTCTAAGGCTTATAGGTTGTTAAACATTGAATAAGAAAGTTAATTTAGTTTGCTATGTGTTTGTCTGAGTTTGTTACAATCCTGTTTTGTGTGTACCACTTTGTGTGAACCATATGTTGCATACTTTGGGCCTCATTCAATTGCAGTTTGGCCAATTCAATAGGGTCCTCATTCAATTAGAAGTTTGTCAATTGAATAGGGCTCTATATAAGCACATAACATATTTTTTTGACAGAAGTTTTTAGTTAGTGAAAACCTTGGTTTTGTATAGAGGTTCAGTAACTAAAAAGTTTGTTTACATTTTTTGTATGTGCTTATATAGAGCCCTATTCAATTGGGCAACTCGGAATTGAATGAGGCTTTAGGGGTCTAAATAAGCACATAACATATTTTTTTTTAAAGAAGTTTTTAGTTCGTCAACATCTATCCAAAATCAAGGTTTTCGCTAAGTAAAAACTTCTTTAAAAAAAATATGCTTTGTGCTTACATAGAGCCCTATTCAATTGGCCAACTCACAATTGAATGAGGCTCATAGTTCATTTCTTTTTTATACTTAATACTTTACCTTGATTGAAGATAAATTGCTGTCTCATTTCTCCTCTCAGTGCTGTCTCTTCTTCTCTTATTATGCTCTCTCTCTCCTCCCATTGCTGTTTCCCTCCTATTACTGTCTATCTCTTTCCTTCTTATTGCGGTCTCTCATTTCTCTTCTCAGTGCTGTCTCTTCTTCTCTTCTTCTTCTCTCTCCTCCACTCCGAAATGCACAATTACAGTCATTTAAGCACATAACAATGTGATCAGATCATGTATGCATGTTGGTATAAGCCCCCTACACACACAAACACACATATATGTTTGAGCAATTCCTTTTTGCCTATAGTAATTTCTGTTGTGGCAGGCTTGGGGGTCATGCGGGTCACTATAGCATAGGGTTTACCATGGCAGCTAATAGCTTTGAAGGGCTACACCCACATAATTATCACAGCCAATTAGATACATGGTTCAACCCCCACGTCTCCTCCCCTCAGATAACAGGTAACACAATTAAAACAGACACAATTTTAACCACATTCTGGATGTACCCCAAAAACAGGGGGTACACCTTTAAGTCCAGCACCGTTCAATATCTCTCACCCAGGGGAACAACATATTAAAAAATGGCATGAATCAGACCAGTGGTTCAAAAGTTAGTAAAAGTATGTTTTTCACATAACACACAGACATGTCACATATCCCCCACACAATACACATATAGGACAATAGGTGTGGTCACCCCTCCCGGAGGCAACTTGATATAATCAGACAATGATTAAATCAGCCTTCTTTGTTCTTATCTGAGAATAAAAACAGTTTATACAATCGACTTTTCTTATCTGTAACAGGATTATCTATTAGCCTAGTAGCTTTGATATTCTGAGCCAATATATTCTGTAGAACATAAAACAACATATCTACAGTACAGCAATGTGATCATATTTTAACCAAGAATTAAATAATCATAAAACAGGGTAAAACAGTGATGGGTTCCGTTACAGCTGGGGTCTGAGCGCATAAAACTACCGAATAGCGCTCAGATCCTCTTCACAGAGTTCAATTGCCATGTAGCTAAAGTCTTTCCCATAGTCTTTCATCATATGAATGGGCTCCATGGCATATCTATCTGTGGTATCATGGTTCACACAGGGCAAGTACCGAATGACCCCCCTGTATGTAAAGGGCCAGAATGAGTGACATACACTCTGGTATGGCCGAACACTGGTTCCAAAGGGCAATATGTCCCCGGGCCATAGTCGCAGGGCAGGAGGCTGGCAAACAGTCCTCTCCAAGACAAAGTGGCGAAGGGCACTTCGTCACAATTGTCTACTGACTTCCAGTGCTTAAATATCTATGTGACAGATGCGCAGTTCATGAAAGGGACATGTGCCCACCAATAACCCCCTCTTCTAACCTTGGCCCAAATTTGCCTTGTTGGTACTACCTCAGTTAAATCCGACTCTCTGTTACCCCTTGGATACCGCATGCCGAGCCCGACTGACTTTGACCCTAACCCTGCCTACACCTATGGTCTGCATGGCGAAGCTCCTAGAGTGGCTCCGGCTCACTCCGAGAGAACAGAGATTTGTCTGACCTCTCTGCTATGACCTGTCCTCCTTTGGCGACCTTTAAATGATATATGTTACCGCCATCAAGGTGCGTAGACCCCTTCTATGCAAAGTAGCGATTCAGAGGGGAAATTACACATGTAAAATGCTAATAACATATCAACAAACAGTAAATTTACATGGCAGATGTTGCTAATTAAGCCACCGCAGGCTCGACTAATGTAATATTGTTGTAGGAATCTGGGAGTGTCCAGAGCCCCCAGAATAATTACACCTAGGGAGTAGAAAATTGTTTTATGCACTTGACAATACGGCCATCGCCTGACCAAAATTACACCTGATTTCTTATGTCTGCTGCGTTGCACAGCTTACTGTAAACAAAATTGAATGATACCCCTGGTGGGGAACCAATCCCCTTGCAGCTGCTTTAAGCTTACTGGCTAATGGCGCGGCTAAAGGATAAATACGGGCTGACCCAACCAGCTTCTAACTTCTAAATGGCCCTAACAAAAATGCAGATAAGGAAAGCAAACTATCCCGCTGCATTATGACTTTTGGCTATGACTGAGGCTGTTAGAGATATTTTATCCAGACATTGGCATCTTTTGAGGAGTGACGAGGATCTAATAGATGTTCTAACGCCTAAGGCCTCTATTACATACCGTAGGTCCAAAAATCTTAAAGATAGGTTGGTACATAGTTCTTTCAAAGAGCAGAAACCTGGGACCTGGTTTAAACCTCTAACAGGATGTTTCAAATGCAGCAAATGTAAATTTTGTAGGTATGTTACACCTTTAAAAATATATGAACATCCTATTACTGGGGAAAAATTTAAGATAAAAGAATTCATGAATTGTTGTTCTACGGCGGTTATCTATGTGGCCACCTGTGTTTGTAGAAAGATCTATGTAGGAAAAACGAGGCGCCAGTTGCGCCGAAGGATTGGCGAACATATTTACAGTATCAAGAATGCATTGGATACACCAATTGCCCGCCATGTCAAATATTGTCACAACAATAAAAGTGAAGTCTTATCTTTTTGTGCAATAGACCAGGTACATATAGGCCCAAGACAGGGAGACTTGGAGAAAAAATGATTACAATGTGAGGCACGCTGGATATACCAATTGAAGGCCCAAGTACCTAATGGACTCAATGAGGGGTTCACTTTCACGCCTTTCATTTAATACTTGGTTCTCTTCTCTTTTTATGATATGTGTTATCTTGCATAATTATGCTAGACCTTCTCCTGTCACATAGACACTAACCCCTTTCTATCCTATCATTTTTAATCCCATCTTCCCTTGTTTTTCACATTTGTATATATTCACTCCAGTGAGTATAATTTTTCTCACTACCATGTTCATCCTATTGGATGGACCTTAAGTGCATCAGCACTCACTTTATTGATACACGCATAACCTATTATAGGTGTTTATCACCTTGGTTATCACATAGTGTAGAGTCCCTGAGTACTCCCCTGTATGATTTATAGTTACGGATCACTAGTCTCCTGAAATATACTTTTTAGTTATATAATGGGGCGGTTCCCCCTTTATATAACGGTCTCTTACACTTGGCAATTATTTGCTCACGTTCTGATCCTTAATTCTGCCTTTTTTTTTTTGGCAGTCTTTCACTATATAGATGGAATAGTTATTACACCACCCATCTGTACTTTTTCCCCTTTAGCTTATCACAAGTCCTTTAAGCTCCTTCATATGGTCTATACATAGATATCCACAATAAGTGCATTAGGGCACATATCTATGTCGTTCCCTCTCTTTTGTATATATTTCGCATTTGCCCCTTGTATATATTGTATATATTATCCTTAATTTATTTTATTTTCTCCAGGCCCGTTTTGGGCAATATATTCGCCATTTCCATGTTGCCTAGGTGACAGCTCCCTATATAAAGCTCTTGGAGACAGCGTTATACAACTTCCCTTTGACAAAGACGTGGTACGTCGAAACGCGTCAGGCTCTTAGCAACGACGCTGCGCACGTCATCACGTCAGGCGTGCGCATGCGCGTTGCAAACCTGGCGGTCGAGCTCTCTAGAAACCGCGAATTTGTTCAAATTACGGCCTAGTTTAAAGCCCCTTACACCCCCCTACCAGTCTCATATTATGTCTGTATAAATCTGATATCACCTTTATTACCCTAATAGTTGGGGAACAGTCTCTACCTTGTAGATACAGCTTTAGACACTTTTTGTGCCATACCATAGTCAGATGTCGATAAATGTATATAGACACAGCTTGGATTCTATGCTGTGTAACATATAGCTGTTGCAATGACTTTGTCTGTATTTTAGGTTGAGCTCCCTTTAAATCTGACTTATATAGGTACTAATTCTGGGTACCCTAATTCATAATACCAAAGGGGTGTCAGTAAGACATACAGTGACCTATATCTCACTTTTATGCAAATTTACTGCTCTGTTGAATGTACCCCCTAGACATTTGGAGGACATTTATTTAGGCACAAGGGGCTTTATATATATATTCTTTGTGAAACAATAGGGCTTTTTGTGCCTTGTTCTTCCTTGTAACTATTTTGGCTCGCCCGCTAGGTGTGAATAGTAGTACCCACTCACTTAAGGGTTATACATTGCACAATACCAGTGTTTTAGGGTTCATTACTATTCCTTACATTTTGCCCTCTTTTATTCCCTGTGTTAGTATTTTAAACATTCCCTGTTTTTAAAGACGCCGCTGTCATTTACTTAATAAAATTACCTTCATTGTTGTATGCATTTATCCCATTTTTTTGTATACTGACCCAACCAGCGGCATAAATTAAACTAGCTCTACCAGGCCAAATTTGGGGGCCTGCCGCCGACCCAGGTCATACAGAGCCGCTAATGCTTAATTTAATAAGGTTGTTAATTTAACCTAGGGATCGATAATTAATCACAATACACAACAATGGCAAATTGGTAGCCCGCCGTCGTGGCGGGACACCATGAGAAACCGGCTACCCTAATGTGACTAAGGGAAGAAATAACGGCATGGGATATGGGCTCTGCCTCTGTGATTACGCTAAGTGCACCACAAATGGTACCTGCACTGCGAGCCTCTCAGGCAACTGGATGCCGGGACCCCTGACACTGCCGAAACATAGGGTAAGTATCACCCGTTACATTAAAGGCAGATTCCCAGACAGGGTTGAAAAGGACATCTATATCCCTGCCCAGGACTCCTAAGCGCCGCTCAACGCTACGTGACCTGTGGACCTACTACCCTGGTAATACACGGGAGATGAACTATGGGAAGGGCTCCCACCCAAGGACTGACCACTAATGACGTATGCACTACACTGCTAGAATATCCCTAACCTGTATATGTATATATGATATAAACAAAAGAAATATATATCGGCATATAGCCCTGAAGCCACATACATGAGACACGGATTGAAACCCCAACTACAGATCCGGGATAAGATATAAAAGTCTATGTAGCGGACAAGAAAAATGACTTAACCTGGCTTCCTTTAAGCTTATGTCTGCTGTATTACGCAGCTTTAATGCAAAGCCAAGGTTGGGTTTACCCAAGCCGGGAATCCTATCCATGTACGCTGTTTCAAGCTTACTGGCTATCCTCAGCATGGAGCGGGATCTCCCCTGATGCCCTAGCAGGGCCTATCTAATAATACATAAGCCATAAATATATATATATATATCTACCGTTTAATTATGGCTCACACAAACACATAGCAAAGTAAATTAATATTCTTATTTCATGTTTAACAACCTATAAGCCTTACAAAGAAGCCTAAATAAGCATACCAAAAGTGGTGCGCACCAAACAGGATTGTACACAAACTCACACAAACACATAGCAAACTACATTTAGATTCTTATTTAATGTTTAACAACCTATAAGCCTTAGAAAGAACCCTAAATAAGCATACCAACAGTGGTGCGCACCAACCAGGATTGTATGAAAACTCACACAAACACATAGCAAACTACATTTAGATTCTTATTTTATGTTTAACAACCTATAAGCATTACAAAACAACATTAATAAGCATACCAACAGTGGTGCGCACCAAACAGGATTGTACGAAAACTCACACAAACACATAGCAAACTACATTTAAATTCTTATTTAATGTTTAACAACCTATAAGCCTTAGAAAGAAGCCTAAATAAGCATACCAACAGTGGTGCGCACCAAAAAGGATTGTACGAAAACTCACACAAACACATACCAAACTACATTTATATTCTTATTTAATGTTTAACAATCTATAAGCCTTAGAAAAAAGCCTAAATAAGCATACCAAAAGTGGTGGGCACCAAACAGGATTGTAGAAAACCACACAAATAATGTCATTTTTTAGTTAATACAAATACATTCAAAGAAAACAACATTTTCATTTTTATTTTATAACAGATACTGCGTCAAGAACATCGGACCAGAAGTTTCAACTGAGGACCAGACCAGTGGACGAGGACTTTCAACAGAGGACCAGACCATCGGACGAGGACTTTCAACACAGGACCAGACCATAGTACAAAGGCTTTCAACACAGGACCAACAAAGAATTTTGCTTGAAATCAAACTTCAACCAAGGTACAGTATAAAGAGTAAAAAAAGAGAAAAAAAAAATAAAGATCTTAGCTTTGCATCGATGTCAACAGAAAATAAAATTTAAAATAAACCACCGGTAACTATAACTGTTGAGAAAATATAACTAACACATTTTTCATCTATCTCTTATTTGTCTTTTAGGGCCAATAATCTTTAACAGTAAATACAAACTTCAATGTAAACTTTAAAAAAAAATTGGCATAGTCCAAAAAAGTCTAAAAACACAGAATCTATACAATTTGTCATTGTAACATTCCAGTCCTAAACCCTAATTTAATTGCCATTTGACCAATTGAATAGTGCTGTAAATAAGGACATAACATCTTTTTGAAAATACCTTTTTAGTTACTGAAACACTTGCTTTTGGATACATGTTTAATAAATAAAAACTTCTTTAAATAATTATCTGATGGCCTTATTTACACTTTTATTCAATTGACCGCATTGAAATTGATTAAGTATAAAATGTAAACACACTGTTGATAACAATTTGTCATGAAAAACAACTTAACATCTCAAAATAAACTAATGGTACATTATTTTATTTTTACAGATTAACATGGCTGATAACGAGAGTAAACAAGAAAAGAAAAGACGCCAAGCTAGAGAACGACGACAGAGAGCAGACAGCCAGCAGACACCGGAGAAGAAGGAAATTCGACGAGAAAAAGAACGCAAAAGAATTGCAAGCAAAAGACTGTCACTTGCAGAAATTAAAGATATGTCAAAAAAAGCAACAAAGAAAATAAAGCATTTACAACCTGTTGCTCAAACATCAGATGACATTTTACCAGAAAAAATACAAGAGATACCAAAAAAAGCAACAAAGAAAACAAAGCATTTAGAACCGTTTCATGAAACATTAGATGACATTTTACCTCAAACAATACAACATATACCAAGAAAAGCAACGAAAAAAACAAAGCATTTAGAACCTGTTGTTGAAACATTATATGACATTTCACCTGATGAATATGAAAGTCAAAATCCTATATGCTTTGCAAATTGTCCTCTACTCAAGTCTTTAGCAGTAGAGGTTCATAGTTGTGGGGACATGACTACTCAATGTCAGTTTTGTGAGGCTTATTATTTTAAACAGGAGAGACCCAGAGATGGCCAATTTATTAGTTGCTGTCAAAAAGGCAAGTTCAAACTTCCAGAAAGGAAACAATTTCCTCTCTATTTACAAAACATTATGACTGAACCTACTTTTCCAAACTACAAAAATGTTAAAACAAACATAAGATCCTACAATAGTGCCATATCCTTTGCATCCATGGGGGCAACATTAGCTGCTAATGTACCAGGGCATGGTCCTTACTGTTTTAAAGTCCAAGGACAAATTTATCATCGCACTTCCCATTTACATCCAGAGGAAGGAAATCAAAGAAAATTCGCTCAACTATATGTCCTAGATACAATGGAAGCTGTTGACCAACGTATGCAGATGGAAGAAAATAAAAAATGCTTACCCAGTGTTTTTATAGAGCTAAATAACATTATGGACAACAATCCCTACAGTAAAGCTTATAAAAAATTGGCAGAAGTCGAAAATGAACAACTACTTCATGCACAAACACATCAATTACCAATGCCGAAGGTTAATATGGTGCTTAAAAGAGACAGACATACTGATAAACGTCGTTATAACTTGCCAACATCAAATGAGGTTGCAATGGTGTTTCAGAATGATGAAGGAGAACCACCATTTCAAAGAGACATTCAAATATATCCTAGAAATGAGGAGCAACCGTTTATTAATATGAGTATCTTAAGTCCAAATTTAGATCCAGTTACATATCCCATCTTTTTCCCACACGGAGAAGCAGGTTGGCAACCAAAATTAACTCTTCCCAGTTACCCAAATGCTAAAGCCAGAATCCGAAATAATGTTTCTATGCTTGAATTTAAAGTAGCTCAAATTGCCATTCGCAATGTATTTAATCCAATTTTATGTGGTGGGAAACTAACACAACAATGGATTATTGATTCATATTTGCAAGTTGAGGCAAATAATTTAAACTTTATCAAATATCAACAAGATAAACTCCGTGTAGAACAATATTCTGGATTAATGGACTATGTTGCTGACGTGGCTACAAGCAGAGACATGACAGCTGGCAAAGCCATCATTTTACCATCTTCCTTTCAAGGATCTCCTCGGAATATGAGAGAAAGATACAATGATGCTATGGCTATTGTCACTAAATTTGGCAAACCCGATTTATTTGTGACATTTACATGAATCCACAATGGCCAGAAATTACACTAAATCTACTTCTTGGACAAACTGCTTCAGATCGACCAGATTTAGTAGCCAGAGTTTTTAAGATTAAATTAAATGAATTAATACGTGACTTCACTATAAATCAGTTATTTGGCAAATGTCTTGCTTATGTATATACCATTGAATTTCAAAAAAGAGGCCTTCCACATGCACATCTTCTAATAATACTTCAAGAAAAAGATAAATTAGATACTTCGGACAAAGTGGATGCAGTCATTGTTGCTGAACTACCAGATCCAAAACTATATGGTAGACTATATGAGATTGTTACTCATCGCATGATTCATGGACCCTGTGGTGACCTTAATCCACAATCACCATGTATGGAAAATAATAAATGCTCCAAAGAATTTCCAAAAGATTATAGAGACAAAACCGATGCCAATTGTGATGGATATCCACTTTATAAAAGAAGAGAAGGAGATAGTGCCATTATTCATGGAAAAAAAGTGGACAATAGATATGTAGTACCCTACAATCCACATTTACTCATGAAGTACAACGCCCACATCAACGTAGAAGCCTGCACTTCCATCAAATCCATTAAATATGTCTACAAATATATTTACAAAGGTTACGATGCAGCTACTGTAGTCGGCAAAAGTGCTGACAACCCTGAAAGTAGTGAGTTAGTACATGATGAACTTGCATCTCATGTAGATGCTCGCTATGTCAGTGCGCCAGAAGCTATGTGGCGGCTTTTAAAATTTGAAATGCATGATAGATCACATGCAGTATATAGGTTAGCAGTACATTTGCCACAACGACATTTAGTCTATTTCCATGCTGGAAATGAAATGAATGCATTGGCCCAAAGTGAAGATCGTCACACTACACTAACTGCATGGTTTGCATTAAATTCCACTGATGCTGAAGCAACACAATACTTATATATTGAAATTCCATATCACTATGTTTTTGTGAATGGATTATGCAGACCCTGAAAAACCAGAGGCAACAAAATTATTCCAAGAATTTACACAGTCAGTCCAAGAGATGTTGAACGTTTTTGCTTACGGATATTACTTTTAAATGTTCCAGGAGCACAAAGTTTTGAACAATTAAGAACTGTTAATGACATTGTATATGAATCTTTCCATTTAGCTGCAAGACATAGAAACTTACTCGCTGATGATACAGAGTGGGAAAGTTGTTTAGAAGAAGCAGCACAATGTCAAATGCCACGACAGATGAGAGAACAATTTGCTTTTATTTGTATTTTCTCAAATGCTTCAAATGCATTAGCTTTGTGGGAGACTTTTAAAAGTAATATGGCTGAAGACTTTATGCGACGATACAATGAACCGATTGCACACTTAAAAGCGTTAATGGAAATCCAAGAAGTCTTTTTAACTCATGGATTAAGTTGTGCAAGTTTTAATTTGCCTGATCCAGGTCTTATAGATGACATTAACTTTGAAGACTATGACATTCAACTACAAGCAGAAAGAACAGAAGAAAGACTTGCAACTTTAAATACACTACAATTGCGAGCATTTCATGCCATTAAAAATGCTATAGATGATGACATGGTGACAGAGCGTTATTTCTATCTTGATGGACCTGGCGGATCAGGAAAAACATATTTGTACAATTTATTAATGAGTTCAGTACGAGCACAAGGAAAAATAGCAATGGCGTTTGCCCCTACTGGAATTGCTGCACTTTTATTAGAAGGTGGAAGAACTGTTCATAGTGGATTTAAACTGCCAGTGCCTATTTTAGAAAATTCTGTGTCAGATATTCGCATGACATCATTACAAGCAAAGAAATTGAAGAAATGTAAATTAATTATAATTGATGAGGCCACAATGATGTCATGCTATGCTCTCCAATGTATTGACCGTTTGCTTCGTGAAGTCATGGATAATATTTTTCCATTTGGTGGAAAGGTAATGTTGTTGGGTGGCGATTTTAGACAAACATTACCTGTCGTTGTACATGGAAATCGAACTGACATTATCGAAACATGTATAAAGTCAAGTACAGTATGGAAACATTTTACCCATCTTCAACTGCAACAAAATATGAGATCAGAAGGCCAAACTGATTTCAATGATTGGCTTATTAAAATTGGAGAAGGCAGAACAGAAAAAATACTACATTTACCTCACGACACTGTAGAGATCCCACCTCATATGATTTGTCAACAAGATATTATATCGGCTATATTTGAAGGAAGCATAAATAACGAAGAATATTCCGA
This sequence comes from Discoglossus pictus, assembly GCA_027410445.1. NCBI lineage: Eukaryota > Metazoa > Chordata > Amphibia > Anura > Alytidae > Discoglossus > Discoglossus pictus. The sequence continues at coordinate 475,942,360 of CM050164.1, forward strand.
GCTTGCCAACCAAGTTATACTGACGTGTAAAAATAAAGATGCATTAATACTCAATAATGAAATCTTAAAAAAAATTAATGCACCACAAAGAAATTATCACAGTGCTGATTCTGTACTTGCTGATGACAATGAAAGTCAGGCAAACTTTTCAACTGAATTCATAAACTCTTTAACTCCTTCTGGAATGCCACCACATGTTTTGCAGCTAAAGAAAGGTGCAATTATCATGTTACTGCGAAATATGAACCCCAAAAAAGGCCTATGCAATGGCACAAGATTAATTGTTCAACAATTAAAGGACCATTTTATAGATGCTGAAATTTTAACTGGGACCCATAAAGGAGAGAGAGTTTTCATACCAAGAATAGATTTAGCACCAAGTGAAAGTAGTCTCCCTTTTATACTTCAAAGAAGACAATTTCCCATTATTATGGCATTTGCCATGACCATTAATAAATCACAGTATTTTCTTGGAAGAACCAGTTTTTGCACATGGTCAATTGTACGTTGCGTTGTCACGGTGCAAAAATCCACAGGCTATTAAAGTTTACATTGAAAACAATGAAAGTCAAGGTGATTTATTAGAAGATGGACGTATTTTTGCTAAAAACATTGTCTACTATGAAGTACTATAACTTTGCAGGATACAAACTAAAGCCATGCAAACATTTTGGAAAAACATTCAAAAATACAAAACAATTGGTTGTTTAATTCAGTCATAATTAATGGAAGTCATGTTTATGGATAATTCGCCTCACAAAATACTTGCCATGCATTTCTATGAAAAATTATGTTAAAATGTTAAGTCACTATGTTAATGTTTCTAATGTTACAAGTTTAAAAACAATATTTTCAAGTTATTTCATTCAACATATTACAAAGTTCATGTTAAGAGCTCAAGCACCTTTTAAGTCACAATGTAAATATTCTCTGTTATTTTAAGATTACTACCTACATTAATGTTTATCGCCAGTTTATGTGCTCAGTAATGAATTACTTTAATTATGTACGGTTTAAGGAGAGTTTTTACTGTATGCCTTCCTTTACATTCAATGTATATTAAACTTAACAATTATTCTGATACAAATTGCATGTTAATAATGATTAATTTAAAGTTAAACTGTTTTTACATTCAAATGTTAATACTTTTAATTCAAAATTAGGTTACAAAATGTATTTACTATGTTCCTGTTTATAATGTTCAAAATTAGACAAATGTTTTGCAAAACTTCCAAAGTTACATAAAAAATAAAGTTCAATTTTAAAAATATATACTTTTAAGGTTATTGCTTACATATATTTTAAACTTCATGTTAAAATTCGGGACGTTTCAAAAAGTCTTTTTACTTTTTGCTTTCCTCTGGATTCTATGTATATTAAAGTGAACAATTCTTCAGATACAAATTTCATGTTAAAAAACCATTACATCAACATTTTACAAAAATACATGTTCATATCACAATACTTACAAGGGTCAAAAATATATTTAAATAACTAAACAACTTCACAAACATATACATCACATTGCCGTCATTTTTTGACGGGCAAGTCGCTAGTTCCTAATAAGTCAGAGCCTGGACAAGAGGACATTGTATGGTTGTGATATGGAACTTGTGTGTTATATGGTGGACAGTGAAGTCATAATAAGGTTGGCGATAATGCTGGGGTGGTGCCATATACATTATAACTGAGAAAGTCGTCTATTATGGGATGTGTTAGAATAATCATTTCTATAGGGTGTTGATTATGTATAATTGCTAATTACTTGATCTGAGTCTGCATGCATTGTCTTCAGTGTAAAGAGTTTATAATTAAGAATCTTGAAACATACAGAGAGTAATTGCACAAATTATTCTTCATGGACTTTTCTAATCTTTCTATCCATACAACGGCGTAGCACATCTCCACCATAGGGTATTCCAATATATAATATTATATTTACATATATTGTGATCCTTCTCTCTCTACCTGCTGTAAATAGGTGACATTTTCCTCCTTCAGTCTAATGGTTCTCCTCACATATAAAGAAATCAGAACATGGCGTCACTGGAAGAAGAAAACAGGATCCTTACACCCGGATACACTCGCGCGCATGTAAATAAAGAAATCTGGCACGTAGTAGCGAGAAAACAGAAGAAGTAAAATGCCGACAAATAATATACTAATAGTGTCATGAAAATTACAAAATGTAGAGAAAACAAATCACAGTCCACCAGAGAAGGAACTGACAACCCACTCCAGTATCTTTGGCATGCAAACCTTGTAGAACAGCACAGGCAGAGACCTGGCTAAATGTGCTGCAGTCCATAATGTCACAGAGAGTCAGTCACGACTGAAGGACTGAACAACAAATAATAAAATATTTTCCTGTTACTTGATATATGTCATGGCCACTATTTGTTTTCCCAATGTAGATGTGATGCGTGAGATGTATTTGCAATTATATATATATTTTAGTGGCCACATTAGAACCTCTGTGAGTGAGAAAGGGTTAATATGGTAGCAGGTTCATGTTTTTGTGTTGCAATTTAATTGGGTAGTGTGTCTTTAATTTCCAAATCCCAAACCACTGGAGAAGGAACTGACAATCCACTCAAGTATCACCAGCATACAAACCTTGTAAGAAAGCAGTGACAGAGGGTCACAGATAGTCAGACACGACCGAAAGACCAAACAAGAGATATTGTGTACTTCAATGAAGCTGTGAGCTATACCATTAAGATCTTCACCTTTTATGCACGTTATTTTATTCTTTATATGTTGATTTCTTAGTTTTGCAGCTTCTTAAAAAACTCATCAATTTTTTTTCTACCATTTACAGCGTCTTCCTCCATCAGTAATGACGGGTTTATTCGCCAATTCTAACTGCTGGTGTTGAATAAAGGAAAATAGGCATTTCTTGGGTTGATACATTTTATTTATTGGGCATAATAGACCCAGAATAATGAAGGATCTGGGATAGATTGAATTTATATTACAGTATTCTGTAAAATGGAAAAATAGGAATATATAACCGACCCGTCTTTTGGGTAGAGAGATGCTGGATCACCCTAAATTTTCCTGTCTCTTTTTTGGGAACGACGCCTAGCGGGGACATGATAAGATCCTGGATGGGGGGAAGCGGGTGACCCTGCCATCCTCCCCAGCTGCACCTCGTTGTGCACCTTAGCCTCTGCTACCCCCGGGAATTCCCGTACCAACTGCAAGTTCTGTGCTGTGGACCCCCGCAGATCTGTTGTGCATGGGATCATAAAGCCATCCTGGAAACCCGCTTAGAGGATACGAGCTACGGCGCCGTTGCCCGCCGTTCTACCATAGCGTTTTAGCCATGGCAACATGCCAGGGAGGCGTATGGGAGTCTTGCCCTTTGGCAGAGGGCTCTGCCCCCTTCTTTTTGCCTGGTGCATCTGGCAAGGGGGTGTTCACCGCCGCAGCTGGAGCACGCGTGCTTGAACCTGCAAACTCTGCAATTACAACAACTATATATGTGATCAAAATGTGTTAATAAGTTATATTATTTACATTACCTTATCAATACAAAAATAGAAACGTACAGTCGAAATGGAGTTAGCGCTCTATTCTATATTTACTCATATATTGATCCCATATATGCCATTTACCCAAAATTGTATTACTTGTATTGATATGGATTAGGATCAGTACAAAATGCATAACTGTATTCGTGCACCTACTTATATATCTTATCTTTGCAGTATTATTGTATAACCAAGTTTTACTAATAAATGCTGAATCATTGACTCTAAAATGGAAGATTTGTCACTCCCCTTTCTTACAAGATGAAGGCAGCACAATTTCCGGTCTGTTAAGGATGACAAGCCTTATCACACACCCTGAGCACGAGGAAGAGAACGCCATCTTTCCTTTGTTCTAAACTTCTGACCAATGAGAGGAAGACTCATCCCCCTGTGGGATGAGTCCTAGAGACTCCTTAATGTTTTAACCCAATGTCTGACTAAGGTCTCATAAAAGCAGACACCTCAGAACCAATGAATTACCGAATAAACCTGATGTTTTGCTTAATTGTAACTTTTTATCTGATTACTAAAAACTATATAAATGACTAGCGAATTGCCCGTCAAAAAATGACGGCAATGAAATTGTAAGGTAGCAAATGCTGTTTGGTGTATAATAATGAAATATGTAAAACATTACTAAATGAATATACTGTACCTATTTTGAAGCATTGTGATGAAGAGCTGGCAATCTGTGTTGATGTTGCTGCAGCATTAGTGGTGTGGAGGTGCTGTGTAAGCGTGGTGAATGTGTGCACTGTGTGGTATGAATATCCGTAGGTGGTTTGTGGCGTTTTGCGAGTTTCTTGTGGTGTTTTGCGAGTTTCTTGTGGTGTTTTGCGAGTTTAGAGTGCTGTAGCCTCGTTTTCGTTTTGTTCGGCGGCCATTTTTTCTGTCGCTTAGATTTTTTTTTAGTCTCTAAACTCTTTTATTTGGAGTAAAATCGAGGTGTAAGTTGCATTTTTGAGGTCCTGGGTGCTCCCTCTTGGTGTAGGTAAGGTTTTTATGTATGTGCTGTGTGTATGTATTGTGTTTTAAATGTTTGTATGTCGGCGTGTTGCGTCCGATGTTTGCGAGGTCGTAATGTGTTATAACGTGTTTCGTAGGTTGTTTGCGTTCCTCGTAAAATGTAGCGAGTGTCGTAATTTGTGTGTCGTGTTTTTTGAGTAGCGACGTGAAGTTTGCGAGGGTTTGAGGCCCTTGCCCAGTGACCTCGCCAGCAACTGAGGCCCTCGCTTCGCGAGGGGCCTCAGTTGCTGGCATGGAGCGCCTTCGGCGCTCCATGCCAGCAACTGAGGCCCTCGCCCAGTGACCTCACCAGCAACTGAGGCCCTCGCTTCGCGAGGGGCCTCAGTTGCTGGCATGGAGCGCCTTTGGCGCTCCATGCCAGCAACTGAGGCCCTTGCCCAGTGACCTCGCTTCGCGAGGGCCGCGGCTTGCTACGCGAGGGCCGCGGGCTCGCTACGCGAGCCCGCAAGCGTGAGCAACGACCCGTACGCTCACAACTATATATGTGATGGCTGACGTAATAAAAGCAGCAGAGAGAAAGCTGTATACCAGAACTCTGTGTTGGTGTATTATTTCTCTAAGGTGTGCACACTATACTGGTAATTTGGCCAGGGACAGATATCTCTGAAAAATACTTTCTTATTTACTAAAACAGTATTCTTATTGAATGTTTGGAAATCTCTTTCCAATTGTCTTTCAGTTACAATGGTGTTCCATGTGGGATTTTATCTGATTTCCAATTTTTTGTAATCATCCATTTAATTGCTAATAACATTTTAATTATCAGACATTTTACTGAGTATTTTATTTATTTTAAGAACATATGGAACAATAATAACAGGGGAGACATATCGATTTTAAAACCAATAATACTTGAAATGTCTTTTTTACCAATAGACCATAATTTTTGTATTTTAGGACATGTCCGCCATATATGGGAGTGTGTCCAACATCTATCTGATTGGTTACCAGTGAATAGAATTGTTTTACAAATCTCTAAGAAACAATTAGTAATCTTTTTTAAAATGCATGAGAGCAAAATTGTGATTTAACAGAAAAATCGTCAGTTTAGATGTCACTCATTCTTGAAGTAGGTTTGTAACTTGCAGCGCAGTATAGTATATGTATATAGTATATGCTGAAGTCCACCTTTCCAGAATGTAAATTATAATCCCAAAACAGGTCAGCTACAAAATAAAGCCAAATTATTGTAAGGTGTCAGATCCCATTAAACAGACTCATCAATTTTTTTTTTTTTAAATGCATGGACACATTTTTGCACAAACTTGGCTTCTTATTTTGTATTTTTTCACCCAACTGAATGTGTTTAGAGCTGTCACTGAATGCTTGCAGTTTCTGATTGTATCTGTCATCTACAGCACAGAGTGTGTGCAGTGTCATAACTCAAGTTGGCCACTAGTTGGGACTACCAGGAGGGACTGTTATATACCAATCGCCGCCATCTGTATATTGTGTTATGGGTGATTATATGTTAGTATTATGTTGTATATTGTATTATGGAGTGATTGTATTTAGTTAACCATCCCCCATTGTATAAACTCTCAGTCAGGAGTTGGCCATATGGTCCTTAGTGTAAACAAAGGAGATAGCAGAACAAAGAGATTTGCCAGACAGCCAGGCACCTAGATAACAATGGGGGGCCTAGGAGCTCAAACAGGAAGTTTCCCCTGGGAGAGCCTGGGTCAGAATGAGCTTGGTGGCCACGCCTGGGGTTGGCCCATGGGAGGGGTCTGGTGGTTCCCATAGCCTACCTCTGTTACATTGGACAGAGGTAATTAGGTTACTCTAGAGGTTACCCTATTGGTCAGAGAAAGGGGAAAGGTTGATCCACTCCCTCCACTGTGTGTGTGTGTGAAATGTTTTAAATATGTTGTTCCAAAATAAAACGTTGTTCATAATTTTCATCAAGACGTGGTGTGTAGATGTATTATTTACCCGGGGACATATGCTTGCAGTAAGATTCGTCAGACTTACTGTCAATATTGCTCAGTCTAACCCAAGGGCTGAGACATGATGTTCCTGTAATCAAAACGGCTCCGGTCCAGAGTAACCCAAATCCGGTCAGCAGACCCCAGCCAGAGAGTGGGTCGTGACATGCAGCTACTCCTTGTGTATAAAACTAAATCATATCCAAATATTATACATCAAGCTGTCACTTGCAAGTTATCGTGCGCATTGAAGTCTCACTGCAGATGTGCTGTCACCTGAGAGCTGCCCCACAGTTACTTGTTGTATAATGTTACTGTGGGGCTACAAATGTCACCAGGGACAGGGTGTGTAGGAAAATGCAGCAAGGAAAGGGAGTGCTTGCTCACATACTTTCACTTATTTAAGAGAAGGATCACTCATAGGAGGCCAATTGATATGTATACACATCTTCACTGCAAATACAATCTGTGTGTTTGTGTCATTCAGTTATGGCCGACTCTCTGTGATCTCATGGACTGCAACATACCGTGCTGATCGACTTGGTATTCATGGCAGAAATACTGGAGTGGGTTGCCAGTTCATTCTCCAGTGGGCCACAGCATAGAGCTCATAGCTGGTCTTCCATCCATGTACTAACTAATCCCAACCCTGCTTGGCTTCAGGGTGGTGTGACCTCTTGGTTCCCTGACTAGAATCAAACCCAGGTCGCAGCGGTGAAAGCACTGACACCTAACCACTGGACCAGAAGGAAAAGCTGCCCCTTTCCTAACTGATTTAAATGACCTCTGTCTTATTTTTTCTTCAATGTAGTTTTGAATAAATGTACTTGATAATGGTCAGCTTGTTTTTTTACACTTTTACCTTTTGTATGACGTTACTATTAACTGAAGGATTCCATTTTCGTTTCTGGCCTGATTCTGTTTGCTGCTTTATTTCAGAGGATGTGACCTTATTGAAGAATGTGCTTTCTAATAGTATTATTGAAACACTGGCAGTTTTATCTGCCACAGTCCCATTGTACAACTTCCTCTGCATTTGGAACCTCCTTCCAGTTGATCAAGAGAAACCAAAATGGTAGGTTCCATTGCAGAATCGTTGCATGTAATTTAAGGGTTGCATCATTTATTTCTTTACATTTTAACAATAGTTTTATATTTTATTATAGTTTGTATAGTTCTTCAAAAGTTAATATTTACTTATAGAGCTATAATTATCCTTTACAATGTCAGACTTTGGTAAAAAGGCCAGTATAAGTGCTTTACATGCTAAATCTATTCAGTAGATCACCATTAATTAGCATAAAAAAGACATGGGCAAAAATCACCAAACCAAAGCGTTGGCCAGAAAATATCATTTAAAAACACAGTTTTCCTCATTAATGGCCATTGCTCTACCCCTCCCCACTCTCTCATTGTCCTGAGCACTACTGAAAGGACTTGAAAAATTCCAAGTAATCAAAAATTATTAAAGACTTACCAAGACAAATCAATGTTATCTTAGTTGAAATCTTCACTTCAGTAGTGCACAGAACAATGAAAGAAGTGGGGAGTGGTACAGCAAATGTCATTAATGGGGTAAAACTGGGTTTTTAAATGATATATTCTGGCTAAAGATCTGCTTTGCTGCTGTCGATGTATATTTAATGGGGAACTAAAAAATAGCTTTAACATGAAAAGTGTGTATTTAAGATATTAGTGTCACAAGCATTTCTGATTATTATTATTAGATGGCTACCACAATCATGTTTTATCTCAGCAGAACATGACCTCTTGTTCTCTTTTATCTCTCCCGCTGCCATATTCATTAAGATTCTCAGAGCCTACAAAGGGATTTTCTCAAACTGTTCGCTGTTTGCTAATCACATTTCCACAGAAACCAGTTGAATCTGAGAACCCAATCCCACTTATGTATATAGCCCTCAATGTAGCCTATCACGGCACTATGGATTTGACAAGTGGAGTGAGCAATAAAAATTGCTCCATTTGTGTGCACAAACTGAGTATTTTTGCAAATACTTTTGTCTTTTTTAAAGCGGATCATTTCTTCGGTAAACTTTATATGATACATAAAAGAGCGTCCTTATGGGGATAATTCCTGAGATAATCCGCATTGTATCTGCTATATTCTTATGCAAATACTAATTAGCTGCTTTGCTAATTAGGATTACAGTGGTTGTCTGTTTTGTAATGGTAAAGCAAGGCTATCATGCAATTAGATCTCACACACCACCCTTATTAAGCACTCTGGGTCCTTAATTATCATGCTAATACCCACATTAGCATAAAGGAGAAGCATAAACAATACTGAATATCTAATTCATTATGTACTGAAGGGAAAATAACAAGTACAAATGTATAGACAGTTGGTGTGTAGCTCACAATATCTGAGGTTAGGGTTATCCTACTACTATTTCATTCAATTGTCAGGCAACAACAAATTAGGAGTCTTTCAAACAAACGGAGTAGAGATGTTATCTGAATCCAAGGCTCATCCTTTTCAGGTATCTAAATAATGTCTCTTAAATAGTCTTGTACAGACTGTATCACGTCTGCAAAATGCAGTGTTTTTTTGTGTGTGAGTGTCTGTATATATACATACATTATATATATATATATAAACTCCCTGTTATCCGGCACCCACTGGGACTTCCTATTGCCGTATAACTGTTGTTGCCGGTTAATTGGGGGTCCCTGAATTTAAGGGTCTAGACAACACTTTAAACCCCCCCACCCCACCGCCCAAAAAAACTGCCGAATAGTGCCGGTTATGCCGGTGTAGCATGAGTTTTTTGAAAATGGGGAACTGATGCCGGTGCCGGTTCCTTGAGAGTCCTGGTTAGTTGAGTGCCGGATAATCAGGAGTTTACTGAAAGGAAATATATCAGAGATGCTTCAGACTTAAAAATAAGAGGTGTGCTCTCAAAAGCTTGTCATGAAAACTATGAATATGTTTATCCAATAAAAAAGGTATCACTATATACTGCAATACTCTGATTATTCATATATTCATATATATATATATAGTGAATACATAGTACATTTATGTTCACATTTGAATGTCTAAAACATACCATGACAAATCACAGTCCACTAGAGAAGGAACTGGCAACCCACTCCAGAATCACCTGTCATATTGTTATCAGGCCCTCAGGGGAATGTTGATACTCCACAGTATCACAAATTAGACTTTGCATGTGTATTAACCCTTTATTATGAAATATTATAATTGTCAAACTGCGATTCATTGTCACGATTGTGAGGAATCGCAGTTCAACATTGATGCGATTGCAAAGGCGATCGGATCACGCGCATGCACATGGCGTGGCATCAGCCTCGCATGCGCAGAGCACGGCGCGAGCCGCGCATTGCGCATGCACAGTGCACAAGGAGAGGGAAGAGACACAGAGGGAGAGGTGGGGAAGAGACACAGAGGGGGAAGAGACACAGAGGAAGAGGGGTGGGGAAGAGATACAGAGGGAGAGGGGGGGAAGTGACTCAGAGGGAGAGGGGGGGAGAGACACAGAGGGAGAGAGGGGGAAGAGACACAGAGGGAGAGGGGGGATAGACACAGAGGGAGAGGGGGGAGAGACAGAGGGAGAGGGGGGGAAGAGGCACAGGGGGGGAGAGACACAGAGGGGGGGAGAGACACAGAGGGAGTGGGGGGTAAGAGAAACAGAGGAAGAGGGGGGAGAGACACAGAGGGAGAGAGGGGGAAGAGACACAGAGGGAGAGGGGGGATAGACACAGAGGGAGAGGGGGGAGAGACAGAGGGAGAGGGGGGGGAGAGACACAGAGGGGGAGAGACACAGAGGGGGGGAGAGACACAGAGGGAGTGGGGGGTAAGAGAAACAGAGGAAGAGGGGTAAGAGACACAGAGGGAGAGGGGGAAAGAGACACAGAGGGAGGGGGAGAGACACAGGGGGAGACACAGAGGGAGAGGGGGGAAAGAGAAACAGAAGGAGAGGGGGGAAAGAGACACAGAGGGGGAGAGGGGAAAGAGAAACAGGAGAGAGGAGGGAAGAGACACGAGGGTGAGGGGGGAAAGAGACACGGGGGAGGGGGGGGGACACAAGTGGAGAGGGGGGAAAGAGACATGGAGGGGAGAGACACAAGGGTGGAGAGGGCGGGGGGAAGAGACACAGGTGGGGAAAGGCAGGGAAAGAGACACAGGGGGAAAAGAGCCACGGGGAGAGGTGGGGAAAGAGACAAAGGGGGAGAGAGACACAGGAGGGAGAGGAGGAAGAGACACAGGGGAGTGAGAGGAGGAAGAGAAACGGGGGGAACAGACAAGGAATGGGGGGAACAGACACAGGGGGAGGGGGGACAGGGGGGAAAGAGACACAGGGCAGGGAGAGGGGGGAAAGACACAGGGGAGGGGGAAAGACTCATGGGAGGGAGAGGGGGAAAGAGACACAGGAGGGAAAGAGACACAGGGGAGGGGGTTAGAGACACGGGAGGGAGAGGGAGGTAAAAACACAGGGGGGATGAGATACAAGGGAGGGAGAGGAGGGGAAAATGAGACACAAGAGATGAAGTAGATACGGAGAGAGACTCGCAATGAGCCACGAAGGCGCTCATTGCTAGCCCCGTGATGAGCCCCAAAGGTTCTCATCACGAGGCCAGTGAAGTAGAGGGGGAGAGGCTCCCATTGTGTGGCAAACATAATTGCCAAGCTTCACTTTTTATTGCCGTCATTTTTGACGGGCAAGTTGCTAGTTATTATATATAATATATATTATTATATGATATCTAATGCTATTATTATTATTATTATATGTATTGATCTATTGCATAGTAGATAGGGCTCATTAGTTTACATTTATAGGAATGTGACAAAAATGTGATGTATGTGGATGTCCCATAACCCCAACCATTGACAACACACTGACATGGTTAGAACAGTATAACAAAACTTTATTTCATACACAGAGCACAATCATAAATTGACAAGACTGTGCATTAATATCATGGGTGGGGTGTGGGCGGATCCCAGGAGAGCAAGAGGCTTGTGGGAAAAAGGGGATACCTAAAGAGGGTAATGTCATAGTCTATATTAAGCATGATGCATAGCACCTACCAGGGTCACATATGGTCACTACACAATCACTACAGAAATCACTCCATGTAATTGAAGAAACCATAGATGTACATAGCACTTACAACTTTTCTAGATCTGCTCAATGAAACATATGATTAAACCTCTGGACTGTGTAATCCAATCCAGTTTCACACATACAGTGTGGTGACAAAACAAAAATCTGAAAAAAAGTGGTCAACTAAAAAAAGGCAGAGGATAGACAAAAATAATCAACATGCATGTACAGTACAGTGTTAAATACTGAAACTGTACCAATATACCAACTCACCTGATTCCCATCTGCAAGTATTAATAACTATTAGCTAGGTATCTGCATAATCAGCAATAGGGGAAAATACCCATTAATACGGAGAGGACACAAAGGTCTGCAGCCAGATTCACTGTTACTTACATCAGACCCAAGGATCTGTTCTCAGACTGATATTGATGTCAGGATCACATGCGTCACTAGCGCATATATTAATGCTGGCTGTCATTAACATGGTATTGTGAGACTTTGCAAGTCCACCACCGTAGCGGTATTAGTCTACATTTAAGCTAACAACAATCATGTCTTAGATATCTGGCTATACTATAGCTTTAAGATTGTGGGAGCTACATGATAAGTGGAGGCTGTCATTGAAGAAATGTCTACCCGAGAGGCACTGGGACAACCTTACACCTCATACATTTCCTTCACAATGCTTGCATAGGCAGAAGGTGCCTTCATGGACCTGAATTGTACCTAAAACAAAACAAAAAGAACAGAAAAAACAACACCTACCAAATAAGCCCTTAATAAAAGACCGCAGCATCTCTTCTCAATGGCATTCCTCAATCACCATCAAATGTTTCCACAGAAAAGGGGGTCATGGACCATGTGATGGGTGGTAGCCATCTGCATGCAAAATATCACCATCACTTAGGCCAAGATCCCAGACTCTGTAGCCAGGCTAGATTAGGTTAACATTGTGACCATTGTGTCACTGAGGAGTGCTGTTGAGAAGGCACAAACATTTGTGCAGCCTCTAGGTCCTCCTCCGCCTAGGCACTAGGCCCAAATGCCCAGTGGCCAATTAACATCTACCTGTTGGGTGGTGGGGGTCAGGGGGAGGCAACCCTCCGGGAGGCAGCAGCACTTGCAGTGGTGGAGGAATGGTGGGAGGAGAGGAGGGGCTGGGCTGTGGGTGGTCGGGGGATGCCTCCGGGGTTGAGGAGGTGGGGCTGGGGACCAGAGCGCGTTGCATGGTTTCTACTGTGAAACCCTGGAAGTCCGCCCCAATCCTGAGCAGCTCGGCCAGGTAGGATTCAGTCATCAGTTGGTGCCTCCTCACCTCCCAATTGCGCCTGGCCAGGCTGCGCATGACCTCTGTATGATTGGTGCTGGCCTAGATCCCCTGAAGACACTCCAACTGCTGACGCATGAGGGCCAGCATCTCTGCCTGCGCATTCTGTCCTGATGTTGGGGATGGAGGCCCCTGGGACATGGCCTGGTGAGGAGGTGGCTGTAACGGTATCTGAGTGGAGAGGGTCTGTGGCCAGGCTGGAGCCTGCTGCATTACGGGCATTGTTGTTGTTTGGCCCGGTGATTGTGGTGGCGGCCAGTCCAGCTGTCTGGTTTGGTGGGGAGGAGGTGGTGGCTGGCTTGTATAGTACCTCCAGTGTGTAAGAAATTAACTAATAATTAAATAATTAAAGTATAATTTCTACAAATAATAAGTTCTTTTGGACAAATCAATAAACGAACATATGAATAAGTTTGTAATTAAAAGATATATTTTGCATAAATCAATATACGGTTACACAATGGGTTTTAGACATACAGATAGACAGTAGGGATAAAACGATATTTACAAAAAGATACTTATATGAATAACTACATTATTATTAAATACTACACCACAGGTCAGCAATATCTTCACAGTCCATATCTTTAGGCTTCAAGTCACAGCACGGCATGGCTTCTACTCAGCTTGGCCCTCCTCTGGACTTCCAGACTTTCAGACTGGACTCCTACAAGACTTCCAGACCTCCAGACTTCCATACTTAGACTAAACTCTCTGGGCTTTTTGTATATCTTTCTTGGACACTCCCCCTTGATATGTGACTGTACATCTCACTAAAATCATCTCACCTTACCCCAAACTCCATAAAAATTCCATAGATGGGAATCTCACACACACAGATGTCCCCTTGTTTACATATAAACACCCTGGGCCAAGAGACCATGTTATTATGTTGTCTATATGATAGAGCGTCCACCACACCCAACTGTTCTTTTGTTTACCCATAAACAACCCCAGGCATAAGCCTTTGTTACAGTATGAATAGATAGCCACAACTCCCGTTTCTCAGGGATGGGGGTTAGATGAACACAATCTATATATTATAAATAAAGATCTATACAACTACATATTTTTATGAGATACACTTATTAAAGACATATGTTTAAAAATGGTCACTATATAAGCCATATCTTACAAGTGGGAGGGCCCTGGTGATAGACTCAGTCTCTGGAGGATAGTGGGGTTGAATCCTTACAGCCCTGATGGTGACCCCACTAGCCATATTACCTCCTCCGAACCAGGGCCCTCAGCCCCCGCTTCTCTCCTCCTCCCCCTGTGCCGGTTCCTGCTGGGCATGAGCTTGCTTCTCCACTTTCTGCTCTGACACCCCCGCTTCTGACTCGCCACTGGACCAAGACCTCCTTGATGCTGAAAGAGACGAAAGTAAAGTATATGTTATGAGTATGATGATTAATACATTATTTTGTGTGCATTCCTAACTATCTGACATCCAGGTTTGAACCTGGATGATTCTCATAATTGCAACTCAGATGCTCGATATGATCTATTCTTTGGTTCTTGGTCTTCATTGTTCTTGGCTCCTAACGCTATCTTGATTCCGGCTGTGGTCTGTAACTGCATAGGCTGCAGTGGGCACACCAGTACATGGTTTCTCTATTAGTAGATTACTGTTGTTGTGCGAAGGAATGATAGGGATTTGTCATCTTCATGGATTTAATGACGCATCCATCTATCCCCTGTTAATTTCATGGAGCTGACATGTCAGTGTCCTTGTTGGTCATCATGTACATGTGTAGTGTGTGTGATGTACATGTGGTGGCATGTTGGTGTATGTGATATTCACCTGACATGGAGGCTGGGTCCTGCTGGGCCACCAGGCCTGAAGCTCCAGCAACAGGCACCTGGCTAAGTAGGTCCTTGTGACCCTTTCCCACTCATTATAGCTCACAGTCACATTCTTCGCCACCTTGGCCATCATCCTCCTCACCTTGGCCCTGATGTCGGCAAAACGGTGCTTGATGGACCTCACATGCCTTGGAGCTTTGCCCACTGCTGTAACCTCATCCGCTACCTCCTTCTATGCCTGACTTCCCTCCCCCCTGCAAGGGTCACAGGGCGGCCATGGATGGCTCCAAGGAGGACCACATTTTTCCAGTGCATGTAATTGTGATCCCTGTGCTTGCCTTTAGCCTCTTGCCCTCCCAACTGTGGACGGGGATCCTTCCTTCCCTGACCTTTCCCTGAGGCCTGTCCCTCCCCTGAACTATCACCCCCTGGGATCAGGTCCCTCTTCTAAGTGTGCCTAGTGCTAGGGCCACCCTGCCACCACCCACCTCCTCCTCTACTCTCTCCTCCTCCACTACCACCAGCATCTCCTCCACCTCCTGCTCCTCCTCCTGCTACTCCTCTTCTACACCTCCTCTCCTCTGACACTCCCAACATCCTCCTCTTCCCTCATCTCTCCTCCCTCCATTTCAATCTCAAAAAGAATATAATGATAAATAAAAATATGTTTTACTGTAAATATATGATGGGGAAAAAATATGTGTATTATGTGTATTTAATAACTGTTGGGGGGATAGGGTGTGGAGGTTAGGATCGGGGGTATGTATGGAGTGACCTAGCTCTATGTGTCCCTATGTGTGTATATAAAATCATAAATAGCATAATAGAAATAAACAAAACCGCAAATTACTGCTCTCAAAATACTCCTACTTTCTCTCTATTTAGAACCAACCTTCAACTCTGGGACCTGCGTGCTACTTCGTCAGAAAATACAACACAGTCAACGCATGGCGGGTGGAACAAAAATGTATAATTTCCCTCTGTCAATCATCTGCGGCTAGTCCACTTTCTATTGGCTGAAAGGCCTGTGTGGCACTACATTATACCGCGATTGGATCGTGAAGGTAGATCACATCTCAACCAGCCCCTTGACAGGGTTAATGGGCTTGCGTCTACGGCCCATTGGTCGCGGCATGGTTGAATGTAAAAGCTCTATAACTAGGCAGAAATCCAAGCCCGCAAGCTTTGCGGGTGTACCATTGCCGCTACGAGATGAAATATAATATGGCCCTTAGTATCCCAAAGAAACCCACAATTAAAGGCAAAACTCTGTTTCCTTCCCCTGGCCCAGTCCAACCTTCTCTGGTTCCTCAAGACCTAGGAGAAAGATAGCCTGGAGTGTTAATTCTATAAAATATATGCGTGTGTGGAACATTGTACACATATTATGTTTGTTTATCTCTAAAACTTTGCTTACACATTGTACGTAATTGATGTAATACTACCTAATAATGCAACATTATTCAACTACAGCCACTTTCGCCATTTGAAGTTTTTGAATGTATGGTTAAAGCCAAGGGAATTAATTACCGAATGCTTGTTTCCTAATTCTGTGACATATCTCTATAGTAACACACATATAGTCAATTTATATGTCACAGTCAGCCATTTTAAAATATATAGAGTGGATATAAAACACTGCAATGAGTTGGTTAAATATATATATATACTAGCAAATTGCCCGTCAAAAAATGCCGGCAATGAAATTGTAAGTGAGCTAATGCTGTTTGGTGTCTGGTAATCCAATATATAATACATTAATAAATGAATATACTTTATCTATTTTGAAGCATTGTGATGAAGAGCTGTGAACCTTGTGTTGATGTTGCTGCAGCATTAGTGGTGTGGAGCTGCTGTGTAAGTGTGATGAATGTGTGCAGTGTAATACTGTGCGCGACGAAACCGTTAGCGTAGTGGTGTACTTCCGCACTGGCGTAAAATGGCGGCTTATCTGTGGTATGCATCTTCGCGGATTATCCGTCGGTGCTTCGTGGTGTCTTGCGAGTGTGTTGTGGTGTTTTCCGTGTTGAGTGCTGTAGCCTCGTTTTCGTTTTGTTCGTCGGCCATTTTTTCTCTTGCTTAGCGATTTTCTTAGTGTCTAAACTCTTTTATTTTTATTTAAATGTAGGTGTAAGTTGTTTTTTTGAGGTGCTGGCTGGTTCCTCATGCTGTAGGTAAGCTTTTTATGTGTGTGTTGTGTGTATTAATTGTGTTTTAAATGTTTGTATGTCGGCGTGTTGCATCCGATGTTTGCGAGGTTGTAATGTCTGGTAATGTTGTCTCGTATGGTGTTTGCGTGTGTAACCTCGTT
The DNA here is from genome assembly GCA_027410445.1 of Discoglossus pictus. Lineage (NCBI taxonomy): Eukaryota > Metazoa > Chordata > Amphibia > Anura > Alytidae > Discoglossus > Discoglossus pictus. The sequence continues at coordinate 475,959,390 of CM050164.1, forward strand.
TTCGTTTTGCTCGGCGGCCATTTTTTCTGTCGCTTATCAAATTTTTTAGTGTCTAAACTCTTTTATTTTGAGTGAAATAAAGGTGTAAGTTGCATTTTTGAGGTCCTTGATGCTTCCTCGTGCTGTAGGTAAGGTTTTTATGTATGTGCTGTGTGTATGTATTGTGTTTTTAATTTTGTAATGTTCGCGAGTTGCGTCCGAGTGTTGCGAGGTGGTAATGTGTGTGAACGGGTGTCATATGTTGTTTGCGTTGCGAGGAAAAGTTTGTGAGGGGCGTAATTGGTGTGTCGTGTTGTTTGCGTTGCGACGTAAAGTTTGCGAGGGTCGCAGCTGCCTTCGGCGCTCCATGCCAGCAACTGAGGCCCTCGCCCACTGCCCTCGCCTATTATAACATGTTTATACAGCAATAGTAATGAGATTAATATCTGGACTCCAGCTGTGGCTGTTTAAGTTATTACAAGATAAGCGATTCCTGGGTTGTGCTTAGTATAAGACAATAATCACTGCTTTATGGTATTATGGGTATCTAGTCTATATTATGTATTTTCTAAATTTATAGGTACAAAAATGTTTAAGATTTGTGTCTGCATAACAAATATCCATAGTGATATTTTAATGAGAATTGTGCATGAGGAGAGGTTAATTTGAGCTGGGTTTTGAAGTTTACTGTTAGAAAACATTTACCCAGGCAATAGCATGTTCTTTTAGATAGAGTAAAATGTTATGTGATTTTATTGATTTTTTATGAAGTTATGTACAGGTCCAGCAATAGTAGTCAGGGCAATTTAGTCAAGTGTTTTTCTTGAAATGGAGTGGATCATGTCCTTTACAGTATATATATATAGACTTGGAGCAGCTCATACCCACCCATCCTTTCTACAAGCCAGGCAACCCAGGGAGACCTATTGTTACAGGTATGGACACACTGACTGAACAGTTATCTGGCTTGGTTGAAAACATCCTTAAGCCACTAGGTAAATACACTGACAGCTATATACAGGACACCATTGACTTTCTTAACAAAGTTAGTCAGATTGAGGTCCTACCTGCCAACACACTACTTGTAACCATGGATATTGAATCTCTTTACAGCAACATCCCACATAAAGATGGCACTGAGGCATGCATGAAATTTCTTTCTACGCACAATCAGAATCACAAATATAACCCTGATACCATTGTCAAACTACTAGAATACATCCTGACCTACAACTACTTCACCTTCAACCAACATGTTTACCTACAAATAATGGGGCCCGCAATGGGCATGAAAATGACACCACAATATGCTAATCTATTTATGGCCGACCTGGAAAAGAGATTCCTGTCCACATACGTCCCCAAACCTTACAGATACTACCGTTACATAGATGACCTGTTCATCATATGGAGAGAAGGGGAAGGAAAACTCAAAGACTTCCATAACTCGTTTAATACCTTTCACCCATCCATTCAATTTAAAATGGATTACTCCACAGAACAGGTTAACTCTCTTGATACCATCATTTCCATTACAAATGGCAAACTGAATACATCTGTCTATAGGAAACCTACAGACAGATGTAGTTACCTCCACAACTCTAGCTTCCACCCCTCCCACACTAAACAAGGGATAATTCATAGTCAAGCCATCAGATACTATCACATATGTTCAAACACAGAGGACCGTGATAAACACTTAAAAACACTGTCTGCCTCCTCCAGACAGAAGGGTTACAAACCTCGTATTATCACTCAGAAAGTAACCTCTGCCATCAGTACACCCCGGGAACACTTGCTGCAATACAAAGGCAAAGAAACAGCTTCACGTACACCTCTGGTAACCACATACCATCCTGTTCTTGAAGGAATACGTAAAATCTTTAAGAATCTACAACCACAACTCACAGAGGACACAGAATTGAAACATATATTCCCCAAACCCCCCATTCTTTCATTTAGGCAGCCACCAAATTTAAGACAAACATTGGTGAACCGAAGATTGCCAAATGAACAGCATAACAGAGAAAATGGCATCAAACCCTGCAATAAAAGTCGCTGCAAACTATGCCAACACATCTGCAAAGAGGACACAGCCACGCACAACAACAAGACCCATAACATCAGAGGCTCATATTCATGTATATCCTCCAATGTAGTGTACATGATACAATGTACTGTATGTGAAAGGGGGTGCTACATTGGGAAACCAGACAGAAACTACACATACGAATGAACCTCCACCGAAGTGCCATCAAAAAGCACCATGAAGACAGCTATTGTACTTCAGTGGGCCACCATTTCACCCAGGAGAATCACTCCATCCAGAACCTCAAAATAAAAGTACTCAGAGGGAATTTCAGAACTATCCAACAGCGGAAAACTTTGTAATTAAAAATGATTACATTTTTTAATACAAACGATTTGGGCATTAACATCGACTTAGGCTTTCTGGCCCACTATCTTAATGTCTTATAGCACATACATTCCACATATCTCCCCCCCTTCTATTACTGTTTTGGTAAGCTACATGCTATGCTGAGATGTATTGCTCTTTATTTTACTCTCCTGTGTTCTTATCTACAACCTGATCTATAGACTTACTTACTGGCCTATCAGGACATTAGTCACAATGCTGGTCTATTTCTCACTTAACTCTGGCTATTGAATTTTGTCTTTCTTGTTTTTCAAAAAAAAAATTTCCATCTCTTTCTGTTTTTAGTTCATACTTGTATCAGTTTCGCTTTTTGACGTGATAAAGAGAGGCATTATCTCTCGAAAGCTTGTCGCTTTATTATGAATACATTTGTTCACTGCAATACTCTGATAATTTAACTGGAGTACTGGACATTCACGGCTACCTCACTCTTCATATATATATATATATATATATATGTGAGGAATTGACTCTGCTGGGTTTTGAACCCTGGTCCCCAGACTGCTATACCTCTTCCCTACCACTGCGCCAGCCTGCCTTTGTGAATTCCATTGAGACCTTATAAGCTTGACTCTGCTAGCAATTGTATCAGTACCTAAGTCTCTTCAGCTGTGTCTGGTCCTTGGCCTATATAAGGCACTTCCTGTCTATTGATCCTTGCCAGATTATTGTGGTTCCTGATCCCTTCAATAAAAGCTTGTTCCTGTTTAACCTACAAGTTGCTGAACTGGATTATTGCTGACCTTGGCTACTGGTCTCCACAACTTTGTGATTTCTATATCATTACAGAATAATCTGGCCCTTTCATGGAGACCGCCGGGACAGATTCTGCATTGGCCCAGCAGGTTGCTTTATTTGCAAGAACTGTGCAGACCCAGGCACAGACCATCCAAGTGCTGCAGGACCAGGCAGCTGAACTGTAAAATAAATTTCAGTCAATGCACAGTGAGTACACCAGCTACAGGGCACGTGATGTTGCGGCTGCTACTGTTACACCTGCACAAGACGCCCGCTTGCCCCTACCAGAAAAGTTTGGAGGAGATCGCAAAAGATTTAGGGGTTTCCTAAATCAATGCCGTTTGCACTTCATGATGTTACCTCACCGATTTCCATCTGAAAGAGAGAAGGTGGGATTTATTTTCTCCCTATTCAAAGATGAAGCCCCGGCTTGGGGCTCCCCTCTTCTGGAACAGGACAGTCCAGTCTTGGGTAATCTAAATGACTTTCTTGAGACCATGTGCCTAGTTTTTGATGACCCCAATCGATGTGCTACAGCCACTCGCCTTCATTTGCATCAAGGGAGGCGCTCCGTGGCTGAATATGCTGCTGAATTCAGACAGTGGGTTGCTGATACTACCTGGAACCAATCAGCTCAGAGGTTCCACTTCAGAAAAGATCTCTCAGAAGCTATAAAAGATGAGCTAGCTCGTGTTGATCTTCCTGCTGACTTTGATGCATTCGTGCGTTTGGCTATCCGTATCGATCGGAGACTTTCTGAAAGAAGACTGGAAAGACAGGGCTCTTTTAGACCAAGTACTACTCCTATTTCCTATTCAAGAATTTCTACTCCAACCCCACAAACACCTTCAGACTCTGAGCCTGAGGCTATGCAGGTAAATCTAATAAGAGGGCCATTATCCAATGAAGAAAAACAGTGGCGAGGCACTCACAATTTAGGCCTGTATTGTGGTAGTGCATGGCACTATGCCATCAATTGCCCTAGCAAATCCAAAAGAACAATAGCTATGGCTGCTGAGGGCGCACAGATTCGACACCAATCCCAGATTGCAGATCAACTGGATTCTGTCAAACAACCCTTGTTTTCTCTGGCTCATGGTGAAGAGGGTATGTTGACTCAACATCCTCATTTTGTGGTGCAATCACGTTGCAATGTGGTGATCATAAAATTTCAACTACAGCTATGATAGATTCTGGAGCAGGTGGAAACTTTATGAACATTAAATTTGCAGCAGGAAATGGAATTCAGTCTATCCCTAATTCTTCACCTGTGTTAATGGAGACAGTGGATGGTTCTCCACTTACGTCGGGCCCGGTTACACATGAGACTGTGCCCTTAATGTTGTCTCTGTAAGTGAATCACCATGAGACTATATCTTTCCACCTAATTTCCTCAACACAGTTTCCAGTGATTTTGGGGGTACCTTGGCTTGATCTGCATAACCCACAGATTGATTGGAAGATCAGAACTTTGTCCTTTCCTTCAGAACACTGCTTAATGAATTGTCAACCCACTAAGGTAACACCTGTTGCCACAACAATTAATGAAATGGTTGCTACAAACTTGACTAAGCTTCCTCTACAATATTAGGATTTTGCAGATGTCTGTGATAAGAAGAATGCTTATCAGCTTCCACCCCACAGGCCTTATGATTGCCCAATAAAGCTGTTGCCTGGGGCTGCTATCCCATTTGGCCGTATATATTCCCTTTCTGAGCCTGAATTGAAAGCTCTTCGTGAATACATACAAGAAAATCTTGCCAAGGGTTTTATTCGACCATCTACTTCCCCAGCAGGAGCTCCTATATTCTTTGTAGAGAAGAAAGATGGCAGCCTACGGCCATGCGTTGATTACAGGGACATTAATAACATCACTGTTAAAAACCGCTACCCCTTGCCTCTCATTCCTGAACTTTTGGAGAGACTTCGCTCAGCTAAAATATTTACAAAGCTTGATCTTCGGTGGCATATAATCTGGTTCGCATAAGACCAAATGATGAATGGAAAACAGCTTTCAGAACCAGGTACGGGCATTACGAATATCTAGTAATGCCATTTCTGCTTTTGTAATGCCCCTGCAACTTTCCAGCATCTTATCAATGATGTACTACGAGATCTCCTGGATCAGTTTGTTGTGGCATATTTGGATGATATCCTAATATTCTCTGATAATCTTAAAAACCACAGAAAACAGGTCCGTATAGTTCTGGAGCGCCTTCGTACCCACCACCTATACATTAAACTAGAAAAATGGGAGTTTGAACAAACAGAAATTCAATTCCTGGGGTATGTCATAACTCCTAAAGGTTTAACTATGGACGCAAGTAAAATTAAAGCTGTGCTGGACTGGCCCATCCCCAAGAATGAAAAAGATGTCCAGAGATTTGTGGGGTTTGCCAATTTTTACAGGCGTTTCATTAAGAATTTCTCTGCCGTTATTACACCGATCACTGAACTCACACGTAAGGGGACTCCTTTTCAGTGGCCTGATAAGGCTGATACCGCATTCTCCCGATTAAAGACTCTGTTTACATCTGCCCTGTCCTGGTACATCTTCAGCCAGAATTACCATTTATTGTGGAAGTTGATGCTTCTGATTCAGCTGTTGGTGCTATACTGTCTCAAAGGACTGGACCTAAGATGCTATTACATCCGTGTTCCTTCTATTCCCGCCAGATGGTCCCACCAGAAAGAAATTATGACATAGGGAATAAAGAACTATTGGCTATAAAAGCTGCCTTCACCGAATGGAGACATCTCTTGGAGGGAGCTACCCATCCAATTACTGTCCTCACAGATCACAAAAATCTGGAATGTATTCGATCAGCTAAGAGACTGTCAGCCAGAGAAGCACGCTGGTCCCTATTCTTCTCAAGGTTTAATTTTTTGGTTACATACCATCCTGGCTCCAAGAATGGTAAGGCGGATGCCTTGTCTAGAATAGCTGACCCCCTCCATGCTACCGTAACCAAGACCACCATCTTGCCGGAGGATATATTTATAGGAGTTGCTTTTCCTTCTGATCTGATGTCTTGCATTAAAAATGGCTACGCTGAAGACCCAGTTCTTTGTGATCCTCCTCGTGATCTCCATATGACGATGCTTAATGGGTTTTGGATTTTTCAACGACGTCTGTTTGCTCCGGAGTCAGTGCGACTGGACCTTTTACGTCTCTACCATGACTCAAAACTAGCAGGTCATCCAGGAATCTGAAAGACGCAAGACCTACTTGCCCGATCCTTTTGGTGGCCGAAGTATCATGAGGATGTTAAGAAGTATGTGTCCTCTTGTGATGTGTGTGCCAGACATAAGACTCCTCGCTCATCCCCTGTTGGCTTGCTTCAGCCTCTTCCGATTCCTCATCGTCCCTGGGGATCTATATCCATGGACTTTATTGTGGAACTACCTCCCTCTAAGGAACACACTACCATTCTTGTTGTTGTGGACAGGTTAACTAAGATGGGTCATTTCATACCAGCTCGTGGTCTCCCTTCAGCTAAACAGACAGCTGACCTGGTTATTTGGGAAATTTTTGCTTGCATGGAGTGCCTGATGAAGTAGTTTCTGACAGGGGAGTGCAGTTTACGTCTCGTTTTTGGAAACATTTTTGTTCTAATCTAGGTATTAATGTAAATCTGTCATCAGCTTTTCATCCGCAAAGTAATGGTCAGACTGAGCGAACCAACCAGACTTTGGAGCAATATTTGCGGTGCTATATTAGTTACCTGCAGGATGACTGGCTGGATTTTCTACCCACGGCGGAGTTTGCCTATAACAATGCCCAACACTGCTCCACTTCTTTGAGCCCATTTTTTGACAAATATGGTTACCATCCGACCTTTCTAGTCAGTCTCCCAATTACTACTTCCATTCCTGCTGTCACTGACCGGCTAACGGCCTTACGTGATTCCCAAGTACTGTTGAAAGAGACTCTTTTGGAGGCTCAGGAATGTTACAAGAGAGCTGCTGCATAGAAAGGAGGCCCCAGTCTATCACGTTGGTGACAAGGTGTGGCTGTCAACAAGGAATCTCAAGCTTCGTATTCCTTCTCATAAATTGGGTCAAAGGTTCATGGGACCTTTTGAGATCATTGCTCAGATCAATGCTGTCACTTTCCATTTACAACTCCCGAATTTCATGAAAATACATCCAGTGTTTCACGTTGCACTGCTTAAACCTGTTCATGAAAATACTTTCCCTGGCCGAGCCCTGCCTGCCCCACCTCCAGTCCTCGTGGATGGTGAGGATGAGTACAAAGTGGACAAAATTCTTGACTCCCGGATCTTCCATAACAAACTTCAGTATCTGGTTCGCTGGAAAGGCTATGGTGAGGAGGAGAGTTCGTGGGAACCAGTGGACAATATTCACGCTCCTGATCTACTTTGGTCTTTTCATGTGCAGTACCTTGCTAAACCAGGTAATAGGGCATCCAGAGGCTGCACCTATAGAGGTGGGGGTAATGTGAGGAATTGACTCTGCTGGGTTTTGAACCCTGGTCCCCAGGCTGCTATACCTCTTCCCTACCACTGCACCAGCCTGCCTTTTGTGAATTCCATTGAGAACTTATAAGCTTGACTCTGCTAGCAATTTTATCAGTACCTAAGTCTCTTCAGCTGTGTCTGGTCAGGTGTCTGGTTCTTAGCCTATATAAGGCCCTTCCTGTCTCTGTATCCTTGCCAGATTATTGTTGGTTCCTGATCCCTTCAATAAAAGCTTGTTCCTGTTTAACCTACAAGTTGCTGAACCAGATTATTGCTGACCTTGGCTACTAGTCTCCACAACTTTGTGATTCCTATATCATTACACGGAGAGAGTGACAGCAGGGGAAGAGGGGGGAAGAAAGAGAGAGACAGGAGGGAAAGAGGGGAGAAAGCAGGGGGAGAGAGTGAGAGCAGGGGAAGAGGGGGGAGAGAGATAGCAGGGGAAGAGGGGGGAGAAAGAGACAGCAGGGGAAGAGGGGGGAGAAAGAGAGACAGCAATGGAAGAGGGGAGAGAGCAGGGAAAGAGGGGGGAGAAAGAGACAGCAGGGGAAGAGGGAAGAGAGCAGGGAAAGAGGGTGGAGAAAGTGACAGCAGGGGAAGAGGGGTGAAGAAAGAGAGATACAGGGGAAGAGGGGCGAGAAAGGGAGAGACAGCAGGGAAAGAGCGGTGAGAGAGTGATAGCAGGGGAAGAGGGGGGAAGAAAAAGAGAGACAGCAGGGGAAGAGGGGGAGAGTGTGACAGCAGGGGAAGAGGGGGGAGAAAGAGAGAGAGACAGCAGGGAAAGAGGGGTGAGAGTAGGGAAAGAGATGGAGGGAGTGGCAGCAGTGGAAGATGGGGGAAGAAAGAGAAATACAGCAGGGGAAGAGGGGGGATAGTGTGACAGCAGGGGTAGAGGGGGAAGAAAGAGAGAGACAGTAGGGAAAGAGGGGAGAGAGCAGGGGGAGAGAGTGAGAGCAGGTGAAGAGGGGGGAAAGAGTGAGAGCAGGGGAAGAGGGGGAGAGAGTGAGAGCAGGGGAAGAGGGGGAGAGAGTGAGAGCAGGGGAAGAGGGGGAGACAGTGAGAGCAGGGGAAGAGGGGGGAGAGAGAGAGCAGGGGAAGAGGGGGAGAGAGTGACAGCAGGGGAAGAGGGGGGAGAGAGTGAAAGCAGGGGAAGAGGGGGGAGAGAGAGACAGCAGGGGAAGAGAGGGGAATAAAAAGAGAGACAGCAGGGAAAGAGGGGAGAGACAGCATGGAAAGAGGGGGAGAGAGTGACAGCAGGGGAAGAGGGGGGAAAGACTGAGAGCATTTTATCAGTACCTAAGTCTCTTCAGCTGTGTCTGGTCAGGTGTCTGGTTCTTAGCCTATATAAGGCCCTTCCTGTCTCTGTATCCTTGCCAGATTATTGTTGGTTCCTGATCCCTTCAATAAAAGCTTGTTCCTGTTTAACCTACAAGTGGCTGAACCGGATTATTGCTGACCTTGGCTACTGGTCTCCACAACTTTGTGATTCCTATATCATTACACGGAGAGAGTGACAGCAGGGGAAGAGGGGGGAAGAAAGAGAGAGACAGGAGGGAAAGAGGGGAGAAAGCAGGGGGAGAGAGTGAGAGCAGGGGAAGAGGGGGAGAGAGATAGCAGGGGAAGAGGGGGGAGAAAGAGACAGCAGGGGAAGAGGGGGGAGAAAGAGAGACAGCAATGGAAGAGGGGAGAGAGCAGGGAAAGAGGGGGGAGAAAGAGACAGCAGGGGAAGAGGGGAGAGAGCAGGGAAAGAGGGGGGAGAAAGTGACAGCAGGGGAAGAGGGGTGAAGAAAGAGAGATACAGGGGAAGAGGGACGAGAAAGGGAGAGACAGCAGGGAAAGAGCGGTGAGAGAGTGATAGCAGGGGAAGAGGGGGGAAGAAAAAGAGAGACAGCAGGGGAAGAGGGGGGAGAGTGTGACAGCAGGGGAAGAGGGGGGAGAAAGAGAGAGAGACAGCAGGGAAAGAGGGGTGAGAGTAGGGAAAGAGATGGAGGGAGTGGCAGCAGTGGAAGATGGGGGAAGAAAGAGAGATACAGCAGGGGAAGAGGGGGGATAGTGTGACAGCAGGGGTAGAGGGGGAAGAAAGAGAGAGACAGTATGGAAAGAGTGGAGAGAGCAGTTGAGAGAGTGAGAGCAGGTGAAGAGGGGGGAAAGAGTGAGAGCAGGGGAAGAGGGGGAGAGAGTGAGAGCAGGGGAAGAGGGGGAGAGAGTGAGATCAGGGGAAGAGGGGGAGACAGTGAGAGCAGGGGAAGAGGGGGGAGAGAGTGAGAGCAGGGGAAGAGGGGGAGAGAGTGACAGCAGGGGAAGAGGGGGGAGAGAGTGAAAGCAGGGGAAGAGGGGGGAGAGAGAGCAGGGGAAGAGAGGGGAATAAAAAGAGAGACAGCAGGGAAAGAGGGGAGAGACAGCATGGAAAGAGGGGGAGAGAGTGACAGCAGGGGAAGAGGGGGGAAAGACTGAGAGCAGGGGAAGAGAGGGGAAGAAAGCGAGAGACAGCAGGGTAAGAGGGGGGAGAGAGTGACAGCAGGGGAAGAGGGGAGAGGGGAGGGAAAGAGAGTGAGAGAGTGGCGGTAGGGGAAGAGGGGGGAAGAATGAGAATTACAGCAGGGAAAGAGGAAAGACAGCAGGGAAAGAGGGGAGAGAGCAAGGAAAGAGGGGGAGAGAGTGACAGCAGGGGAAGAGTGGGGATAGAGTGACAGCAGGGGAAGAGGGCAGAAGAAAGGGAGAGACAGCAGGGAAAGAGGGGAGAGAGAGGGAGAAAGAGTGAAAGCAGGGGAAGAGGGGTGAAGAAAGATAGAGACAGCAGGGGAAGATGGGGGAGAGAGTGAAAGCAGGGGAAGAGGGGAGAGGGTAGGGAAAGAGAGTGAGAGAGTGGCGGTAGGGGAAGAGGGGGGAAGAATGAGAATTACAGCAGGGAAAGAGGAAAGACAGCAGGGAAAGAGGGGAGAGAGCAAGGAAAGAGGGGGAGAGAGTGACAGCAGGGGAAGAGGGGGGATAGAGTGACAGCAGGGGAAGAGGGCGGAAGAAAGGGAGAGACAGCAGGGAAACAGGGGAGAGAGAGGGAGAGAGAGTGAAAGTAGGGGAATAGGGATGAAGAAACAGAGAGACAGCAGGGGAAGATGGGGGAGAGAGTGAAATCAGGGGAAGAGGGGGGGAAAAGAGAGAGACAGGAGGGAAAGAGGGGAGAAAGCAGGGGGAGAGAGTGAGATCTGGGGAAGAGGGGGGAGAGAGTGACAGCAGGGGAAGAGGGGGGGAGAGAGACAGCAAGGGAAGAGGGGGGAGAAAGAGACAGCAGGGGAAGAGGTAGGGGAAAGAGAGACAGCAATGGAAGAGGGGAGAGAGCAGGGAAAGAGGGGGGAGAAAGAGACAGCAGGGGAAGAGGGGAGAGAGCAGGGAAAGAGGGGGAGAATTTGACAGCAGGGGAAGAGGGGTGAAGAAAGAGAGAGACAGGGGAAGAGGGGGGAGAAAGACAGAGACAGCAGGGAAAGAGCGGTGAGAGAGTGATAGCAGGGGAAGAGGGGGGGAAAGAGTGAGAGCAGGGGAAGAGAGGGGAAGAAAGAGAGAGACAGCAGGGGAAGAGGGGGGAGAGTGTGACAGCAGGGGAAGATGGGGAAGAAAGAGAGAGAGAGACAGCAGGGAAAGAGAGGTGAGAGTAGGGAAAGAGAGGGAGGGAGTGGCAGCAGTGGAAGATGGGGGAAGAAAGAGAGATACAGCAGGGGAAGAGGGGTGAGAGCAGGGAAAGAGTGGAATGAGAGTGACAGCAGGGGAAGAGGGGGGAGAGAGTGACAGCAGGGAAGAGGGGGGGGGGGAGGGAGAGAGCAGGGGGAGAGAGTGAGAGCAGGAGAAGACGGGGGAGAGAGTGAGAGCAGGGGAAGAGGGGGGAAGAAAGTGAGAAACAACAGGGGAAGAGGGGGAAAGAGTGACAGCAGGGGAAGATGGGGGAAGAAAGAGAGATACAGCAGGAAAAGAGGGGAGAAAGCAGGGGGAGAGAGTGAGAGCAGGGGAAGAGGGGGGAAGAAAGAGAGATACAGCAGGAAAAGAGGGGAGTGAGCAGGGAAAGAGGGGAAAGAGTGAGAGCAGGAGAAGGGGGAGAGAGTGACAGCAGTGGAATAGGGGGAAAAAGAGAGAGATAGCAGGAAAAGAGGGGAGAGTGCAGGGAAAGAGGGGGAAGAGAGTGACAGCAGGGGGAGAGGGGGAAGAAAGAGAGAGACAGCAGGGAAAGAGGGGGGAGAGAGAGACAGCAGGGAAAGCGGGGGGTGAGAGAGACAGCTGGGGAAGATTGGGGAAGAAAGAGAGTGACAGCAGGGGACGAGGGGGAGAGAGTGACAGCATTGGAAGAGGGGAAAGAGCAGTGGAAGAGGGGCGAGAGAGTGACAGCAGGGCAAAAAGGGGGAGAGAGAGAGCAGGGGAAGAGGCGGGGGTTGAGAGTGACAGCAGGGCGGTGGCGCTCATCGCGAGGACCCCTACTTTGCTAGCCTTCCAATTTTCTTTTCGGGCAAGTAGCTAGTAATATATTAACTGGAATTTTAAGAAAATGCAACAGAACTGTTTTGTGGGGCCAATCCTTCCAATGTTTTACTTTGTCTATGGGATATAACCACTGTTTATCCTTGTAACGGTTTCCCCCGGTAGTGAGAGGGTACCAGCCGTTGGAGACGTCCTTTTCCCTGGCAAGCTGCTGTGTAAAAGTGAAGTTGGTATAATCCCGTCCAAGAGTTCCAGAGGGAAAGTCAGGGTCAGCATTAAATATCCATATAGAAGCACTGAGCAGTCTCAGAAGCCCAGACCACCCATATTGGACGACACTTTCTTGGGAGTCAAAGAATACTGTCTTTATTTTGTTATATGCAGAAATATATATACACCTCTTTCCACAGGTAATACACATGCCCATATTTGGCCACACAATAGAGACAATAGGTGGGGTCACACCTCCCAGGGACTAGCCGGCTACTTTTGATACAATCAGACATTGATTAGATAATGCTTCTCTTTGTTCCATCTTTCACAATGTGAACACTTTACACGATAGGGCTCTCCTGTCTCTAGGAGACCCTAATAGGATTATGTATTATGCTAGGTGTCTGCAATGGTCTGAGCCAACATCCTGCCGAGCACAAACCAACATATCGACAGTATAGCAATGTGATCATATTTTAACCATAATAATTAAATAACCATAACACAGGGTAAAACAGTGATGGGCTCCGTTACACACCTCCCCCGTGACCATAAGCCGGCATACACGGTCTGATCCCAACGGATCGGCCTGGGGATGTCCGGACAAAACGATTTGTTGGTCACTTTTACAGTTTGACAACCCATCAGCATTACTGCAATTCACATTTCCTCACATTTCAAGAACAAAACAAACGCACACTTCATACAGCATTCACAGCAATAAACATTTCAAGGAGAGGGAAAATACATTTTACAAACTGGTTTCAGACAATTAAATAATGAAGCAGAAAAGCATCAGCCTTCCAAATGAACTGAAGTCCTTTAGCTAAACCGTCCCAAGTTGCAGAGTACATTCCTCCCCCAGCTTGTGGTCGGGCCCCTATTGTACAGGGCCCACTGTTCTCCCCCTGTACACCCACCCAAAAAAATCCAGGATCCCATCCCAACAGTCCAGGATCCCAGTGTCCAAAAGGTGGGCCACAATCTCTGTCCCATAGAAACCCCTTTCCATATAAAACGTTCCCGCTCATCCCCTCTATCGTCGGCTAATGCTCGGTACTTTTGGAAGGTGGGGTCCTGTCTAGTTTCCCTCACAAGCTCTTCGGGGGTGTCCCACGCTATGGGTCTCTCTGTGGCGGTAGTGCTAAGTGTCTGCTTGTGGCTTACCTGGGTCTCCCGACCTGTTGTAGGAACGTCCTCGGTACGGGTCTGTGAGCGGGTGGTCACGGGACAAGCAGCAGCAGTCGTGGGTAAAAAGGCTGAGGCTAGAGGGCCAATATCGTTGCCCAGCACAACCTCAGCAGGTAAATTATCCATGATGCCTACTGTGGTCTTTCCCGACCCGACTCCCCAATCCAAGTGTACCCGGGCGGTGGGTAAGCGAAAAACAGCCCCCCCTGCGACACGAACAGCAACGGTACGATTAGATACATGTTCTGGTTTCACGAGATGTTTCTGCACCAAAGTGATGGTAGCGCCAGTGTCTCTTAAGCCTTGTGCTATCTGTCCATTCACACGCACCTCTTGGCGGTGATGCTGGCGGTTATCCGGGGAGGCAGCCTGTACGGGGTTGGCCTCATACAAGATTCCCAAACACTCCTCAGGGCTCCCTTTGATTTTCAGATAGTGAGCAGCAGAGGGACGTGATGGCGGGGTCTCTGTGTGGGGTGTTGTGCGCCTCCATTTGTTATTTGCTGATCTCAAAGAGCAATAACTTGCAATATGCCCTGTGTTGCTGCAGCGATGGCACGTCATTTTGTAAGAATGGTGGTTAGACCCCTGAGGCCGTGGCGGTCCTGGGGGTACTGGGGCCCGAAATTCTGTGCGTGCAGCGGGTATTGAAGTGCGTGGCTCTGCTCTAGACGTTGGTCATGTGGACCCTTGGCTCACCTTTCTGGACTCTGCGTATTCGTCCGCTAGCCGTGCTGCCTCGGTTAAGTTAGCAGGGCGACGATCTCTCACCCAATCCTGTATGTCTGCCGCCAGATCTTGGAAGAAATGTTCCATCAGGAATAGCTGTAGTACTTCCTCTCCTGTGTTGGCATTGCACCCTCGCACCCAATGTGATGCCACCCTTTGTATATTGCTGGCCCATTCCATGTGGGAGTCTGCAGCCTTCTTTTTAGACTCCCTGAAGCGACGGCGATATGTTTCCGGGGTGACGTAATATCTGGTGAGCAGTGCAGCCTTCACCCGGCGATACTGCGCAATATCTTCCTCAGTAAGCGCCCGAAAAGTCTCATTTGCTTTTCCTGATAGCTTTCCAGCCAAAATAGTGACCCATTGGTCTGGTGGTATTTGGTGTAGTGAGCACTGCCTCTCGAAGTCAGCCAAATATCCATCAATTTCTTCCTCACTTTCCACAAACGCTTTGAAAGCCGTGAAGGGTATTTTCTGCCCTGTAGCAGCGGGTTGGGAAGTATGAACTGTATGTGCCAGGTGTTGTCTAGCTCTTGCCAGTTCAAGTTCGTGCCCCCTCCTATTTTGTATCTCCGTTCTCGCTTCCCGGAACAGCTGATCTATTAGCTCCACGGATGTTGCTGGGTACATGGATAATCTCCGCTGAACCAGGTTTGTAATTTCCTCCTCCTCGCTGACAGGGGTAGGTTGGTCCACGACCTCCATGGATCGATCCATCTCGTCCAGCTCCAGTAGGTCAGCTATCAGCTCTCTCCATGGTCAGTTGTTGGCACTCCTTCCTCTGGTTTCCAAGAGATCCTTTAGTGTGGGTCTTTTCAGTTTAGCGTACTGGGATTCCATTCAGCACTTGCGTTGAGGATGAAAAGGACCATCCCACCGCTGCCAACCAATGTAACGGCTACCCCGGTAGTGAGAGGGTACCAGCCGTTGGAGACGTCCTTTTCCCTGGCAAGCTGCTGTGTAAAAGTGAAGTTGGTATAATCCCATCCAAGAGTTCCAGAGGGAAAGTCAGGTTCAGCATTAAATATCCATATAGAAGCACTGCGCAGTCTCAGAAGCCCAGACCACCCATATTGGACGACACTTTCTTGGGAGTCAAAGAATACTGTCTTTATTTTGTTATATGCAGAAATATATATACACCTCTTTCCACAGGTAATACACATGCCCATATTTGGCCACACAATAGAGACAATAGGTGGGGTCACACCTCCCAGGGACTAGCCGGCTACTTTTGATACAATCAGACATTGATTAGATAATGCTTCTCTTTGTTCCATCTTACACAATGTGAACACTTTACACAATAGGGCTCTCCTGCCTCTAGGAGACCCTAATAGGATTATGTATTATGCTAGGTGTCTGCAATGGTCTGAGCCAACATCCTGCCGAGCACAAACCAACATATCGACAGTATAGCAATGTGATCATATTTTAACCATAATAATTAAATAACCATTACACAGGGTAAAACAGTGATGGGCTCCGTTACACACCTCCCCCATGACCATAAGCCGGCATACACGGTCTGATCCCAACGGATCGGCCTGGGGATGTCCGGACAAAACGATTTGTTGGTCACTTCTACAGTTTGACAACCCATCAGTATTACTGCAATTCACATTTCCTCACATTTCAAGAACAAAACAAACGCACACTTCATACAGCATTCACAGCAATAAACATTTCAAGGAGAGGGAAAATACATTTTACAAACTGGTTTCAGACAATTAAATAATGAAGCAGAAAAGCATCAGCCTTCCAAATGAACTGAAGTCCTTTAGCTAAACCGTCCCAAGTTGCAGAGTACATTCCTCCCCCAGCTCGTGGTCGGGCCCCTATTATACAGGGCCCACTGTTCTCCCCCTGTACACCCACCCAAAAAAATCCAGGATCCCATCCCAACAGTCCAGGATCCCAGTGTCCAAAAGGTGGGCCACAATCTCTGTCCCATAGAAACCCCTTTCCATATAAAACGTTCCCGCTCATCCCCTCTATCGTCGGCTAATGCTCGGTACTTTTGGAAGGTGGGGTCCTGTCTAGTTTCCCTCACAAGCTCTTCGGGGGTGTCCCACGCTATGGGTCTCTCTGTGGCGGTAGTGCTAAGTGTCTTCTTGTGGCTTACCTGGGTCTCCCGACCTGTTGTAGGAACGTCCTCGGTACGGGTCTGTGAGCGGGTGGTCACGGGACAAGCAGCAGCAGTCGTGGGTAAAAAGGCTGAGGCTAGAGGGCCAATATCATTGCCCAGCACAACCTCAGCAGGTAAATTATCCATGATGCCTACTGTGGTCTTTCCCGACCCGACTCCCCAATCCAAGTGTACCCGGGCGGTGGGTAAGCGAAAAACAGCCCCCCCTGCGACACGAACAGCAACGGTACTATTAGATACATGTTCTGGTTTCACGAGATGTTTCTGCACCAAAGTGATGGTAGCGCCAGTGTCTCTTAAGCCTTGTGCTATCTGTCCATTCACACGCACCTCTTGGCGGTGATGCTGGCGGTTATCCGGGGAGGCAGCCTGTACGGGGTTGGCCTCATACAAGATTCCCAAACACTCCTCAGGGATCCCTTTGATTTTCAGGCAGTGAGCAGCAGAGGGACGTGATGGTGGGGTCTCTGTGTGCGGTGTTGTGCGCCACCATTTGTTATTTGCTGATCTCAAAGAGCAATAACGGGCAATATGCCCTGTGTTGCTGCAGCGATGGCACGTCATTTTGTAAGAATCCCGGGGTTGGTGGTTAGACCCCTGAGGCCGTGGCGGTCCTGAGGGTACTGGGGCCCGAAATTCTGTGCGTGCAGCGGGTATTGAAGTGCGTGGCTCTGCTCTAGACGTTGGTCGTGTGGACCCTTGGCTCACCTTTCTGGACTCTGCGTATTCGTCCGCTAGCCGTGCTGCCTCGGTTAAGTTAGCAGGGCGACGATCTCTCACCCAATCCTGTATGTGTGCCGCCAGATCTTGGAAGAAATGTTCTATCAGGAATAGCTGTAGTACTTCCTCTCCTGTGTTGGCATTGCACCCTCGCACCCAATGTGATGCCACCCTTTGTATATTGCTGGCCCATTCCATGTGGGAGTCTGAAGCCTTCTTTTTAGACTCCCTGAAGCGACGGCGATATGTTTCCGGGGTGATGTAATATCTGGTGAGCAGTGTAGCCTTCACCCGGCGATACTGCGCAATATCTTCCTCAGTAAGCGCCCGAAAAGCCTCATTTGCTTTTCTTGATAGCTTTCCAGCCAAAATAGTGACCCATTGGTCTGGTGGTATTTGGTGTAGTGAGCACTGCCTCTCGAAGTCAGCCAAATATCCATCAATTTCTTCCTCACTTTCCACAAACGCTTTGAAGGCCGTGAAGGGTATTTTCTGCCCTGTAGCAGCGGGTGGGGAAGTATGAACTGTATGTGCCAGGGGTTGTCTAGCTCTTGCCAGTTCAAGTTCGTGCCCCCTCCTATTTTGTATCTCCGTTCTCGCTTCCCGGAACAGCTGATCTATTAGCTCCACGGATGTTGCTGGGTACATGGATAATCTCCGCTGAACCAGGTTTGTAATTTCCCCCTTCTCGCTGACAGGGGTAGGTTGGTCCACGACCTCGATGGATCGATCCATCTCGTCCAGCTCCAGTAGGTCAGCTATCAGCTCTCTCCATGGTCAGTTGTTGGCACTCCTTCCTCTGGTTTCCAAGAGATCCTTTAGTGTGGGTCTTTTCAGTTTAGCGTACTGGGATTCCATTCAGCACTTGCGTTGGGGATGAAAAGGACCATCCCACCGCTGCCAACCAATGTAACGGCTACCCCGGTAGTGAGAGGGTACCAGCCGTTGGAGACGTCCTTTTCCCTGGCAAGCTGCTGTGTAAAAGTGAAGTTGGTATAATCCCATCCAAGAGTTCCAGAGGGAAAGTCAGGTTCAGCATTAAATATCCATATAGAAGCACTGCGCAGTCTCAGAAGCCCAGACCACCCATATTGGACGACACTTTCTTGGGAGTCAAAGAATACTGTCTTTATTTTGTTATATGCAGAAATATATATACACCTCTTTCCACAGGTAATACACATGCCCATATTTGGCCACACAATAGAGACAATAGGTGGGGTCACACCTCCCAGGGACTAGCCGGCTACTTTTGATACAATCAGACATTGATTAGATAATGCTTCTCTTTGTTCCATCTTACACAATGTGAACACTTTACACGATAGGGCTCTCCTGCCTCTAGGAGACCCTAATAGGATTATGTATTATGCTAGGTGTCTGCAATGGTCTGAGCCAACATCCTGCCGAGCACAAACCAACATATCGACAGTATAGCAATGTGATCATATTTTAACCATAATAATTAAATAACCATAACACAGGGTAAAACAGTGATGGGCTCCGTTACACACCTCCCCCATGACCATAAGCCGGCATACACGGTCTGATCTCAACGGATCGGCCTGGGGATGTCCGGACAAAACGATTTGTTGGTCACTTCTACAGTTTGACAACCCATCAGCATTACTGCAATTCACATTTCCTCACATTTCAAGAACAAAACAAACGCACACTTCATACAGCATTCACAGCAATAAACATTTCAAGGAGAGGGAAAATACATTTTACAAACTGGTTTCAGACAATTAAATAATGAAGCAGAAAAGCATCAGCCTTCCAAATGAACTGAAGTCCTTTAGCTAAACCGTCCCAAGTTGCAGAGTACATTCCTCCCCCAGCTTGTGGTCGGGCGCCTATTGTACAGGGCCCACTGTTCTCCCCCTGTACACCCACCCAAAAAAATCCAGGATCCCATCCCAACAGTCCAGGATCCCAGTGTCCAAAAGGTGGGCCACAATCTCTGTCCCATAGAAACCCCTTTCCATATAAAACGTTCCCGCTCATCCCCTCTATCGTCGGCTAATGCTCGGTACTTTTGGAAGGTGGGGTCCTGTCTAGTTTCCCTCACAAGCTCTTCGGGGGTGTCCCACGCTATGGGTCTCTCTGTGGCGGTAGTGCTAAGTGTCTTCTTGTGGCTTACCTGGGTCTCCCGACCTGTTGTAGGAACGTCCTCGGTACGGGTCTGTGAGCGGGTGGTCACGGGACAAGCAGCAGCAGTCGTGGGTAAAAAGGCTGAGGCTAGAGGGCCAATATCGTTGCCCAGCACAACCTCAGCAGGTAAATTATCCATGATGCCTACTGTGGTCTTTCCCGACCCGACTCCCCAATCCAAGTGTACCCGGGCGGTGGGTAAGCGAAAAACAGCCCCCCCTGCGACACGAACAGCAACGGTACTATTAGATACATGTTCTGGTTTCACGAGATGTTTCTGCACCAAAGTGATGGTAGCGCCAGTGTCTCTTAAGCCTTGTGCTATCTGTCCATTCACACGCACCTCTTGGCGGTGATGCTGGCGGTTATCCGGGGAGGCAGCCTGTACGGGGTTGGCCTCATACAAGATTCCCAAACACTCCTCAGGGCTCCCTTTGATTTTCAGGCATTGAGCAGCAGAGGGACGTGATGGCGGGGTCTCTGTGTGCGGTGTTGTGCGCCACCATTTGTTATTTGCTGATCTCAAAGAGCAATAACGGGCAATATGCCCTGTGTTGCTGCAGCGATGGCACGTCATTTTGTAAGAATCCCGGGGTTGGTGGTTAGACCCCTGAGGCCGTGGCGGTCCTGGGGGTACTGGGGCCCGAAATTCTGTGCGTGCAGCGGGTATTGAAGTGCGTGGCTCTGCTCTAGACGTTGGTCGTGTGGACCCTTGGCTCACCTTTCTGGACTCTGCGTATTCGTCCGCTAGCCGTGCTGCCTCGGTTAAGTTAGCAGGGCGATGATCTCTCAACCAATCCTGTATGTCTGCCGCCAGATCTTGGAAGAAATGTTCCATCAGGAATAGCTGTAGTACTTCCTCTCCTGTGTTGGCATTGCACCCTCACACCCAATGTGATGCCACCCTTTGTATATTGCTGGCCCATTCCATGTGGGAGTCTGCAGCCTTAGGTTGGTCCACGACCTCCATGGATCGATCCAGCTCGTCCAGCTCCAGTAGGTCAGCTATCAGCTCTCTCCGTGGTCAGTTGTTGGCACTCCTTCCTCTGGTTTCCAAGAGATCCTTTAGTGTGGGTCTTTTCAGTTTAGCGTACTGGGATTCCATTCAGCACTTGCGTTGGGGATGAAAAGGACCATCCCACCGCTGCCAACCAATGTAACGGCTACCCCGGTAGTGAGAGGGTACCAGCCGTTGGAGACGTCCTTTTCCCTGGCAAGCTGCTGTGTAAAAGTGAAGTTGGTATAATCCCATCCAAGAGTTCCAGAGGGAAAGTCAGGTTCAGCATTAAATATCCATATAGAAGCACTGCACAGTCTCAGAAGCCCAGACCACCCATATTGGACGACACTTTCTTGGGAGTCAAAGAATACTGTCTTTATTTTGTTATATGCAGAAATATATATACACCTCTTTCCACAGGTAATACACATGCCCATATTTGGCCACACAATAGAGACAATAGGTGGGGTCACACCTCCCAGGGACTAGCCGGCTACTTTTGATACAATCAGACATTGATTAGATAATGCTTCTCTGTGTTCCATCTTTCACAATGTGAACACTTTACACAATAGGGCTCTCCTGCCTCTAGGAGACCCTAATAGGATTATGTATTATGCTAGGTGTCTGCAATGGTCTGAGCCAACATCCTGCCGAGCACAAACCAACATATCGACAGTATTGCAATGGGATCATATTTTAACCATAATAATTAAATAACCATAACACAGGGTAAAACAGTGATGGGCTCCGTTACAATCCTTTTTTGTTTTTCATGCTTTTTGTTATTCTTGTAGTTTTTGAAAATGGCACATAGAGTTTCCTATGTTAAATAGTGGTCGTCTAAAAAGAGTCCGCCAGACATAAAAGTTCATCCTAGGAGTATAAACCACTGTTCTCTATGTTTTTTGCCATTTTATAGAGTTTCCTATGTGACATAGTGGTTCTCTATAAAGAGTCAAAGTGACATCAAATTTCGTCCTCAAAACAAAACCACTGTTCTGTTTGTTGGGGTTTTTGTTGTGAATTTGTCCTTTTTTTTTTGTACATCTGTTGTATTGTTTTAATTTTTTGTAAGTTAAGTTACAGCAGCACCTCATAGTAGACCATGTTTTTTGTAAAAATTCAGGGGGAAGAAAGAGAGAGACAGCAGGGAAAGAGAGGGGAAGAAAGGGAGAGAGCAGGGGGAGAGAGTGACAGCAGGAGAAGAAGGGGGAGAGAGTGACAGCAGGGGAAGAGGGGGGAAGTAAGTGAGAGACAGCAGGAAAAGAGGGGAGAGAGCAGGGAAAGAGGGGAAGAGAGTGACAGTAGGGGAAGAGGGGGAAGAGAGTGACAGCAGGGGAAGAGGGGGGAAGAAAGAGAGTGACAGCAGGGAACTAGGGGGAGAGAGTGACAGCAGGGGAAGAGGGGGAAGAAAGTCAGAGACAGCAGGGGAAGAGGGGGAGAGAGTGACAGCAGAGGAAGAGGGGGAAGAACGAGAGAGATAGCAGGAAAAGAGGGTAGAGAGCAGGGAAAGAGGGGGGAGAGAGTGACAGCAGGGGAAGAGGGGGAAGAGAATGACCGCAGGGGAAGAGGGGGAAGCAAGTGAGAGACAGCAGGGGAATAGGGGGGAGGAAAGGGAGAGAGCAGGGGGAGAGAGTGAGAGCAGGAGAAGAAGGGGGAGAGAGTGACAGCAGGGGAAGAGGGGAAAGAAAGAGAGAGATAGCAGGAAAAGAGGGGAGAGAGCAGGGAAAGAGGGGAAGAGAGTGACAGTAGGGGAAGAGGGGGAAGAGAGTGACAGCAGGGGAAGAGGGGGGAAGAAAGAGAGTGACAGCAGGGAACGAGGGGGAGAGAGTGACAGCAGGGGAAGAGGGGGGAAGAAAGTGAGAGACAGCAGGGGAAGAGGGGGGAGAGAGTGACAGCAGGGGAAGAGGGAGAAAAAAGAGAGATAGCAGGAAAAGAGAGTAGAGAGCAGGGAAAGAGGGGGGGAGAGAGTGACAGCAGGGTTTGAGGTGGAAGAGAATGACCAGAGGGGAAGAGGGGGAAGAAAGTGAGAGACAGCAGGGGAAGAGGGGGGAAGAAAGGGAGAGAGCAGGGGGAGAGAGTGAGAGCAGGGAAAGAGGGGGAGAGAGTGACAGCAGGGGAAGAGGGGGAAGAGAGTGACAGCAGGGGAAGAGGGGGGAAGAAAGAGAGAGACAGCAGGGAAAGAGGGGGGAGAAATAGACAGCAGGGAAAGAGGGGGAGAGAGAGACAGCTGGGGAAGAGGGGGGAAGAAAGAATGACAGCAGGGGACGAGGGGGAGAGAGTGACAGCAGGGGAAGAGGGGAAAGAGCAGGAGAAGAGGGGGGAGAAAGTGACACCAGGGCAAGAGGGGGGAGAGTGAGAGTAATTTTAGAGGGGGGAGAAAGAGAGCAGGGGAAGACGGGGGAAGAGAGTGACAGCAGGGCGATGGTGCTCACCGCGAGGACCCCTACTTTGCTAGCCTTCAAATTTTATTTTCGGGCAACGAGCTAGTAATATATTAACTGGAATTTAAAGAATATGCAACCTAACTGTTTTGTGGGGCCAATCCTTCCAAGACATTCCAATGTTTTACTTTTTTTTTTTTTTACATGTTTTTTGTTATTCTTGTAGTTTTTGAAAATGGCACATAGAGTTTCCTATGTGAAATAGTGGTCCTCTAAAAAGAGTCCGCCAGATATAAAAGTTCATCCTAGGAGTATAAACCACTGTTCTCTATGTTTTTTGCCATTTTATAGAGTTTTCTATGTGACATAGTGGTTCTCTATAAAGTCCAAGTGAAATCAAATTTCGTCCTCAAAATAAAACCACTGTTCTCTACGTTTGTTGAGGTTTTTGTTGTGAATTTGTCCTTTTTTTTTGTACATCTGTTGTATTGTTTTACTTTTTTGTAATTTAAGTTACCGCAGCACCTCATAGTAGATCATGTTTTTTGTAAAAATTCAGCCATAATCTAATAAATGACTTTGTTTTTTTCAATATAAACTTTATTTTCCTCTGGATTGTTGCATCTTTAAAATGCAATGTGCAAATACAGGTTCCTGTAAAAAAAATACCCACAGAATTAAAAGTTTGTCCTTGCCATGATGATGGGGAATTGTCTCCTTTGAAGGACAAAAAGCAAAACACTCTCAATTGGAGCCAAATCAATTCTTGGTATAAAAACGTGTTCACCTTTATAGGTACCATTCATCATTTCTGCATGTATGAAACAATCTCTTACATCCTATACAATTAATCTGGTCCCATTACAAAGTCCTTTTTGGGGATTCATATTTCTCAGTAGCATGACAATTGCTCCTTTTTTCAGTTACAGAATATGTGGTGGCTTTCCAGAGGGAGTTAAAGATTTGATCAATTCCTTACTAAAGTTAGATTCACTGTCTTTGTCATCAGCCAGAACCGAATCTGCACTGAAATAATCTTTTGGGGGAGCATTGATTAATTTTAAAATTTTGTTATTTAGATTCAAGGCATCTATATGTTTGGATGTTAATATCACTTTGTTTGCAATGTCTGAGTAATCGTCGTTATTGATGGTATTTAGAGTAATTGCCGATATGAGTGATTCTTTGCAAATCATTTCTGATGGAACATTTTTGTAAGATTTCCTTCTCCAATTTGAATTAGCCAATCATTGAATTCAATTTGGCCTTGAAATCTCATATTTAGTTCTAATTTAATGTGTGTAAATATTTTCCACAGACTACTTGTCTTTATACATGTTTCAACGATGTCAGTTTTATTTCCATGTGGCACCACAGGTAATGTTTGCCTAAAATCTCATCCTAACAACATCACTTTTCCACCAAATGGCAAATCATTACCCATAACTTATTTTAATAATCAATCAATACACTGCAGGGCATGACATCATTGTAGCCTCATCTATTATAATTAATTTACTTTGTTTAAATGGTTTGGCTTGTAATGAATTAATTCGAATATCTTTCATTATTTAACCCATGACAAAGAAAGACTTCTTGAATTTCCATTAATGCTTTTCATAGCACAATGGTCTCATTGTAACGTTTCAAAAAGTCTTCACTCATATTTAATTTAAATATTTCCCAACAAAGCTAATGCATCAGGTACATTGCATCAGGTATATTTCAGAAGAAAAGAGGATAGACACTCCACTTAATTGTTGAACCCTTATCTATTAATTAAAAATACATTTATTATCAATGTTAAAATTTACAACGGCACTTAAAATATTTAAAACATAATTATCTTATATTTTTCCACCATATCGTCCATAAGTTAGAAAATGTGGTAACTGCACCCGATAATAGGGATATCTAATGTGGAAAACAATATGATAAGTACAAATATACAATTACTCATCCAAAAGCATTGATTGTGCAAAACAAAAAGCTGACTGATATATGGTCCTATTAAAATGAATATAAAGTGCTAAGTGTTAACTATAAGAAAATAGATAAAATGCTTGCTAAGTAATTGGAAAAATCCAATTATATGTGAAAGTGTATATATAAGAATCAGTCAATTCGTTTCACAAACTCCATGTGATTGCACAGCATTAAACATTAGTACACATCAATTTATAAAAATAACCTTATTATAGGTGCATCATATATACATAGTTTGCTTGTTTTTGTGGAAATCATATTACAATTGGTAGACCATAAATATGTCCCTTTCTGTTATTTGTCCAAATTGATGAACAGTTATAATCAATATATCACTATAAAGATTCCTAGCAAATGTCATAAAGTTACTTATCTCATTATATCTTAGTTCATTATATCTTTGTAATTTTTTGTATGCTTGACTATATGGGTTGTTGGCTATAATGTTATTGAGTTGTTCAAAGACTATGCTCAAACACTGTTTATTTTCAGGAAGCATCATCCATTGTTCAACAGCTTCCATTGTATCTAGGACATATAACTGTGCAAATTTCCTTTTCTCTCCTCCTTGTGGGTGTAAATGTGAAGTCCTGTGGTAAATGTGTCCTTGGACTCTAAAACAGTAAGGACCATATCCTGGGATATTTTCTGATAAGGTTGCACCCATTGAAGCAAATTAAATTGCACTGTTATAAGACCTTATGGTTTTTTTTCAAATTGCTATAATTTGGAAATTTTGGATCACTGATTATACTTTTTAAATATTCTGGAAATGTGTGTCTTTCTGTAAGTCTTACCTTTCCTTTCTGACAGCAACTAATAAACTCTACAACAGTTGGTCTTTCCTTGAGAAAATGATAGGCCCCACAAAACTGAAAAACCACCTTAAGTAATACACAATTTTGACTCTCTACCGGGAGTGCTGTAAATAAGGGATTATCCTGAGCTTCCTCAACACAGATATCACTACTACTGTATATATCAACATTGGTGTCATCTATATCAACATTGGTGCCATTAGGCAACATTTGATGATTAGGCAATGTTTCACAGACATGTTTTTTTTTTCTTTGTAGCTCTGTCACACTCAGTTTGTCCTTTTTCAGTCATTTTTCTTTTATTGTCGAGTCTCTGTCTGTCTTCTTCTCTTAATCTTCTTGAAGTCTCGTGCGACTGTGCATCTCTCCATCTTTGCTTCTGTTCCCTTGTCATTCTTATTTTCCATTCTTTCTTTTCTTCTGCGTAGTCCGCCATTGTAATCTGTAATTGTAAATACAGACGTTTTAGTTTCAATTGTAATGTTTTCTTATATAGCAAACAATGGCAATCGTAACATTACTAAGATTTTTTTTTTTACTTACCTGAAATCTTAATGAAGTTCTTGTCCACTGTGTTATGGTCTTGACTCTTATTTCTTCCAATCTGTAAGATATAATGTGTTTTTTTACTGTACATATTGTTTTTAACTGTCGTCAATGCAAAACCTAAAGAGCATTAATGAAACAGTAAAATCACCTGAAATGCATTAGTATTTTTTTGGCATACATGAAAACATAAAGAGCTAAGCATATATATATATTAATAAATACGGTCAGTGTAAAATATATATATATATTTTTTATAATTAATTAATAATTAATTAATACATTAATATACATTAATTAATTAATCATTGACTGTCATCAATGCAAAACATAAATAGCTAATCAAGTTTTCCTAAAGAAGGGCATCATTGAAACGTAAATTTCATATCCAAACACAAAGAGCTATGAGCAAACTATAGATTGCCCTGAAAAGGATTTGTAAATTTTTGATTCAATTAATAATCAATCAATGTATGATGTTTAATTGGCATACATTCAAATGTAAATAGCTAAGCATCTATGTATTCATAAATAAGGTCAGTCTATTTTTTTTATTATTAATTAAGAATTAATAAAAAAACGTTCATTAATTAATTAATAAATAACTGTCATCAATGCAAAACAAAAATACTTAATCCTGTTTTCCTAAAGAAGGGCCCCATTTATGTATTCATAAAGTAAGGGCAGTGTAAAATATGAGATTTTGTATAATTTTTTTTAAAATAATGATTAATTATGAATAAATTAATATACTTTACCTATTTATAATTAATATCCAGCAATCAACATCCTGAAGAGCTAACAATCTCTTTGGATCTTCCAGCAGCAGAAAATGTACAGTTAGACTGTTCATCACCTCAGGAGAAAGTGTCAGCAATGTGGCAAGGCGAGGCCAAATCGTTTGTTTAGGCGGGAAAACCTCCATTTCAGAATCATAATGTTATTATTTGCAAGTTAGTGTTGTAAAATGGCAGTGATTGTCTATGTCTTACGCGCCTCGCAAGCATCTTCCGTCCTTCCTAATAGTCTATTTTGTAACTTGTAAGTTCCAGACGTTGAGTTGCGAGCTATGGCCTCATTTTGCCTCGTTTTCATTTTTTTCAGCCGCCATTTATTATTTATAGATGTACATGAATATGACCCTGTGAAGGATTTTTCATGTATTTGCCTATGGGCCCTCAGTTAAACCTTCTCCCTGCTGTTTTAATGCCTGTATCTGTTCGGTTCAATATGTATGTACCACTTTAAGAACCAAGGGTATTTGTGTGTAATGCATTGCAGAACATTTTTTTTTAAAAGTTGACAGTTGGAAGTTTACTGTTGGAGCGGGGTTTAAAAAAAGTTCCGTTGACTCACTGAACGCTGTTTCGTCTGATTACTGGGGGATGTGGGATATTACCTTCTATACCAGCGTAAATCTGGGGATTTAATATTCAAGTCCTGCTTCAACTGGTTGGCAGCGGTGGGATTTTACCTTCTACTTCCGTTACACCAGGATGCCAAGCAGACACTGGGAACCGTGAATGGAAGGCTGGTACACCCTGCTTAAAAGAAATACACTGAAAGAGCTACTGGAAGCTCGTGGAAGGATTGCTAGCAACAAAACCAAGCAGGTCATTATAGCAGAGTTAATGGAGCTAGACCAAAAAAACTTGGTTGCAGCAATGCCAGCTGTAGAAGAGATGGAGACACCAGTGATTCAGGAGGAGGAATCACCAGCCAACAAAGAAATGAGGGAGAAACTAGCTTGGTTCGGTACGAACCCAACGGCTGACATTATTCTGAAAGTAATGAGCCTTTTAGCGGAGGAGGCTAAACAAAAAAGAGACGCAGAGCTACAATTAAAAATGGCAGCGGTCCAGCAGGCAGCAGCACACTCCCCAAACAGTGAGTACAACACAGCGGATACAAAGAAAATTCCGTTCAGCGCTTTTAAAGCTTTTGACGAAAAAGACTGTGAGATTGATAACTATTTAGCAGATTTTGAGCGACAATGTAACCTGCACCGAATAGCTAAGGAAGAATGGGTTTCAATATTGTCAGGAAAGCTGTCAGGCAAAGCCTCTGATGCTTTCCGGGCTGTACCAGAACAGGAGATCCATAGCTACACCAGGGTTAAAGAAGCACTCCTGGCCCGTTATGCAGTAACCCCAGAGTCCTACCGACAGATGTTCAGGGACTCACGCAAAACCGCTAAAGATTCCTACATGGAATGGGCATGCAAGTTATCCCTGTCGGCCTCGGTGGGTTTAACAGTAGCAAGGCCGCCACCACGGAGGATATTTTGCAACTGATACTCCTGGAACAGTTTTATAACCATATCCAGGCGGATGTCAAAGACTGGGTGAGAGACCGCAGGCCCCTGTCTCTACCAGAGGCCGCCAATTTGGCGGGGTAACGGGTGGCGTAAACTACCACTGTGAGGATATAACGTAGGTTGGGCCAAGGGTCCTATGATGTCCACGGCTACCCTCGTGAATGGTTCTTCAATTATGGGCATGGAGATAGGAATATCACTGCATATAGACCCTACATATACCCTGCCCCCCCCCCCACGTGTTACTCCCCCCAGTATATATGTTATGTGTATATATATATATATAGTGTGTCAGACAGGGTCAGTATATCCCGGGTCTATACCTATCTGTACTGACCCTGTCTGACACACTATATATATATATATATATATATATATATATACACATAACATATATACTGGGGGAGCAACACGTGGGGGGGGGTATTTGTAGGATCTATATGCAGTGATATTCCTATCTGTACTGACCCTGTCTGACACACTATATATATATATATATATATACTAGCGACGGTCAATAAAAATTAAATGTTGTGAAATTTTTTGCAACACAAAAGGAGTCACCTACATTTGTTCCCTTTTTTTTTTCTAAAAATAAAAACACATTATTTATTTTAACTTTTTCTTTTTTTAACTTTCAACTTTCAACTTATATTTCACAAACATGAAACTTTGTAACATGAAACTTGAATATGAAACATTCGTTCAACATTTTGTTAACAATACTAACACTTTTCAATACATATTTATCACTGAGTAACTGCGGACTATATTAACTTAGAGTAAGTAAATTGTTTTAACAATAACATGCTTTTTATCATTTGTAACATATTTGTAAAACTCTTGTTAAACTAAATTAGCATTGAATCCAGAGGAAGGCAAACAATAAAAACCCCTATTGAAACGTGTCCAATTGTATCAAAGAGGGAAAAAAAATAATTCCTTCCTGACCCCATTAACTGGCGATCGGATTTCTCCCTTAATCAATACTTCGGCCCTTATTCAATTGCAATTTGGCCAATTGAATAGGGCCCTAAATAAGCACATAACATATATTTTTTAAAGAAGTTTTTAGTTAGTAAGCTTCTATCCAAAAGCAATGTTTTCACTAACTAAAAACTTCTTTAAAAAAAATATGCTATGTGCTTATTTAGGGTCCTATTCAATTGGCCAAATCGCAATTGAATGAGGCCCTTAGTCTTTAAATAATACATTTCCAATTATTATTAAAATATTTAAACTTTATACTAACAATACATATTTGACTATACCACATATATATTGACCAAACTTTTTTCAAAATTCCAAAAACACATATTTAACATCTGAAATTTTAATATCAAACAATAACATTTAACTGTTATAAACTTGAAAAAGTCAATTAATTGTTTTGTGGGGCCAATCATGTAACTATAAAACTTTGAACCCATTCCAATCTGTTTAAGGATATTTTACTGTTTATTCTTTGGATGTTTTATGTGAAATGTTTTTTTTGTGCAATCATATTGAGTCCCATAAAATGTTGGCATTAAAATGAAACCATTGTCCTCTATCTTTCCAACACCTCATAGTAGACAATGTTTTTGGTGTAAACACATCCATTGTCCAATAAATGACCCTGAGTTTCGTTTTCTTCAACATGCACTTTAATTTCTTTTGGATTAGTGCACCTTGAAAAAGCCACATAGAGTTGTCCATGTGCAAAAACTGGTTCCTTTAAAAATATCGCAACTGACTTAAAAGTTTGTCCTTGGGATTTATTGATGGTCATAGCAAATGCCATTATAACTGGAAATTGTCTCCGTTGAAGGACAAAGGGCAAACCACTCTCACTTGGAGCTAAATCAATTCTTGGTATGAAAACTCGTTCACCTTTATGGGTACCAGTTATAATTTCTGCATGTATAAAATGATCTTTTAACTCATGCACAATTAATCGGGTCCCATTACAAAGTCCTTTTTTTGGATTCATATTTCGCAATAACATAACAATTGCGCCTTTTTTCAATTGTAAAATATGTGGTGGCATTCCAGATGGTGTTAACGAATTAATAATACTAAAATTCGATTCACTGTCTTTATCATCTGACAGAATAGAATCTGCACTGTAATAATTCTTTTGTGGTTCATTCATATATTTTAAAATTTCGTTATTTACATTCAAGGCATCAATATTTTTTGATGTTAATATTACTTTGTTTGCAATGTCTGTGTAATCCTCATTATTAGGAGTGTTTAGAAATATGGCTGATATGAGTGATTCATTGCAAACCATTTCTGATGGAATTTCAATGGTATCATTTGGTAAATGCTGTATTTCTGGATGTTTTCCATCACCGATTTTAATGAGCCACTCATTGAATTCATTTTGGCCTTCAGATCTCATATTTAATTCTAATTTGAGATGTGTAAATATTTGCCACAGTTTACTGGTCTTGATACATGTTTCAATGATCTCTGTTCTATTTCTGTGTGGCACAACAGGCAATGTTTGCCTAAAATCGCCTCCTAACAGCATCACCTTTCCACCAAAAGGCAACTTATTATCCATTACTTCTTTTAAGAATCTGTCAATACATTGCAGTGCATGACATGATAATTAGTTTAGTTAGTTTGAATTTCTTTGCTTGTATAGAATTGAGTCGAATATCTGACACTGATGTTTCCAAAATGGGAACTGGCAGCTTAAATCCACTATGCCCAGTTCTCCCACCATCTAACAAACGTGCAGCAATTCCAGTTGTTGCAAATGGCATAGCTATCTGACCCTGTGATCGAATATAACTCATCAAACAATTGTACAGATAAGTTTTTCCTGATCCACCTGGTCCGTCTAGATAGAAATACTGGTCTTTGACCATTTCATCATCTGTAGCATTTGTGATGGCATGAAATGCTTCTAACTGTAAAGTATTTAAAGTTGCCAGTTTTTCTTGGGTTTTTTGTTTTTGAAGCTCAGTGTCA
This sequence comes from Discoglossus pictus, assembly GCA_027410445.1. Lineage (NCBI taxonomy): Eukaryota > Metazoa > Chordata > Amphibia > Anura > Alytidae > Discoglossus > Discoglossus pictus. The sequence continues at coordinate 475,990,660 of CM050164.1, forward strand.
TAATCATCAAAATTGATGTCATCTATAAGTCCTGGATCAGGTAAATTAAAACTTGCACAATTTAATCCATGAGCCAACAATATTTCTTGGATTTCCATCAATGTTTTTAACAGAGCTATTGGTTCTCTGTAACGTTTCAAGAAATCTTCTGACATGTTTAATTTAAATGTTTCCCACAAAGTGAAAGCATCAGGTACATTGCAAAATATACAAATAAATGCAAATTGTTGTCTCATTTGCTTAGGCATTTGACATAGTGCTGCTTCTTCCAGACACCTCTCCCATTCTGTATCATCAGCTATGAAATTTTGATGTCTTGCAGCTAATAGGAATGTATCATAAACTATGTCATTCACTGTACGTAAATTCTCAAAACTCTGTGCACCGGGAACATGTAGCAGAAGTAATCTTAAGCTGAAACATTCAATATCCCTTGGAGTGACGGTATAAATGCGTGGTATGATTTTATGAGTATCTCTTCTTGTTGTCGCCATAGACCATTTACAAATACATAGTGATATGGTATCTCTATGTATAAAAATTGTCTGGCCTGCGTATCCTGACAGTTTAATTTAAACCACGCAGTAAGCGTAGTATCTCTGTCTTCACTTTGATATAATGCAGATCTTTCATTTCCTTGAGTAAAGCAAACCATCTGACTTTGAGGCAAATGTACAGCTAAACGATAGATAGCATGTGACCGATCATGCATCTCAAATTTCAAAAGGCGCCACATTGCTTCAGGAGCACTCACATACCGAGCATCTAAATAATTTGATAGTTCATCATGTAAAATTGGATTTTCATTTTCATTTCCAACACCTTGTACAACAACAGTAGCTGCATCGTATCCTTTGTATATATTTTTATACAAATACTTAATTGATTTAATTGAAGTGCAAGCTTCCACATTGATGTGTGCATTGTACTTAATGAGCAAATGTGGATTGTATGGAACGACAAATCTATTATCAACCTTTTGGCCACGGATAATAGCTGTTTGTCCTTGTGTTCTTTTATACAAAGGATATCCATCACAATTTGCATAGGTTTCCAGTTGAAATTGTTTTGGAAATTCTTTAGTACATTTTTTATTTTCCATACATGGTGAATTCGGATTCATTTCTCCACATGGGCCATGAATCATTCTATGTGTAACAATCTCCCAAAGTTTTTTATATTTTTCTTGGTCTGGCAATTCTGCACAAATTACTGAATCCACTCTCTCTGCAGTGTTCAACTTGTCTTTTTCCTGCAGTATTAAAAGTATGTGAGCATGTGGCAATCCCCTTTTTTGAAATTCAATGGTGTAAACATAAGCCACACATTGTCCAAATAAGTATGCTTTAATAATATCATGAATTAATGAATTGAGTTTGATTTTAAATACTCTTGCCACTAAATCTGGTCGGTCAGAAGTACTTTGTCCCAGATTCAAATTTTCCTTGATCTCTGGCCATTGTGGATTACACGTGAATGTAATAAATAAATCTGGTTTTCCCAAATTTTGTAACAATAGCCATGGCATCATTATACCTTTCTCGCATATTGCGAGGAGATCCTTGGAAAGAGGATGGCAAAATAATTGCTCTTCCGGCTGGAATGTCTCTGTTGGAAGCTAAATCTGCCACATAATCCATTAATCCACAATACTGTTCTACTCGTAATTTATTTTGTTGATATTTAATAAAATTTAGATTATTGGCTTCAACTTGTAAATATGAATCAATAATCCATTGTTGAGTGAGTTTTCCTCCATGTAAAATTGGATTAAAACAATCACGGATAGAAGTATGTGCAACTTTATATTCCAGCATGGAAATATTAGATCTAATACGAAGTTTAGTATTGGGATAACTTTCCAATTGTAATTTTGGTTCCCATCCTGGTTCCCCATTTGGAAAGAAAATGGGATATGTCATTGGATCTAAATTACAGCTTAATATATTAATGTTGATAAATGGTTGTTCTTCATTGCGTGGATATAATCTAATATCCCGCTGAAAAGGTGGTTCACCATCTTCATTTTTAAACAACATGGCAACCTTGTTTACAGTAGGTAAATTATATCTTCTTTGATCAGTGTTGCGATCTCTTTTTAACACCATATTGACTCTTGGTGTAGGCAATTGATGTCTTTGAGCATGTTCCTGTTGTTCTTTTTCAAGCTGTGCTAATTGTTTGTATGCTTGACTATATGGGTTTTTTTCCATAATTTTTTCAAGCTGTTCATAGACTATGCGCAAACACTGTCTATTTTCTGGAAGTATCATTCTTTGTTCCACAGCTTCCATCGTATCTAAGACATATAACTGTGCAAATTTCCTTTGCTGTCCTTCTTGTGGGTGTAAATGTGAAGTTCGGTGGTATATTTGACCTTGAACTCTGAAACAGTAAGGACCATGTCCTGGTACATTTTCTGCTAATGTTGCACCCATTGAAGCGAATGAAATTGCACTGTTATAAGACCTTATGTTTTGTTTGAAATTATTATAATTTGGAAATGTTGGATCACTCATAATGCATTCTAAATAATATGGAAATGGGTGTCTTAGTGGAAGTTTCACCTTTCCTTTCTGAAAGCAACTAATGAAATTTCCGTCAGTAGGTCTTTCCTTTATAAAATGATAGGCCCCACAAAACTGACAAACCACATTAAGTAACCCACAATAATGAGTATCTACTTGTACTGCAGTAGTAAACACATTATCATGCATTTCTTCAACATAAATATCAGACCGACTTTCTATATGTACATTTTTTTTCTTTTGTTTCTACATTTAAGTCATTCTGCAAAACAGAATCATTGGACAATGGTTCACAGAGATGTTTTTGTTTACTTTTACGTTTCTTGGAAGCCCCAACACACTCACTTGAGGCTTTCTTACTCATCTTTCTTTTATTTAAAAGTCTCTGTCGATCTTCTTCTCGCAAGCGTTGTGAAGTTTCCGGTGTCTGAGCATCTCTCCACCTTTGCTTCCTTTCCCTTGCCAATCTTCTTTTGTGTTCAATTTTGTCTTCTCCATTGTCCGCCATTTTAATCTGTAATTTTAAATAGAGATGTAATTATTGTTTGTTCTTTGTTTTATATACATTTTTTTCCGATTGGTACTTTTAGATTAAAGTAGATGCTTAAACTAATAAAACATTTTCAATTGTTGCACTTTAGTCTGAAAGAAATGAAGCCATTTTTCAAAGTATTTTATTGACATATATGAAATCGGAAATAGCTGCACATATCCATCTTTATATTACTAATCTTTCAATGACATTCGTTCTTGATTTAATTCACAGCATACCATCCTTTTATTTTTTGCAAGTGTTTAAAGCTTCTTTTTTTCTTTAAATATTATTATTACTTAGTATCTTTTCAACTTTTTTAAAGTTTTAACTAAATATCATAAATTAATGATTCAATAAGTACTATCCATTTTCAATCAATGTAAATTTTCACAAAAAATATAATAAATAGGGCCTTATTCAATTGCGATTTTGCCAATTGAATAGGGCTCTATATAAGAACAGAGAATATTTTTTTACATACATTTTTAGTTAGTGAACACTTTGCTTTTGCATAGAAGTTCACTAACTAAAAACTTGTGTAAAAAAATATGCTATGTGCTTATATAGAGCCTTATTCAATTGGCCAAATCGCAATTGAATGAGGCCCATAGGCTTTTTCTATGCGTAACTACAAAATAACATTTTATACCTGTGAAGATGATGTTGATGTTATTCAAAGACTGCAAACGTCACACTGTCTGTTTATTCCCTTGCAGATCCGAATAAACTGTAAAATGAAATAGATAATATTTTTAAACTTTTGCTTCATCAATATCATTAAATTAACATCAACAGACATATATTTGTCTACATTAAAAACATCATCTTTTTTAATATTTTGCCATAGTAATATAATTAAAATTCTATACCTGTCCAAATGATCTTTATGATGTTCAATTTGTGCAAACGTCACTATCTCTGGTCATTCACGTAGAATTCACTGCAATTATACAAAATAGTAAAATTAATGTATAATATGTTACTTCATCTGTATTATTCAATGAGGCTTAACATACCTATTTTGCATAGATTAAAAACATGAAATAAATATATCAATAAATCAACATGAACACACATATGAAAGCATAGATTATAAACATACACTCAATATTACTGTTAGTCTTTAAATAAGATTCAATGAATGTGTATTAATATTAAATTAATGTCTGACTAAATATAACATCAACACATAACCATGTTCCCTTTATTTATTTTTTTAGAGTGGTATACAAAATATATAAGAACTGAATTATTTAAATAATGTACATACATGAATAATTAATTAATCAACGTGTTCCATTTTTTATGCATATTCTTAAACGTTAACCTTTTTTAATATTAATGATACATAATGTACATTATGAATATTATTAACAATAGTTTCACACAGGTAATCACGACATATAACCAAATAATTGTTAAATTAATGTACATTAATAATTAATTAATAAATATGTTTTTTATTGACATTTTTAATTTTGATATTAATAATTAATTACTTATTAATGTACATCATGAATGTTATTCATAATTGTTTCACACAGGTTAGCACAATATTTTTTTTATATTAATTAAATTTCTTATCTATTATTTATTAAGTAAGTACCAAATTATTAATTAATAATTATAAATAATAAGCACAATATTAATTTTCTATTAATTACATTTCTTATCTATTATTTATTAATTAAGTACAAATTTATTAATTAATAATTATAAATAATATATTTACCTTTTTTAATGTAATAATGCTGAAGTAGTATACTGAAGAGCTAACAATCTCTTGCGATTTGCCTGCATCAAAAAACATCCAGTCAGACTGTCATCACCTGAGGAGAAAGTGTCAGTCATGTGTGAAATGTGCCCTATATATAGGGTTTGTGCACGAGACAAATTCATAGTTTTAGGTGGGAAATCCGCAGTTGCGCGAGCCAAATGCGTTGTTTTCGGCGGGAAATTCTATGTGGCGCAAGCCAAAGGCGGGAAATCTGTGTTAATGCGTAAATCGGTAATATTGTTTCGTAAAATGTACTCGCTACTGTCTTTTTACTCATTGCGCGGTTAATCCGCATCCTTTATCTCGTTGTTTTTCAAACACATACGTCTGTGGCTGTGTTTTACGCAGTTCGTAGTAGTATAGCCTCGTTTTCATTTTTTTCGGAGGCCATTTTTTTCTCGCTTAGCCGATTTCCGATCTTTGTAACTCGGCTAAATCGATCTAAATTGCAGTTCCAACTCACTTCCAGACGTCCTGCCTGGTTCCCCATGCTGTAAGTGACCTTTGTTTTATTTTTTAGTGTGTATTTAGTATTTTTTTTACTGTTTTTGTTCCGCCGCTTATCTCGTAATTTTTTTCACCTCATATTTTTTTTCTAAGTGCTACGGTTTAACGGCTCGCCTCGCTACGCGAGGCTCGTCTGCAATGAGCGTCTGCGGCGCTCATTGCCAAAGTCCTACGATGTAACGCGCTCATTGCCAAAGTGGTGCGATGTAACGGCTCGCCAAGCGATGGCAAAGTGGTGCGGTGTAACGGCTCGCCGAGCGGCGCTCATCGCTAAGTCGGGCGCACTACGCAACACTACGGTTTAACGGCTCGCCTCGATACGCGAGGCTCGCCAGGCGATGAGCGCCTGCGCCGCTCATTGCTAAGTCGTACGCACTACGCAACGCAGCGTGACGACGATTCGTAGTTAGACAATTATAATATGTGATATATATATACATAACATATATACTGGGGAGCAACACTTGGGGGGGCAGGGTATATATAGGGTCTATATGCAGTGATATTCCTATCTGTACTGCCCCTGTCTGACACACTATATATATATATATATATATATATATATATATATATATATATATATACATATATACACATAACACATATACTGGGTGAGCAACACGTGGGGGGGCAGGGTATATGTAGGGTCTATATGCAGTGATATTCCTATCTATACTGACCCTGTCTGACTCACTATATATATATATATATATATATATATATATATATATATATATATATATATACATAACATATATACTGGGGGAGCAACACGTGGGGGGGGCAGGGTATATGCAGGGTCTATATGCAGTGATATTCCTATCTATACTGACCCTGTCTGACTCACTATATATATATATATATATATATATATATATATATATAACATATATACTGGGGGAGCAACACGTGGGGGGGCAGGGTATATGCAGGGACTATATGCAGTGATATTCCTATCTCTACTGACCCTGTCTGACACACTATATATATATATATATATACACATAACATATATACTGGGGGGGCAGCATGACACCTAAATCCCCCCGCCATGGCCAGGTATTCATCTGGAAATATCTGTGTTTTTTTGGCCCCATGCGCATGCTCCCCAGGTCGCTTCGGTCTCTTCCTCTCTGCAGCTGATCTTTATAATAATATAATATATATATAATATAATAATAAATAATATTACCCCAAGGGTGTCAGCTGCTGATAGAACGTCCACTACAGAGCGGGTTATCAGCTGGAAAAGAGACAGATATATTATTGTTATTATTATTATTATTATTATTATTATTATTGTTATTCTCGTTGTTATTCTTATTGTTATTATTATTGTAGTTCTTGTTATTCTTATTCTTATTCTTGTTGTTGTTATTATTATTTTAACGGAACCCATCACTGTTTTACCCTGTTTTATGGTTATTTAATTCTTGGTTAAAATATGATCCTACTATTATACTGTATGTATGTTGGTTTATGCTCTGCAGAATATTAGCCCAGACTATTGCAGACCTTGGCATAATAGAGACTCCTCATAAGATAAGGAAGTCGGCCTCTGCCCCCCTTTGTCCCTTGTACAGAGCAGAATGTCCTGCAGGTTATACCAGCAGAAGAGCTGTCATCAGGGCAGAGTGCCGCTGGCCTCTGCCCCTCAAGTCCCCTCAGCGTGTTGCCCCATCACCACAGTGAAATATCCAGGTGCCTGGTTAGACTTCCCCCCAATGGGGAGATGTGTGACAAAGTGCCCTTCGCCACTTTGTCCTGGAGAGGACTTATTGCCAGCCTCCTGCCCTGCGACTATGGCCCTGGGACATATTGCCCTTTAAAAACAGGATTTGGCCATACCAGAGTGTATGTCCCTCATTCTGGCCCTTTGGATACAGGGGGGTCATTCGGTGCTTGCCCTGTGGGAGCGGTGATGCCCCAGGTAGCTATGCCATGGAGCCCATTCATATAATGAAAGACTATGGGAAAGACTTTAGCTGCATGGCAATTGAACGGTGTGAATAGGATCTGAGCGCTATTCGGTAGTTTTGTGCGCTCAGATCCCAGCTATCTGGGGATATGTGAAATGTGAGTAAATGTGAATTGCAGTAATGCTGATGGGTTGTCAAACTAGAGAATTGACCAACAAATACTTTTGTCCGGACATCCCCAGGCCGATCCGTTGGGATCAGACCGTGTATGCCGGCTTATGGTCACGGGGGAGGTGTGTAACGGAACCCATCACTGTTTTACCCTGTTTTATGGTTATCTAATTCTTGGTTAAAATATGATCCTACTATTATACTGTATGTATGTTGGTTTATGCTCTGCAGAATATTAGCCCAGACTATTGCAGACCTTGGCATAATAGATAATCCTATTACAGAGACTCCTCATAAGATAAGGAAGTCTATTGTATAAAGTGTTTTCATTCTCAGACATAAGAACAAAGAAGGATGATCTAATCAATGTCTGATTGTATCAAAGTTGCAAGGTAGCCTCAGGGAGGTGTGACCCACCTATTGTCCCTGTATGTGTATTGTGTGGTCAACTATGGGGGATGTGTATTGCCTGTGGGAAGAGATGTGTATATATATTTCTGCACATAACAAAATAAAGTCAGTAGTCTTGAACTCCCTATTGAGTGTCGTCCAATATGGGAGGTTGGGAATGGTGAGACTGTAGTGCCTCTTGGGAATTTTACCGTATACTAGCGGAGATATTGGATTCGTGTTCCAACTCCGTTACAATTATTATTATTATTATTGTTATTATTATTATTATTTGTAACACACCAACATATCACATATAACAATACAAGATAAAGACACATACAGATTGGAGGGCTGGGTCGCAGAGCTTGCAATCTAAAGTACAATGTTTTATTATAAACGTGTTCCCAGAAGACATCTCTTCCCTCGTCATCTCACAGCCCTGTAAACCCTCCACACGTCTCACAGCCCCAGAGCGGTCTCTTTATCTTCTTTTAAATTATTATTTAAATATTTATTGTGGGATATTTATGGGACCAAAGTGAGGATCAGCGGCGCTAAAACACGAGGCGTCTCCAAGACGTAAGGTTTCTATGGGAGATATTTATTGATCTGAGAGAAACTTTAACCCTGTGTGATAAGTGGCTCCTATAGAAAACATCGGACATGGGGACACAGAGCTATTATTGTATCCCCTCTTGATAAATACCCCCCACAGTGTTCAGGCAGGTTGGGATCTTATTCTGTATCTTATCCGTATCACTGATTACAATCCCACAATAACATACAGTGAAACTAAACAGTTTTGCTTTTGAAATTTAAATTCTATAATATTAGGTATTTATTCCGATTTAAAATTAAACCAGAGCTTGGGTTTTATATATAATATATAACTGACCAATTTATCATCTGCGCCACCGCTAGGGTCGCCAGTGCTGATAAGAGATGAGACTGTAGAAAAACAGAAAATACACCGATATCAGTGTTATTATTCACATATTATATTATATATGCAGCGTGACATATCCATTCATATCTATCTATATATCTATCTATCTATTTCTCTATCTTTTTCTTTCTATCTATCTATGTATCTATCTTTTTCTATCTATCTATCTATCTATCTATCTATATATCTATCTATTTATCTTTATTCTATCTATTTATCTCTCTCTATATCTATCTATCTATGTATCTATATATCTATTTATCTATCTATCTATCTATCTATCTATCTATCTATCTATCTATCTATCTATCTATCTAGCTCTCTGTCTGTCTATCTATATATCTGTCTGACTGTCTATCTATCTATCTATCTATCTCGCTATATCTCTATCTACAGTGGATATAAAAAGTCTACACACCCCTGTTAAAATGTCAGGTTTCTGTGCTGTAAAAAAATGAGACAAAGATAAATAATTTCAGAACTTTTTCCACCTGTAATGTGACCTATAAACTGTACAACTCAATTGAAATACAAAATGAAATATTTTAGGTGGAGGGAAGAAAAAAATATATAAATAATGTGGTTGCATAAGTCTGCACACCCTCTTATAACTGGGGATGTAGCTGTATTCCGAATTAAGCAATCACATTCCAAATCGAGTTAAATCGGAGTCAGCATACACCTGCCATCATTTAAAGTGCCTCTGATTAACCCCAAATAAAGTTCAGCTTCTCTAGTTGGTCTTTCCTGAAATTTTCTTAGTTGCATCCCACAGCAAAAGCCATGGTCCACAGAGATATTCCAAAGCATCAGAGGGATCTCATTGTTAAAAGGTATCAGTCAAAAGAAGGGTACAAAAGAATTTCCAAGGCATTAGACATACCATGGAACACAGTGAAGACAGTCATCATCAAGTGGAGAAAATATGGCACAACAGTGACATTACCAACAACTGGAGCTCCCTCCAAAATTGATGAAAAGACGAGAAGAAAACTGGTCTGGGAGGCTACCATGAGGCCTACAGCAACATTAAAGGAGCTGCAGGAGTATCTGGCAAATACTGGCTGTGTGGTACATGTGACAACAACCTCCTGTATTCTTCTTATGTCTAGGCTATGGGGTAGAGTGGCAAAACGAAAGCCTTTTCTTACGAAGAAAAACATCCAAGCCAGGCTACATTTTGCAAAAATACATCTGAAGTCTCCCAAAAGCATGTGGGAAAAGGTGTTATGGTCTGATGAAACCAAGGTTGAACTTTTTGGCCATAATTCCTAAGATATGTTTGGCGCAAAAACAAAATTGCACATCACCAAAAGAACACCATACCCACAGAGACGCATGGTGGTGGCAGCATCATGCTTTGGGGCTGTTTTTCTTCAGCTGGAACTGGGGCCTTAGTTAAGATAGAGGGAATTATGAACAGTTCCAAATACCAGTCAATATTGGCACAAAACCTTCAGGCTTTTGCTAGAAAGCTGAACATGAAGAGGAACTTCATCTTTCAGCATGACAACGACCCAAAGCATACATCCAAATCACCAAAGTAATGGCGTCACCAGAAGAAGATTAAAGTTTTGGAATGGCCCAGCCAGTGCCCAGACCTGAATCCGATTGCAAATCTGTGGGGTGATCTGAAGAGGGCTGTGCACAGGAGATGCCCTCGCAATCTGACAGATTTGGAGTGTTTTTGCAAAGAAGAGTGGGCAAATCTTGCCAAGTCAAAATGTGCCATGCTGATAGACTCATACCCCAAAAGACTGAGTGCTGTAATAAAATCACAAGGGGCTTCAAGAAAGTATTAGTTTAAGGGTGTGCATACTGATGCAACCATATTATTTTATTTTTATATTTTTTCTTCCCTCTACCTAAAAGATTTCAGTTTGTTTTTCAATTGAGTTGTACCGTTTATAGTTCACATTAAAGGTGGAAAAAGTTCTGAAATGATTTATTTTTGTCTCATTTTTTTACAGCACAGAAACCTGACATTTTAACAGCGGTGTGTAGACTTTTTATATCCACTGTATCTATCTATCTGTATGTTAGTCTATCTATATCTATCTATTTATCTATCTACTATCTATCTCTCTCTCTGTCTGTCTATCTATCTATCTCTCTTTTAGTCTATCTATGCATCTATCTATCTCTCTTTTAGTCTATCTATCTATGCATCTATCTATCTATCTCACTATCTATCTATCTATCTATCTATCTATCTATCTATCTATCTATCTATCTCTCTATATATCTATCTATTTATTTATCTATCTATCTACTATCTATCGATCTATCTCCTTTTCTGTCTATTTATCTATCTTTCTCTTTATCTATCTATCTATCTATCTATCTCTTTTTTTATCTATCTCTTTTTCTGTCTATCTCCTTTTCTGTCTATCTATCTCTTTATCTATCTGTCTCTTTATCTATCTGTCTAATATATATATACTAGCGACTTGCCCGTCAAAAAATGACGGCAATGAGATGTGTATGTTTGGAAAGTTGTTTAGTTATTAATATACATATTTGACACTTGTAAGTATTGTTATATTAAACATGTGTATTTTTGTAAAATGTTCTCTTGGTGAACAATAAGTCTTAAAGCATTTTGTATTAAAAGTATTAACATTTGAATGTAAGCAGAGTTGAACTTTAAATTAATCAGTATTGTAAAGTTGAGTTAATGTTTTTTTAACATGCAATTTGTATCTGAAGAATTGTTAAGTTCAATATACATTGAACCCAGAGGAAAGCAAAGAGTAAAAACCCTTGTTGAAACGTACACAATTTGAACATGAAGTTTGAAATATATATAAGTAAGAAACTTGAAAGTATATTTTTTTAAAGTTTAACTTTATTATCTGTGTAACTTTTGAACTTGACAAAACATTTTTCGAACTTGGAACATTATAAACAGTAACATAGTGAATACATTTTTTAACATAATTTTGTATTAAAAGTATTAACAGTTGAATATAAAAACAGTTGAACTTTAAACTAATCAGTATTGTAAACTTGAGGTAATGGTTTTCTAACATGCAATTTGTATCTGAAGAATTGTTAACTTCAATATACATTTACAGCCTTATTAAATTGTGATTCAGTAAATTTAAAAGGGATCTATTTAAGTACACAGCACATTTTATTTACATAAGTTTTTAGTTAGTGAAGACCTTGCTTTTGGATAGAAGTTCACTAACTAAAAACTTCTGTAAAAAAAATATGCTTTGTGCTTATATAGAGCCCTTTTAAATTTACTGAATCACAATTTAATAATGCTGTATATCCAGAGTAAGACAAACATTAAAAACCCTCCTTTAAACGTACCCAATTTTAACATGAACTTTGTAATATGTTTAAGTCAGAAACTTGAGTTAATATTTTTTTAAACTTGAAGTTTCTTATCTGTGTAACTAAGAAACTTGAAAAAAACTTTTTTACAACTTGGAACGTTATAAATAGTAACATAGTGAATTAATATTTAAACTTAATTTTGTATTAAAAGTATTAACATTTGAATGTAAAAACAGTTTAACATGCAATTTCTATCAGAATAATTATTAACTTCAAGATACATTGAATGCAAAGGAAGGCAAACAGTCAAAACTCTCCTAAAAACGTACCCAATTAAATTAATTCCTTACTGACCCCATGAACTGATGATAAACATTAATCCAGGGAGTAATGTTAAGATAACAGACAATATTTACATTGTGGCTTAAAACGTGTTTCATATGTTAACATGAACTTTGTAATATGTTGAAGTAAAGAACTTGAAAATATTGTTTTGAAACTTGTAACATTAGAAACAGTAACATATTTACGGTAATTAACATTTTAACATAATTTGTCCAAAAAATGCAAGGCAAGTATTTTGTGAGGCGAATCATCCATAAACAGTACTCCCATGAATTATGACTGAATTGTTTCTTGTTTTGTATTCTTGAATGCTTTTAAATTTGTTTTGCATGGGTTTTATTTCTTTACTGAAAAGTTATAATACTTCATAGTAGACAATGTTTTTAGTAAAAATACGTCCATCTTCTAATAAATCACCTTGACTTTCATTCTTTTCAATGTAAACTTTAATAGCCTGTGGATTTTTGCACCGTGACAACGCAACATAATTGACCATGTGCAAATACTGGTTCTTCCAAGAAAATACCCACAGATTTGTGATTAATTAATTGTCATGGCAAATGCCATAATAATGGGAAATTGTCTTCTTTGAAGCATAAAATGGAGACTACTTTCACTTGGTGCTAAATCTATTCTTGGTATGAAAACTCTCTCTCCTTTATGGGTACCAGTTAAAATTTGAGCATCTATAAAATGGTCCTTTAATTGTTGAACAATTAATCTTGTCCCATTGCATAGGCCTTTTTTGGGGTTCATATTTCGCAGTAACATGATAATTGCACCTTTCTTTAGCTGCAAAATATGTGGTGGCATTCCAGAAGGAGTTAGTGAGTTTATGAATTCAGTCGAAAAGTTGGACTGACTTTCATTGTCATCAGCAAGTACAGAATCAGCACTGTGATAATTTCTTTGTGGTGCATTAATTTTTTTTAAGATGTCATTATTGAGGATTAATGCATCCTTATTTTTACACGTTAGTATGACTTGGTTGGCAAGCTCTGAATATTCCTGGTTATTTATGATACCTTCAAATATAGCCGATATAATATCTTGGTGACAAATCATATGAGGTGGGATCTCTACAGTGTCGTCCAGTAAATGTGGTATTTTTTCTGTTCTGCCTTCTCCAATTTTAATAAGCCAATCATTGAAATCAGTTTGGCCTTCTGATCTCATGTTTTGTTGCAGTTGAAGATGGGTAAAATGTTTCCACAGTGTGCTTGACTTTATACAGGTTTCGATAATGTCAGTTCGATTTCCATGTACAACGACAGGTAATGTTTGTCTAAAATCGGCACCTAACAACATTACCTTTCCACCAAATGGAAAAGTATTATCCATGACTTCACAAAGCAAATGGTCAATACATTGGAGAGCATAGCATGACATCATTGTGGCCTCATCTATTATAATTTATTTACATTTTTTAATTTTCTTTGCTTGTAATGATGTCATGAGAATATCTGACACAGAAGTTTCTAAAATAGGCACTGGCAGTTTAAATCCACTATGAACAGTTCTTCCACCTTCTAACAAAAGTGCAGCAATTCCAGTAGTGGCAAACGCCATTGCTATTTGACCTTGTGCTCGTACCGAACTCATTAATAAATTATATAGATAGGTTTTTCCTGATCCGCCAGGTCCATCAAGATAGAAATAACGCTCTGTCACCATGTCATCATCTATTGCATTTTTAATGGCATTAAATGCTTGCAATTGTAAGGTATTTTAAGTTGCAAGTCTTTCTTCTGTTCATTCTGCTTGTAGTGGAATGTCATAGTCTTCAAAGTTTATGTCATCTATAAGACCTGTATCAGGCAAATTAAAACTTGCACAACTTAATCCATGAGTTAAAAAGACTTCTTGGATTTCCATTAACGCTTTTAAGTGTGCAATGGGTTCATTGTATCGTTGCATAAAGTCTTCAGCCATATTACTTTTAAATCTGTCCCACAAAGCTAATGCATTTGGAGCATTTGAGAAAATACATATAAATGCAAATTGTTCTCTCATCTGCCGTGGCATTTGACATTGTGCTGCTTCTTCTAAACATCTTTCCCACTCTGTATCATCAGCGAGTAAGTTTCTATGTCTTGCAGCTAAATGGAAGGATTCATTAACAGTTCTTAAGTGTTCAAAACGTTGTGCTCCAGGAACATTTAAAAGTAATATCCGTAAGCAAAAACGTTCAACATCTCTTGGACTGACTGTGTAAATTCTTGGGATTATTTTATTGCCTCTGCTTTTTCTTGGTCTCCATAATCCATTCACAAAAACATAGTGATATGGAATTTCAATATATAAGAATTGTGTTGCTTGTGAATCTGTGGAATTTAATTCAAACCATGCAGTTAGTGTTGTGTGACGATGTTCACTTTGGGCCAATGCATTAATTTCATTTCCAGCATGGAAATACACTAAATGTCTTTGTGGCAAATGTACTGCCAATCTATATACTGCATGTGATCTATCATGCATTTCAAATTTTAAAAGCCGCCACATAGCTTCTGGTGCACTGACATTGCGAGCATCTACATGAGATGCAAGTTCATCATGTACTAACTCACTACTTTAAAGGTTGTCTGCACTTTTGACGACTACAGTAGCTGTATCGTAGCCTTTGTAAATATATTTATAGACATATTTCATGGATTTGATGGAAATACAGGCTTCTACGTTGATGTGAGCATTGTACTTCATGAGTAAATGTGGATTGTAGGGTACTACATATCTATTATTCCACGAATAATGGCATTATCTCCTTCTCTTCTTTTATAAAGTGGATATCCATCACAATTGGCATAGGTTTGGTCTCTATAATCTTTTGGAAATTCTTTGGAACATTTATTATTTTCCATACATGGTGATTGTGGATTAAGGTCATTACAGGGTCCATGAATCATGCGATGAGTAACAATCTCATATAGTCTACCATATAGTTCTGGATCTGGTAGTTCAGCAACAATGACTGCATCCACTTTGTCAGAAGTATCTAATTTATCTTTTTCTTGAAGTATTATCAGAAGATGTGCATGTGGAAGTCCTCTTTTTTAAATTCAATGGTATATACATAAGCAAGACATTTGCCAAATAACTGACTGATAGTCATGTAACGTATTAATTCATTTAATTTAATCTTAAAAACTCTGGCTACTAAATCTGGTCAATCGGAAGCACTTTGTCCAAGAAGTACATTTTGTATAATTTCTGGCCATTGTGGATTACATGTTAATGTAAGAAATAAATCTGGTTTGCCAAATTTGGTGACAATAGCCATAGCATCATTGTATCTTTCTCTCATATTTCAAGGATCCTTGAAAGGAAGATGGTAAAATGATGGCTTTGCCAGTTGTCATGTCTCTGCTTGTAGCCACCTCAGCAACATAGTCCATTAGTCCAGAATATTGTTCTACACGCAGTTTATCGTGTTGATTTTTTATAAAGTTTAAATTATTGGCCTCAACTTGCAAATAGGAATCAATAATCCATTGTTTGTGTTAGTTTTCCACCACATAAAATTGGATAAAATGTATTTCGAATGGCAATTTGATCTACTTTAAATTCAAGCATAGAAACATTATTTTGGATTCTGGCTTTAGCATTTGGGTAACTGGGAAGCGTTAATTTTGGTTGCCAACCTGCTTCTCTGTGTGGGAAAAAAATGGGATATGTCATTGGAACTCAATTTGAACTTAAGATACTCATATTAATGAATGGTTGCTCCTCATTTCTGGGATATATTCTAACGTCTCTTTGAAATGGTGGTTCTCCTTCATCATTTTGAAACACCATTGCAACCTCATTTGATGTTGGCAAGTTATAACAACGTTTATCAGTATGTCTGTCTCTTTTAAGCACCATATTAACCTTTGGCATTGGTAATTGATGTCTTTGTGCATGAAGTAGTTGTTCATTTTCTACTTCTGCCAATTTTTTATAAGATTTACTGTAGGGGTTATTGTCCATAATGTTATTTAGCTCTATAAAAACACTGGTGTAACGGAGTTGGAACACGAAGTCCAGTATATCCGCTGGTATACGATAAAATATCTAAGAAGCACTGCAGTCTCACAAGCCCCAACCTCCCAGATTGGACGACACTTAATTGGGAGTCAAATAATACTGTCTTTATTTTGTTATCCAGAAGTATATATACATCTCTTCTCACAGGTAATACACCTCCCCCTATTTGGCCACACAATACAGATAGAGAGACACTAGGTGTGGTCACACCTCCTGGAGGCTACCTGGCTACTTTTATACAATACAGACATTGATTAGATTATCCTTCTCTTTGTGCTATCTCTCACAAACACTTTACACAATAGACTTTCCTATCACAGGAGCCCCTGTGATAGGATTATCTTTTAGGCTAGCAGACCAACATATCTACAGTATAGCAATGTGATCATATTTTAACCAATAAGAATAAAGTAACCATAAAACAGGGTTTTTCTTCACACTCTGCCTCCGAAGTGCATAGCAAAACTGCAGATCCTTTGTCCGAGCATTTAAAGGGCTAGAACCAGTCTAATAAAACCCACTATGCTCAACTAACATACAGTTCAAATACAGGCAATAATCAATGCAAAAGTCTCTTGTGGCTGCTTCTGCCACAACTGGGTAAGCATTTTTTATTTTCTTCCATCTGCATACGTTGTTCAACAGCTTCCATTGTATCTAGGACATATAGTTGAGTGAATTTTCTTTGCTCTCCTTCCTATGGATGTAAATGGGAAGTCCGATGATAAATTTGTCCTTGGACTTTAAAATAGTAAGGACCATGTCCTGGTACATTAGCAGCTAATGTTGCCCCCATAGATGCAAAGGATATGGCACTATTGTAGGATCTTATGTTTGTCTTAAAATGTTTGTAGTTTGGAAAAGTAGGTTCAGTCATAATGTTTTGTAAAAAGATTGGAATTTTTTTTTCTTTGTGGAAGTTTGAACTTGCCTTTTTGACAGAAACTAATAAATTGGCCATCTCTGGGTCTCTCCTGTTTAAAATAATAAGCCTCACAAAACTGACATTGAGTAGTCATGTCCCCACAACTATGAACCTCTACTGCTAAAGACTTGAGTAAAGGACAATTTGCAAAGCATATAGGAGTTTGACTTTCATATTCATCCGGTGAAATGTCATGTAATGTTTCAACAACAGGTTCTAAATGCTTTGTTTTTTTCGTGGCTTTTCTTGGTATATGTTGTATTGGTTTAGGTAAAATGTCATGTAATATTTCAGGAACAGGGTCTAAATGCTTAGTTTTTTTTTGTTGCTTTTTTTGGTATGTCTTGTATTTTTTCAGGTAAAATGTCATCTGATGTTTGAGGAACAGGTTGTAAATGCTTTATTTGGTTGGTGTTTTTTTTAATCATATCTTTCATTTTTGCAGCTGATAGTCTTTTGCTTGCAAGTCTTTTGCGTTCTTTTTCTCGTCGAATTTCCTTCTGCTCCGGTGTCTGCTGGCTGTCTGCTCTCTGTCTTCGTTCTCTAGCTTGGCGTCTTTTCCTTTCTTGTTTACTCTCGTTATCAGCCATGTTAATCTGTAAAAAAATGATAATGTATCGTTAGTTTATTTTGAGATGTTAGGTTTGTTTTCACAAAACATTCTCATCAGCAGTGTGGTTACGTTTTATAGTTAATATTGTACATTAGGTTTGTCATTCAATTTCAATTTTGCAAATTGAATAGGGGTCTAAATAAGGCCATAACATATTTTTGTAAAGACGTTTTTAGTTAGTAAACATCTATCCAAAAGCAAGGTTTTCACTAACTAAAAACGTATTTTAAAAAATATGTTATGTGCTTATTTAGAGCACTATTCAATTGGGCAAATGGCAATTGAATGAGGGTCTAGGGCTGGAAATGTAGATTGACAAATTGTATAGAGTTTCTGCTTTGAGGCTTTTTTGTAGTATGCAATTTTTTTTTGTTGTGGTTACATTGAAGTTTGTATTTACTGTTAAACATTATTGGCCATAAAAGACAAATAAGATGAGAAATGTGTTAGTTCTATTTTGTTAAAAGTTATAGTAAGTGGTGGTGTTTTTTTTTTTTTCTGTTGACATCGATGCAGAGCAAACATGTTTATTTAGTTTTCTCTTTTTTTACTTGTTATACTGTACCTTGGTTGAAGTGTGATTTCAAGCAGAATCTTTGTTCGTCCTGTATTGAAAGTCTTTGTGCGATGGTCTGGTCCTCTGTGGAAAGTCCTCGTCCAATGGTGTAGTCCTCTGTTGAAAGTCCTTGTCGATGGTCTTTAGGCAGTATCTGTTGTAAAAGAAAAATGAAAATGTTATTTGATTTGAATGTATTTGTAATAAAGAAAAAATTCAATTATTTTTGTGTCTTGTATGTGTTATGGTGAATATTTCAGCTATGCTGGTTATTGTGCAACCTTTTGCAACTAATTTAAATGTTGTTATGCTTATTTATGCTTCTTTGTAAGGCTTATAGGTCCTTTAAACATTAAAGATAAATATTAATTTAGTTTGCTATGTGTTTGTGTGAGTTTTTGTACAATCCTTTTGGTGCGCACCATTTTTGGTATACTTATTTAGGCTTTTTTCTAAGGCTTATAGGTTCTTAAACATTAAAGAAAAATATTAATTTAGTTTGCTATGTGTTTGTGTGAGTTTTTGTACAATCCTGTTTTGTGCCTGCCACTTTTGGTATGCTTATTTATGCTTCTTTGTAAGGCTTATAGATTCTTAAACATTAAAGAAAAATATTAATTTAGTTTGCTATGTGTTTGTGTGAGTTTTGGTACAATCCTGTTTTGTGCGCACCATTTTTGGTATGCTTATTTCGGCTTCTTTGTAAGGCTTATAGGTTCTTAAACATTAAAGAAAAATATTAATTTAGTTTGCTATGTGTTTGTGTTAATTTTTGTACAATCCTGTTTTGTGCCTGCCACTTTTGGTATGCTTATTTATGCATCTTTGTAAGGCTTATAGGTTCTTAAACATTAAAGAAGAATATTAATTTTTTTTGCTATGTGTTTGTGTGAGTTTTGGTACAATCCTGTTTGTGCGCACCATTTTTGGTATGCTTATTTATGCTTCTTTGTAAGGCTTATAGGTTCTTAATCATTAAAGAAGAATATTAATTTATATTGCCGGCCATCACATATATAGTTGTGAGCATGCGAGCCTGCTCAAGCCGTTACATTACAGCTCTGCTGATCGGAAGGCCAATAAATAAATACAAACATGTATATAACCTGTACAGATGTGATGTGTACATATTTACCGACTGACTCCTGGCAGGGACGAGGAGGAAATAGGTGTAAAAGCGGATGTCTATGGGCGGGACTACAATCCCCAGAATGCATTGTGAATGGCACCACGTGATCCTGAACAACCAATGACGTGCATGCACACCGGCTCCATTGGATCCTGCTGGACTCGGTGTTAGAGCTGGGCAAAGTGATTGTAATAATAATACAGCGATAAGCAGAATAATAAGAATACAGCAACAAGAGCTGGATTATTACAGATGTGATGTGTACATATTTACCGACTGACTCCTGGCCGGGACGAGGAGGAAATAAGTGTAAAAGCGGATGTCTATGGGCGGGACTACAATCCCCAGAATGCACTGTGAATGGCACCACGTGATCCTGAACAACCAATGAGGTGCATGCACACCGGCTCCATTGGATCCTGCTGGACTCGGTGTTAGAGCTGGGCAAAGTGATTGTAATAATAATACAGCGATAAGCAGAATAATAATAATACAGCAACAAGAGCTGGATTATTATAATAATAGTAATAATACAGCAACAAGAGCTATATTATTATAATAATAGTAATAATACAGCAACAAGAGCTATATTATTATAATAATAGTTATAATAGAGCAACAAGAGCTATATTATTATAATAATAGTAATAATACAGCAACAAGAGCTATATTATTATAATAATAGTAATAATACAGCAACAAGAGCTTTATTATTATAATAATAGTAATAATACAGCAACAAGAGCTTTATTATTATAATAATAATAGTAATAATACAGCAACAAGAGCTAGATTATTATAATAATAGTAATAATACAGCAACAAGAGCTATATTATTATTATAATAATAGTAATAATAGAGCAACAAGAGCTAGATTATTATAATAATAGTAATAATAGAGCAACAAGAGCTAGATTATTATAATAATAGTAATAATAGAGCAACAAGAGCTAGATTATTATAATAATAGTAATAATACAGCAACAAGAGCTATATTATTATAATAATAGTAATAATAGAGCAACAAGAGCTAGATTATTATAATAATAGTAATAATAGAGCAACAAGAGCTAGATTATTATAATAGTAATAATACAGCAACAAGAGCTTTATTATTATAATAGTAATAATACAGCAACAAGAGCTTTATTATTATAATAATAGTAATAATACAGCAACAAGAGCTATATTATTATAATAATAGTAATAATAGAGCAACAAGAGCTAGATTATTATAATAATAGTAATAATAGAGCAACAAGAGCTTTATTATTATAATAGTAATAATACAGCAACAAGAGCTATATTATTATAATAATTGTAATAATACAGCAACAAGAGCTATATTATTATAATAATTGTAATAATACAGCAACAAGAGCTATATTATTATAATAATTGTAATAATACAGCAACAAGAGCTATATTATTATAATAATAGTAATAATACAGCAACAAGAGCTTTATTATTATAATAATTGTAATAATACAGCAACAAGAGCTAGATTATTATAATAATAGTAATAATACAGCAACAAGAGCTTTATTATTATAATAATAGTAATAATAGAGCAACAAGAGCTATATTATTATAATAATAGTAATAATACAGCAACAAGAGCTATATTATTATAATAATAGTAATAATACAGCAACAAGAGCTTTATTCTTATAATAATAGTAATAATACAGCAACAAGAGCTATATTATTATAATAATAGTAATAATAGAGCAACAAGAGCTATATTATTATAATAATAGTAATAATACAGCAACAAGAGCTATATTATTATAATAATAGTTATAATAGAGCAACAAGAGCTTTATTATTATAATAATAGTAATAATACAGCAACAATAGCTTTATTATTATAATAATAGTAATAATACAGCAACAAGAGCTATATTATTATAATAATAGTAATAATACAGCAACAAGAGCTATATTATTATAATAATAGTAATAATACAGCAACAAGAGCTAGATTATTATAATAATAGTAATATTACAGCAACAAGAGCTATATTATTATAATAATAGTAATAATAGAGCAACAAGAGCTATATTATTATAATAATAGTAATAATACAGCAACAAGAGCTTTATTATTATAATAATAGTAATAATACAGCAACAAGAGCTAGATTATTATAATAATAGTAATATTACAGCAACAAGAGCTATATTATTATAATAATAGTAATAATAGAGCAACAAGAGCTATATTATTATAATAATAGTAATAATACAGCAACAAGAGCTTTATTATTATAATAATAGTAATAATACAGCAACAAGAGCTTTATTATTATAATAATAGTTATAATAGAGCAACAAGAGCTATATTATTATAATAATAATAATAATACAGCGATAAGCAGAATAATAATAATACAGTAGCAAGAGCTATCACATATATAGTTGTGAGCGTACAAGTTGTTGCTAACGCTTGCGGGCTCGCGTAGCGAGGGCTGCGGGCGAGGGCCTGAGTTGCTGGCATGGAGCGCCAAAGGCTCTCCTTGCCAGCAACTGCGACCCTTGCAAAATTTAACTCGCAACGCAAAAAACATACTACACACGTTCACACACATTACGACCTCGCAAAAATCGGCCGCAACTCGCGAACATGACAAAATTAAAAACACAATAAATACACACAGCACATACATAAAAAGCTTACCTACAGCAAGAGCGAGCATCCAGGACATCAAAAAAACAACTTACACCTTCATTTAACTCAAAATAAAAGAGTTTAGACACAAAACAAAATCGCTAAGCGAGAGAAAAAATGGCTGCTGAACAAAATGAAAACGAGGCTACAGCACTCTAACCACGCAAAACACCACAAGAAACTCGCAAAACACCACTAACGACCTACGGATATTCCGCTAAGACGCATACCACACATTACCCGCCATTTTACGCCAATGCGGAAGTACACGACTACGCTAACGGTTTGGTCTCGCGCACGCACACTATTACACTGCACACATTCAGCACGCTTACCCTGCAGCTCCACACCACTGATGCTGCAGCAACATCAAAACAGATTGTCAGCTCTTCAACACAATGCTTCAAAATAGGTAAAGTATATTAATTTATTAATGTATTATATATTTCATTATTATACACCAAACAGCATTAGCTACCTTACAATTTCATTGGTGTCATTTTTTGACGGGCAATTCGCTAGTGAAACATATATAGTTCATTTCTTTTTTATACTTTATACTTTACCTTGATTGAAGTGTCGAATGACAGAGGGTCCCCTCCGGCCAATCTTAATCCGCCGGTCTTCTTGTAGTGTCTGTTTGAAAAAGAAAGTGAAATGGTTAATTGTATATTTCTTATTTTTGATTTAGCAAAGCATGGCCTTTTCAGCATGTAATGTATTTTTCTATCTTACCTCTTGTTCTTTCTTGGAGTTGTTTAAAAGGGATTGTGGTTCCCAATGCACGGTGCAAATTCTTGAGTGACGCTGTTGATGCTGAGTCTTTTTGAATAGTAAAAAAAAGGAGAAAGATTGAGGTTTAGGTTATATATTGAATTACAATAAATTACTGTAATTTAAATATACTTCTGTAATTACTTTCAATTAACATTACTTAGTTTTTGGGCCTACACACATAAATGTGCGTGTGACATATCACTATACATAATTCACATTTTAATATTTTTTTTATTTTTTACTGTCATTTAAATATAGTTGTTTAATTAGTTTGGATTAGATGTTTAATTAGTTTGGATTAAGATTAGTTTGTTGTAGGGGCTATACACATAAATGTGCGTGGCACATGGCACTATACATGAATAACATTTTCATACTTCATTTTTTTTTTTTTTTGTCCTGTCTTGATAATAAAATGTAATATATTATAGCTTACCTCTCAGTTGTAATTTGCACAGTGTAAAGTAGGAAAGTAGGAAACAATTCTCTTCTCAAGTAACAGCAGCAGTTACCTATCCAGTCACTCCGTTCATCACCTGAGTAGAAATGTAGAATTTTCTGGAATGTAGGCAGTATTTATAAACTTTCAAGTGCCCCAGACCATTAGAACGCAATACGCATGCCTCGTTTTCGTTTTGTTCGGCAGCCATTTTTTCTCTTGCTTATGCGATTTTCGGCAGGTTAAACTATTTTTTGGGGACTTTAATGGACGTGTAAATTAACTTTTGGAGGTGTCGGATGCCCCCCCTTGCTGTAAGTAAGCTTTTTATGTGTTTTTTGTGTTTATTTCTTATGTTTCTGATGTTTTGATGCGCAGCGTTTGGAATGGGTCGTTTCGCGGCCATATTTGTTTGTGATGCGGCCTATTTTTTTGCGAGAGACGCAGTGTATTTTTTTATATGTCATGCGTATGTGTGTAAGCGGGTGTGAGGCGCCTTTGAGAATTTTTGTTAAAAAGTCGTGTGTGTGTGTGTAAACACAGCCGACGTTGCGGGCTCGCTGTGCAAGCAACGACCCGCAGTTCTTGCGGGCTCGCTGTGCAAGCAACGACCCGCATGCTCACAACTATATATGTGACTAGCGACTTGCACGTCAAATAATGACGGTCAATAAAAGAAAGTATTGAAATGCTGTTTGTCACACAATGTGAGTGTACTGTGTGCCTCAAGTAACTAAATTCCTCAAAAAGCAGAAATGTACATTACATAAAATAAGCAAAAGTTAAATCACCATATTACGACACCCCCAAGAACGAGACCACGCTCCGTGTTGAGGGTCAAAAAGTGAACTCTCTTTTATTGAAACAACACACATTTTTAAACCCTTCACATACACAATAGGGGCAGTGACAACCTTTGGTCAACCCCTAATTACCTCTGTCCAATCAGACAGAGTTAAGGCGCCTCTCTGTCTGTTAGGACCTTATTGTCCCTGGCTGCTATCACTTAAGTGTGTGTACTTAAGTGATTAGCCTTTGTGTCCAGCTGGGTGCCCTTCTCATATTCCAATATGGATGTTGCAATGTGTACAACATGACTACCCCATACTATTATATACATCCGTATATATTATTCCATGGACGGAGGCAAAACAGACGAACCAGCAATATCAGTCCATATAGATGGATCTGTCACACACCAAAAATAAAAAGTGTACATTACAGAAGCAAAAAAAAAAAAAGGAACATTACAGAAAATAAAAAAATACATTACAACCCCCCCTCACTACCAAATTTGTAAAATTAGCCCGGGTCCTAACCTCAGCCAGCAAGGCCTCTAAGTCCTGAGCATCCATACTGGGCCCAAGCAAACCCCCCCCCCCCCCCCCAAGACTGACAAAATGGACCACGAAAACTACAAGAAGAAAAGCAAACACACACACAGAGCACTGTCACACTGCCCCTTATATGCTGTATAGCTGGGGTATGTTCTCAGTATTCAACTGAGCCCTCAGACCTCCGTCCGTTTCACTTGGAGACCGCGCTGTACTGAGGAAACGCGCGAACACCGGCGGAAGTCCTGCCCCCGACGCTTCTGATTGGCTGTTCAGCCTTACAAGTTTCGCTGGGTCATGCGACGCTACAGGCGTAGCGAGGGCCGCGGCTCGTGCAGCGAGTCGCGGGCCTCGCGTAGCGAGGGCACTGTGCCAGGTTCTCAGTTGCTGGCATGGAGCGCCGCAGGCGCTCCTTGCCAGCAACTGAGGACCCTCGCGAAGCGAGGGCCTCAGTTGCTGGCTTGGAGCGCCGCAGGCGCTCCATGCCAGCACCTGAGGACCTCGCAAAGCGAGGTCTTCAGTTGCAGCAACTGCGACCCTTGAACAAAAAAAGTTTACGTCCAAACACATTACGACACTCGCAAACAACATACGACACACGTTCAAACACATTACGACACTCGCAAACAACATACGACACACGTTCACACACATTACGGCCTCGCAACACTCGGACGCAACTCGCGAACATTACAAAATTACAAACACAATACATACACACAGCACATACATAAAAACCTTACCTACACAAACAGGAAGCACCCAGGACCTCAAAAATGCAACTTACAACTTAATTGCACTCAAAATAAAAGAGTTTCGACACTAAATAGTTTGTTAAGCGACAAAAAAAATGGCCGACGAATAAAACGAAAACGAGGCTACACACGCAAACACCATACGAGACACGTTACCACACATTACGACTTCGCAAACATCGGACGCAACACGCCGACATACAAACATTTAAAACTTAACAAAGACACACAACAAACACATAAAAAGCTTACCTACAGCAAGAGGAACCAGCCAGCACCTCAAAAAAACAAGTTACACCTACATTTAAATCAAAATAAACACTTTAGACACTAATACCATCGCTAAGCGAGAGAAAAAATGGCCGACGAACAAAACGAAAACGAGGCTCCAGACGTAACTACACTACACTTACTCGCAATAATGAAACACATACTATGCGGAACGTATCACAATCATATTAAACACCATTTTGAACAGTAATACGCCTAAAATGGCGGATGGAACGCAAATTGTAAGCTGGAACGCAAATAGCGCATGCGTATTGCGTTCTAACGGTCTCACTTTCCAGAACTTTCTACAAGTTTATAAATACTGGCTATTTCCAACTAAAAAATACATTTCTCCTCAGGTGATCAACGGAGTGACTTCTGAGATAACTGCTGCTTTTACTTGAGAAGACAATTCTTTACTAATTTACTACTTTACATTGTGCAAATTACAACTGACAGGTAAGCTATAATATATTACATTTTATTATCAGGACAGGTCAAACAAATAAAAAAATAAACTAGGATTTATGTAGTCATCATGTATGGCACATTTATGTGTATAGGCTCCCAAAAAAAAATTAAACAGAGCTTTATGTATAGTGACATCTGACACGCACATATATGTCTATAATGTATAGTTACATGTGACACGCACATATATGTCTATAATGTATAGTGACATTTGACACACACATTTCTGTGTATTGCCCCTTCATAGTGACATGTGACACGCACATATATGTCTATAATGTATAGTGACATCTGACACGCACATTTCTGTGTATTGCCCCTTTATAGTGACATCTGACACCGACATATATGTCTATAATGTATAGTGACATGTGACACGCACATTTATGTGTATTGCCAATGCAACAAAATTAGCTTACAACAAAATCAGTAAACAACTACATTTTAATGACATTATATCTCATGTATACTGATATGTCACACGCACATATATGTGTATCATCTATAGTTACATCTCACACACACACATTTATGTGTGTTGGAAAAAAAAATATAAGGTTAATTTAACCATTTCAATTTGACTCATGTATACTGATATGTCACACGTACACAAAATAATTACATTAAACTATGTAATGTGCTTCATGTATGTGACATATGTGTGTAGCCCCCAACAAAAAATAAGGTTAATTGAATTAATTTACTACAATTCAATACATCAGATAAAGCTGAATCTTTCTATTTCGTTTAATATTCAAACAGACTCTGCATCAACAGCGTCTCTCAACA
This sequence comes from Discoglossus pictus, assembly GCA_027410445.1. Lineage (NCBI taxonomy): Eukaryota > Metazoa > Chordata > Amphibia > Anura > Alytidae > Discoglossus > Discoglossus pictus. Next base: position 476,017,823 of record CM050164.1, read on the forward strand.
ATTTGCACCGTGCACTGTGAAGCACAATCCCTTTTAAACAACACCAACAAAGAAGAAGAGGTAAGATACAACAAGACATTACATGCTCAAAAGGCCATGCTTTGTTAGATGACAAATTATAAATATACAAATAACTATTTCACTTTCTTTTTCAAACAGACACTAAAAGAAGACCGGCGGATTAAGATTGGCAGGAGGGGACCGTCTGTCATTCAAAACTTCAATCAAGGTAAAGTATTAAGTATAAACAAGAAATAACCATGAGCCTTATTCAATTGCAACTTCCTCATTTGAATAGGGCTCTATATAAGCACATAACATTTTTTTTATACAGAACTTTTTAGTTACTGAATTTCTAACCACAATCAAGGTTTTCAATAACTAAAAACTTTGCTCAATAAATATGTTATGTGATTATATAGAGCCCTCTTCAATTGGCAAAATTGCAATTCAATGAGGACCTATATGTCTTTAATGGCCAAGGGCCTCACTCAAATGTGATTTGCCCATTTCAATAGCGCTCTATATAAGCACAGAGCATATTTTTTAAAGGAAATTTTTCTTTTGTGAACACGTTCCTTTTGGATACAAGTTCACTAAATACAAAATTCCGTAAAAACATATGCTCTGTGCTGATATTGAGCTCTATTCCATTGGCCAGAACACAATTGAATGAGGAGCTCACAATATAACAAATGCAGTAACCAAAGGCCCTTATTCAATTGCTATTTTGGAAAATTAAATATGGCTATAAATAAGTACTTTTAGGCCCTTACTCTATTTTAACAAATATATGTGATGTGCTTATTTACAACCCTATTCAAATTTCTACATTGCAATTCAATTACGGCCTTACAGTACTATTACATTGTAAAAAATGCAATTGAATGAGGGCCAAACTATGCAACATATGGTACACACAAAGGCCCTCATTCAATTGCAATTTGCCCAATTGAATAGGGCTCTAAATAACAACATAACAATTGCTTAAAACTAAGGTTTTAGTTAATAAAAAAATATCAAAAATACAGTTTTTCTATGACTACAAAATTATTTTAACTAATATGCTATGTGCTTATTTAGGGCACAATTCAATTAGCCAAATCGCAATTCAATGACACACAAACTGCTACACACAAAACAGAATTTCTTATTAAATGTTTAACAACCTATAAGCCTTACAAATAACCAAAAATAAGAATAACAAAAGTGTTGTGCACCTAATAGCATTGTATAAAAAAAGCACACAAACTCATAGCAAACTATATTAACATTCTTCTTTAATGTTTAACAACCTATAACCTGTACAATCAAGAAGAAATTAGTTTTGCACAAGTGATGCGCACCAAACAGGATTGTCAAAAACTAACACAAACACATAGCAAACTACATTAATTATATTATTTCATGTTTCACTAACTATAACCATCCAAATAAAGGTTAAATAAGTATACCACAAGTGGTGCGCACAAAACAGGATTGTACAAAAAATAACATAAACACATACCAAAATAAATTCATATTCTTATTTAATATATCACAACCCACAAGCCTTACTAAGAACCTTAAATAAGAATAACAAAAGTCTTGGGATTGTACAGAAAGTTAAAAAAAAAATATTTGAAAAAAATAACCATAACTGATACAATACAGCAAAATTAATACATTTTTTACTTATTTAAAAGACATTTCACTCAAACAACATTTTCTATTTTACATTACAACAGATACTGCGTGAAGACAATCGGACGAGGACTTTTTCCAGAGGACCGGACCATCGGACGAGGACTCGGACCAGACCAGCAGACGAGGAATTTCAACACAGGACCAGACCAGCAGACGAGGAATTTCAACACAGGACCAGACCATCGGACGAGGACTTTCACCAACGGACCACAACATCGGACGAGGGATATCGCCACAGGACCACAATATCGGACAGGGGCTATCGCCACAGGACCACACCATCGGACGAGGACTTCCGACAGAGGACAACACCATTGGACAACGATTTTGAAACGAGGACCAACAAACATTCGGATTTAAATCACACTTCAACCAAGGTAAACTATAATAACTACTAAAGTATAACACTAAAGAAACTGCTTTCAGTTGCATCCGTCTCAACAGAAAAATAAATTAATTCATTTACTATCTCCCTTATTTTATTTAAATTGCTACTATGCAATACATAGCTCAATAACCACATCACTTTTATTTTCAGCAAAGAAGTTTTGCAGTGGTAAATATCTATCCACAAACAAAGTTTTTAATAAATAAAACCATTATTTTAAATAAATATGTTACATGCTTATTTACAGCAGTATTCCATTGGACAAATTCTGAGCCACTGAAGACAGGAATTATAAATTTAACTAAATATCAATGATACATTCATGATTTGCCTTTTATTTCAACAATTGTGCACAATAATCTTTAACAGGAATTACAAATTTAAATATACACAATTACATTTATTTGTTTCCGTTTACAGATTAATATGGCTGATAACGAGACCAAAGAAGAGAAGAAAAGACGTCAAACTAGAGAAAGACAAGAGAGATGGGCCGCCCAGCAGACACCGGAGGAGAAAGAAATTCGAAGAGAAAAAGAACGCAAAAGACTTGCAAATAAAAGAATATCAGCTGCAAAAATGAAAGATACAACACAAATAAATAAAAAAATAATAAAGCATTTACAAACTGTTCCTAAAACATCAGATGACATTTTACAACATACCAGTCAAGACAGACCAAAAAAAAAAACTACAAAAAAAAACCATTTAGAAACTCTTACTAAAAACTTACAGGAAATTTCAACCGAACAAGTCCAACATATACCAAGAAAATCTAAGAAAAAAACTAAACATTTAGAACCTGTTGTTGAAACATTTCATGACTTTTCTTCTGATGAATATCAAAGTCAACATCCAATATGCATTGCAAATTGTCCTTTAATGAAGTCTTTAGCAGTAGAGGTTCATAGTTGTGGGGACATGACTACTCAATGTCAATTTTGTGAGGCTTATTATTTTAAACAGGAGAGACCCCGAGATGGACAATTTATTAGTTGTTGTCAAAAAGGAAAGTTCAAACTTCCACAAAGGAAACAATTTCCAACCTATTTACTAAATATTATGACTGAACCTACTTTTCCAAATTACAAAAATTTTAAGACAAACATAAGATCCTACAATAGTGCCATATCATTTGCATCTATGGGGGCAACATTGGCTGCTAATGTACCAGGACATGGTCCTTACTGTTTTAAAGTCCAAGGACAAATTTATCATCGGACTTCACATTTACATCCAGAGGAAGGAGAGCAAAGAAAATTCGCTCAACTATATGTCCTAGATACAATGGAAGCTGTTGACCAACGTATGCAGATGGAAGAAAATAAAAAATGCTTACCCAGTGTTTTTATAGAGCTAAATAACATTATGGACAACAATCCCTACAGTAAAGCTTACAAAAAATTGGCAGAAGTAGAAAATGAACAACTACTTCATGCACAAAGACATCAATTACCCATGCCAAAGGTTAATATGGTGCTTAAAAGAGACAGACATACTGATAAACGTCGTTATAACTTGCCAACATCAAATGAGGTTGCAATGGTCTTTCACAATGATGAAGGAGAACCACCATTTCAAAGAGACATTAGAGTATATCCCAGAAATGAGGACCAACCATTTATTAATATTAATATCTTAAGTCCAAATTTAGATCCAATGACATATCCCATCTTTTTCCCACACGGAGAAGCAGGTTGGCAACCAAAATTAACCCTTCCCAGTTACCCAAATGCTAAAGCCAGAATCCGAAATAATGTTTCTATGCTTGAATTTAAAGTTGCTCAAATTGCCATTAGAGATGAATTTAATCCCATTTTATGTGGTGGAAAACTAACACAACAATGGATTATTGATTCATATTTGCAAGTTGAGGCAAATAATTTAAACTTTATAAAATATCAACAAGATAAACTACGTGTAGAACAATATTGTGGACTCATGGACTATGTTGCTGACGTGGCTACAAGCAGAGACATGACAGCTGGCAAAGCCATCATTTTACCATCTTCCTTTCAAGGATCTCCTCGAAATATGAGAGAAAGATACAATGATGCTATGGCTATTGTGACAAAATTTGGAAAACCAGATTTATTTGTGACATTTACATGTAATCCACAATGGCCAGAAATTAATCAAAATCTACTTCTTGGACAAAGTGCTTCAGATCGACCAGATTTAGTAGCCAGAGTTTTTAAGATAAAATTAAATGAATTGATACGTGACTTTACTATAAATCAGTTATTTGGCAAATGTCTTGCTTATGTATATACCATTGAATTTCAAAAAAGAGGCCTTCCACATGCACATCTTCTCATAATACTTCAAGAGAAAGATAAATTAGATACTTCGGACAAAGTGGATGCAGTCATAGTTGCTGAACTACCGGATCCAGAACTATATGGTAGACTATATGAGATTGTTACTCATCGCATGATTCATGGACCCTGTGGAGACCTTAATCCACAATCACCATGTATGGAAAATAATCAATGTTCAAAAGATTTTCCAAAAGATTATAGAGACAAAACATATGCCAATTGTGATGGATATCCACTTTATAAAAGAAGAGAAGGAGATAGTGCCATTATTCGTGGAAAAAAAGTGGACAATAGATATGTAGTACCCTACAATCCACATTTACTCATGAAGTACAACGCCCACATCAACGTAGAAGCCTGCACTTCCATCAAATCCATTAAATATGTCTACAAATATATTTACAAAGGTTACGATGCAGCTACTGTAGTCGTCAAAAGTGCAGACAACCCTGAAAGTAGTGAGTTAGTACATGATGAACTTGCATCTCATGTAGATGCTCGCTATGTCAGTGCGCCAGAAGCTATGTGGCGGCTTTTAAAATTTGAAATGCATGATAGATCACATGCAGTATATAGGTTAGCAGTACATTTGCCACAACGACATTTAGTCTATTTCCATTCTGGAAATGAAATGAATGCATTGGCCCAAAGTGAAGATCGTCACACTACACTAACTGCATGGTTTGCATTAAATTCCACTGATGCTCAAGCAACACAATACTTATATATTGAAATTCCATATCACTATGTTTTTGTGAATGGATTATGGAGAGCAAGAAAAACCAGAGGCAATAAAATAATTCCACGAATTTACACAGTCAGTCCAAGAGATGTTGAACGATTTTGCTTACGGATATTACTTTTAAATGTTCCAGGAGCACAAAGTTTTGAACAATTAAGAACTGTTAATGACATTGTATATGAATCCTTCCATTTAGCTGCAAGAAATAGAAACTTACTCGCTGATGATACAGAGTGGGAAAGATGTTTAGAAGAAGCAGCACAATGTCAAATGCCACGACAGATGAGAGAACAATTTGCTTTTATTTGTATCTTCTCAAATGCTCCAAATGCATTAGCTTTGTGGGAGACTTTTAAAAGTAATATGGCTGAAGACTTTATGCGACGATACAATGAACCCATTGCACACTTAAAAGCCTTAATGGAAATTCAAGAAGTCTTTTTAACTCATGGATTAAGTTGTGCAAGTTTTAATTTGCCTGATCCAGGTCTAATAGATGACATTAACTTTGAAGACTATGACATTCAACTACAAGCAGAAAGAACACAAGAAAGACTTGCAACTTTAAATACACTACAATTGCAAGCATTTCATGCCATTAAAAATGCTATAGATGATGACATGGTGACAGAGCGTTATTTCTATCTTGATGGACCTGGCGGATCAGGGAAAACATATTTGTACAATTTATTAATGAGTTCAGTACGAGCACAAGGACAAATAGCAATGGCGTTTGCCACTACTGGAATTGCTGCACTTTTATTAGAAGGTGGAAGAACTGTTCATAGTGGATTCAAACTGCCAGTGCCTATTTTGGAAAATTCAGTGTCAGATATTCGCATGACATCCTTACAAGCAAAGAAATTGAAGAAATGTAAATTAATTATAATAGATGAGGCCACAATGATGTCATGCTATGCCCTCCAATGTATTGACCGTTTGCTTCGTGAAGTCATGGATAATATTTTTCCATTTGGTGGAAAGGTAATTTTGTTGGGTGGCGATTTTAGACAAACATTACCTGTCGTTGTACATGGAAATCGAACAGACATTATTGAAACATGTATAAAGTCAAGTACAGTATGGAAACATTTTACCCATCTTCAACTGCAACAAAATATGAGATCAGAAGGCCAAACTGATTTCAATGATTGGCTTATTAAAATTGGAGAAGGAAGAACAGAAAAAATACTACATTTACCTGACGACACTGTAGAGATCCCACCTCAGATGATTTGTCAACAAGATATTATATCGGCAATATTTGAAGGGAGCATAAATAACGAAGAATATTCTGAGCTTGCCAACCAAGTCATACTGACGTGTAAAAATAAAGATGCATTAATACTCAATAATGAAATCTTAAAAAAAATTAATGCACCACAAAGAAATTATCACAGTGCTGATTCTGTACTTGCTGATGACAATGAAAGTCAGGCAAACTTTTCTACTGAATTCATTAACTCTTTAACTCCTTCTGGAATGCCACCACATATTTTGCAGCTAAAGAAAGGTGCAATTATCATGTTACTGCGAAATATGAACCCTAAAAAAGGCCTATGCAATGGCACAAGATTAATTGTTCAACAATTAAAGGACCATTTTATAGATGCTGAAATTTTAACTGGGACCCATAAAGGAGAGAGAGTTTTCATACCAAGAATAGATTTAGCACCAAGTGAAAGTAGTCTCCCTTTTATACTTCAAAGAAGACAATTTCCCATTATTATGGCATTTGCCATGACCATTAATAAATCACAAGGTCAGACTTTCAAATCTGTGGGTATTTACTTGGAAGAAACAGTTTTTGCACATGGTCAATTGTACGTTGCGTTGTCACGGTGCAAAAATCCACAGGCTATTAAAGTTTACATTGAAAACAATGAAAGTCAAGGTGATTTATTAGAAGATGGATGTATTTTTACTAAAAACATTGTCTACTATGAAGTACTATAACTTTGCAGGATACAAATTCAAGATGCCAACATTTTTTAAAAGCATTGCAAAATACATAACAATTGGTTGTTTAATTCAGTCATAATTAATGAAAGTACTGTTTAGGAATGATTCGCCTCACAAAATACTTGCCTTGCATTGTTAGTCAAAATTATGTTAAAATGTTAAGTCACTATGTTAATGTTTCTAATGTTACAAGTTTAAAAAATATATTTGCAAGTTATTTCATTCAACAGATTACAAAGTGGATGTTAAGAGGTCAAGCACCTTTTAAGTCACAATGTAAATATTGTCTGTTATCTTAAGATTACTAACTACATTAATGTTTATCGCCAGTTTATGTGCTCAGTAATGAATTACTTTAATTACGTACGTTTTAAGCAGAGTTTTACTGTATGCCTTCCTCTATATTCAATGTATATTCAAGTTAACAATTATTGTGATAGAAATTGCATGTTAATACTGATTAATTTAAAGGTCAATTGTTTTTACATTCAAATGTTAATACTTTTAATAAAAAATTAGGTTACAAAATGTTTTCGCTATGTTCCTGTTTATAATGTTCAAAATTATACAAATGTTTTGTCAACTTCTAAACTTACATAAAAAATAAAGTTAAAGTTTCAAAATATATACTTTGAAGGTTATTGCTTACATATATTTTAAACTTCATGTTAAAATTCGTAACGTTTCAAGAAGGCTTTTTACTTTTTGCTTTCCTATTCATTCAATGTATATTAAAGTTAACAATTCTTCAGATACAAATTACATTTTAAAAAACCATTACATCAACATTTTACAAAAATACACGTTCATATTAAAATATTTACAAGTGTCAAAAATATATGTTAATAACTAAACAACTTGACAAACATATACATCACATTGCCGTCATTTTTTGACGGGCAAGTCGCTAGTATATATATATATATATGTGTTAAACAATGAAAGAGAAAAAGGGAACCCTTTTAATAGTGCACACCTATGAATCTCATCAATGTAAGAGACCCAGTTGATTAAAACTTAGCTTTTAATAATTTACTTAAAAATAGATGCTACAAAAGCTAAAAATTCTGACGCTGCAATTAGGTAGACCTATAGGTCCTCATTCAATTGCAATTTTGCCAATTGAATAGGGCTCTATATAAGCACATAACATATTTTTTGACCAAAGTTTTTAGTTAGTGAAGACCTTGATTTTGGATAGAACTTCAGTAACTAAAAAGTTCTGTATAAAAAATATGTTATGTGCTTATATAGAGCCCTATTCAATTGGCCAACTCACAATTGAATGAGGCTCATAGTGTCTGGGATAGGATGTATAGCAGAAAACTCCAGTAAATACTTGGATTCTATATTAAGAGAACATGTGGTGTCATTGACATCATATGTAAGAGATACTAAAGATGTGTTAATGAAAATCAATGGATTGAACACAAATAAAAACACACTTTTAGTGTCACTAGATGTAGAATCATTATATACGAATATCCAACATAAGAGAGGCCTAGAGGCAACTAAATATTTTTTTACAGAAGAAAGGCACACTCCACGATAGACACAATTAATTTATAATGGAGTTACTTAAATATGTGTTAACACACCAGATACGAGGTACAGCTATGGGGACAGCATGTGCCCCCACATACGCAAACTTATACCTAGGATGGTGGGAGGAACAAGTAGTGTTCAATGAACACAATGATAACTATACAAAAGATGTGGACCTTTGGATTCGGTACATAGATGATGTGTTAATCCTATGGAGTGGCACTCAGCAACATTTGCAAGAATTTATAAATAAATTAAATCACAATGATATGGGTCTATATTTGACCTCAGAGGTCAATGAGACATTGATAACCTTTTTAGATCTAACAATTTGTAAACAAGAAAGTGGTAAATTGACAACTAATACATACAGGAAACCAACATCTACTAACAACCTCTTGCATCACACAAATAGTCACACTAAATCTTTGATTTCAGGAATCCCAGTTGGGCAATATCTGAGAATTAAAAGAAATTGCTCAGAAGAACAACAATTTGAAATAGATGCCAAGGACCTACAAAATAGATTCCAAGAACGGGGATATAATAAAAAGATACTAAAGAAGGCCTATGGTAGAGCTAAGAACATTAACAGAGAATCTCTACTAATGGATAAATCCCCTAAAGAAGATAAACACTGGGAGATATTGAGGAATGATAAAGATCTAAAACCCCTTTTAGGGGAACATGCTCAGATAACAAGTAGAAGATCTACTAACCTAAAAGATGTATTATCTAAAAGCAATCTGGAGACTCCAAAGAGGACTACATGGCTAGAAAAAATAAAAGGCTGTTTTAAATGTCAATCCTGTAAGGCTTGTCAATATATAAAACCAGCTAAAACTTTCACTTCAAAAGATGCAACACAGATATACCAAGTGAAGTATCTTATAACATGCAAGACAGAGAGAGTGATTTATTTGATATCTTGCAAATGTGGAATGAGATACATAGGTAAAAATAGAGAATTTCGAAGAAGGATTCTGGAAAACATCTATAGTATCAATAGGGAATATGATACACCAGTGGCTATACATGTAAACACCAAAAATAAAGGGGACGTGAAAGTACCTTCTTTTATGGCCATAGATCACATTGAACAAACCATTAGAAAAGGTGACATAGACAAAGAGTTACTAAAGATGAAAGCAAGATGGATCTATTTGCTAAAGACTAGAAAACCTGATGGCCTTAATGAAGGTTTTACTTTCTCCCCATATATATAAAAACAAAAATCCAATATTCTCTAAGCATTGAAGCGGATACTAACTTAATAATATCATGTATTTATATTTAAATTACTTGCTATAATAATCACATATATAGTTGTGAGCGTACGAGTCGTTGCTCACGCTTGCGGGCTCGCGTAGCGAGCCCGCGGCCCTCGCGAAGCGAGGGCCGTCGCGAGCCGCGGCCCTCGCGTAGCGAGGTCACTGGGCAAGGGCCTCAGTTGCTGGCATGGAGCGCCGAAGGCGCTCCATGCCAGCAACTGAGGCCCCTCGCGAAGCGAGGGCCTCAGTTGCTGGCGAGGTCACTGGGCACGGGTCTCAGTTGCTGGCATGGAGCGCCGAAGGCGCTCCATGCCAGCAACTGAGGCCCCTCGCGAAGCGAGGGCCTCAGTTGCTGGCGAGGTCACTGGGCAAGGGCCTCAAACCCTCGCAAAATTCACGTCGCTACTCGACACACAAATTACGACACTCGCTAAATTTTACGAGGCACGCAAACAACGTACGAAACACGTTACCACACATTACGACCTCGCAAACATCGGACGCAACACGCCGACATACAAACATTTAAAACACAATACATACACACAGCACATACATAAAAAACTTACCTACACCAAGAGGGAGCACCCAGGACCTCAAAAATGCAACTTACACCTCGATTTTACTCGAAATAAAACACTTTAGAGACTAAAAAAAAAACGAAGCGAGAGAAAAAATGGCCGCCGAACAAAACGAAAACGAGGCTACAGCACTCTAAACTCGCAAAACACCACAAGAAACTCGCAAAACACCACAAAACACCTACGGATATTCCGATACAGACCTATACCACACATTACTCGCCATTTTACACCAATGCGGAAGTACACGACTACGCTAACGGTTTGGTCTCGCGCACGCACAGTGTTACACTGCACACATTCAGCATGCTTATACAGCAGCTCCACACCACTAATGCTGCAGCAACATCAACACAGATTGCCAGCTCTTCATCACAATGCTTCAAAATAGGTACACTATATTCATTTACTAATTTAGCTACCTTACAATTTCATTGCCGTCATTTTTTGACGGGCAATTCGCTAGTAATCTAATAATAATATGATTCTCCATTTATTCTGGGAATTAGTATACATATAATATCATATGTATCTCTTAAGATATTGTCCAAAATCAAATAAACCTAATACTAGACTTTATTAATGAAGAATAGTTTATTAATAATAAAAATGATAAGCTAGATGGGGATAAGTTGAATTTTGCTAATTTACAACAATATATTTACATCTTAAAGAAATACATGGAAACTAGAGATTTCCCGAATAGTTCGCCGGCGGACTGTTCCCGGCAAACATAGCATGCGAACTGCGAACATATGCGATATTCGACCCGCCCCCTATACTTTATCATTGAGCAAACTTTGACCCTGCATGTCACAGTCAGCAGACACATTCCAACCAATCAGCAGCATACACTCCCTTCCAGAGCCTTCTAACTCATGGACAGCAGCCATTTTGGAATCATAACTAACTTGCAGTCTTACTGAGAGGAGGTTGAGTGTAGGTGATACTGCATCAATAGGGAGTCTGAGTGTAGGTGATACTGCACCATAGCTAGGCTACTGTACACAGTGTGCAATACAGTCCTGAAGGACTCTTTTGATCTCTGCTGCAAGGACACCCCTGTGTCTCTTCCTCTCCTTATCATCATCCTCCCCTCACCTTAGCACCCAACCCTAACACCCCTCACACTTATCCATAACACCCATCAACCTAACACCTAACCCTAACACCCCTCACACTTATCCCTAACACCCCTCACCCTAACCCTAACACCCCTCACACTTATCCCTAACACCCCTTACCCTAACCCTAACACCCCTCACACTTATCCCTAACACCCCTAACCCTAACACCCCTCAGACTTATCCCTAACACCCCTCACCCTAACCCTAACACCCCTCACACTTATCCATAACACCTAACCCTAACACCTAACCCTAACACCCCTTACACTTATTCCTAACACCCCTCACCCTAACCCTAACACCCCTCACACTTATCCCTAACACCTAACCCTAACCCCTAATCCTAACACCCCTTACACTTATCCTAACACCCCTCACCCTAACCCTAACACCCCTCACACTTATCTCTAACACCCCTTACCCTTACCCTAACACCCCTCACACTTATCCCTAACACCCCTCACCCTAACCATAACACCCCTCACACTTATCCCTAACACCCCTCACCCTAACCCTAACACCCCTCACACTTATCTCCAACACCCCTCACCCTAACCCTTACACCCCTCACACTTATCCCTAACACCCCTCGCCCTAATCCTAACACCCCTCACACTTATCCCTAACAACCCTTACCTTAACCCTAACAACCCTCACACTTATCCCTAACACCCCTCACCCTAACCCTAACACCCCTCACACTTATTTCTAACACCCCTTCCCTTAACCCTAACACCCCTCACACTTATCCATAACATCTAACCCTAACACCTAACCCTAACACCCCTCACACTTATCCCTAACACCCCTCACCCTAACACCTATCCCTAACACCCCTCACCCTAACCCTAACACCCCTCACACTTATCCCTAACACCTAACACCCCTTACACTTATCCCTAGCATCCCTCACCCTAACCCTAACACCCCTCACACTTATCCCTAACACCCCTCACCCTAACACCTAACCCCCTCACACTTATCACTAACACCCCTTACCCTTACACCCCTTACACTTATCCCTAACACCCCTCACCCTAACCCTAACACCCCTCACACTTATCCCTAACAACCCTAACCCTAACACCCCTCACACTTATCCCTATCACCCCTAACCCTAACACCCCTCACACTTATCCCTAACACTTAACCCTAACACCTAACCCTAACACCCCTTACACTTATCCCTAACACCTATCACCCTAACCCTAACACCCCTCACACTTATCCCCAACACCCCTTACCCTAACCCTAACACCCCTCACACTTATCCCTAACACCCCTAACACCCCTCACACTTATCCCTAACACCCCTCACCCTCACACCTATCCCTAACACCCCTCACCCTAACCCTAACACCCCTCACACTTATCCCTAACACCTAACACCTAACCCTAACACCACTTACACTTATCCCTAACACCCCTCACCCTAACCCTAACACCCCTCACACTTATCTCTAACACCCCTCACCCTAACCCTAACACCCCTCACACTTATCCCTAACACCCCTCACCCTAACCCTAACACCCCTCACACTTATCCCTAACACCCCTCACCCTAACACTAACACCCCTCACACTTATCTCCAACACCCCTCACCCTAACCCTAACACCCCTCACACTTATCCCTAACACCTCTAACCCTAACACCCCTCACACTTATCCCTAACACCCCTTACCTTAACCCTAACACCCCTCACACTTATCCCTAACACCCCTCACCATAACCCTAACACCCCTCACACTTATTCCTAACACCCCTTCCCTTAACCCTAACACCCCTCACACTTATCCATAACACCTAACCCTAACACCCCTCACACTTATCCCTAACACCCCTCACCCTAACCCTAACACCCCTCACACTTATCCCTAACACGTAACACCTAAACCTAACACCCTTTACACTTATCCCTAGCACCCCTCACCCTAACCCTAACACCCCTCACACTTATCCCTATCACCCTTAACCCTAACACCCCTCACACTTATCCCTAACACTTAACCCTAACACCTAACCCTAACACCCCTTACACTTATCCCTAACACCCTTCACCCTAACCCTAACACCCCTCACACTTATCCCCAACACCCCTTACCCTAACCCTAACACCGCTCACACTTATCCCTAACACCCCTAACCCTAACACCCCTCACACTTATCCCTAACACCCCTCACCCTAACACCTATCCCTAACACCCCTCACCCTATCCCTAACACCCCTCACACTTATCCCTAACACCCCTCACCCTAACCCTAACACCCCTCACACTAATCCCTATCACCCCTAACACTAACACCCCTCACACTTATCCCTAACACTTAACCCTAACACCTAACCCTAACACCCCTTACACTTATCCCTCACACCCTTCACCCTAACCCTAACACCCCTCACACTTATCCCCAACACCCCTTACCCTAACCCTAACACCCCTCACACTTATACCTAAAACCCCTAACCCTAACACCCCTCACACTTATCCCTAACACCCCTCACCCTAACACCTATCCCTAACACCCCTCACCCTAACCCTAACACCCCTCACACTTATCCCTAACACCTAACACCTAACCCTAACACTACTTACACTTATCCCTAGCACCCCTCACCCTAACCCTAACACCCCTTACACTTATCTCTAACACCCCTCACCCTAACCATAACACCCCTCACACGTATCCCTAACACCCCTCACCCTAACCCTAACACCCCTCACACTTATCCCTAACACCCCTCACACTTATCGATAACACCTAACCCTAACACCTAACCCAAACACCCCTCACACTTATCCCTAACACCCCTCACTCTAACACCTATCCCTTACACCCCTCACCCTAACCCTAACATCCAACACACTTATCCCTAACACCCCTCACATTTATCCCTAACACCCCTCACCCTAACACCTAACCCCTCACCCTTATCCCTAACACCCCTTACCCTAACACCCCTCACACTTATCCCTAACATCCCTCACTCTAACCCTAACACCCCTCACACTTATCCCTAACACCTAACGCTAACACCTAACCCTAAAACCCATCACAGTTATCCCTAACACCCCTCACCCTAACCCTAACACCCCTCACACTTATCCCTAACACCTAACCCTAACACCTAATCCTAACACCCCTTACACTTATCCCTAACACCCCTCACCCTAACCCTAACACCCCTCACACTTAGCTCTAACACCCCTCACCCTAACCCTAACACCCCTCACACTTATCCCTAACACCCCTTACCCTAACCCTAACACCCCTCACACTTATCCATAACACCTCTCACCCTAACCCTAAAACCCCTCACACTTATCTCCAACACCCCTCACCCTAACCCTAACACCCCTCACACTTATCCCTAACACCCCAAACCATAACCCTAACACCCCTCACACTTATCCCTAACACCCCTTACCTTAACCCTAACACCCCTCACACTTATCCCTAACACCCCTCACCCTAACCCTAACACCCCTCACACTTATTTCTAACACCCCTTCCCTTAACCCTAACACCCCTCACACTTATCCATAACACCTAACCCTAACACCTAACCCTAACACCCCTCACACTTATCCCTAACACCCCTCACCCTAACACCTATCCCTAACACCCCTCACCCTAACCCTAACACCCCTCACACTTATCCCTAACACCTAACACCTAAACCTAACACCCCTTACACTTATCCCTAGCACCCCTCACCCTAACCCTAACACCCCTCACACTTATCCCTAACACCCCTCACCCTAACACCTAACCCCCTCACCCTTATCCATAACACCCCTAACTCTAACACCCCTCACACATATCCCTAACACCCCTCACCCTAACCCTAACACCCCTCACACTTATCCCTAACACCCCTCACTCTAACACCTATCCCTTACACCCCTCACCCTAACCCTAACATCCATCACACTTATCCCTAACAGCCCTCACCCTAACCCTAACACCCCTCACACTTATCCCTAACACCCCTCACCCTAACACCTAACCCCTCACCCTTATCCCTAACACCCCTTACCCTAACACCCCTCACACTTATCCCTAACATCCCTCACCCTAACCCTAACACCCCTCACACTTATCCCTAACACCTAACCCTAACACCTAACCCTAAAACCCATCACAGTTATCCCTAACACCCCTCACCCTAACCCTAACACCCCTCACACTTATCCCTAACACCCCCCACCCTAACACCTAACCCCCTCACCCTTATCCCTAACACCCCTTACCATAACACCCATCACACTTATCCTTAACACCCCTCACCCTAACCCTAACACCCCTCACACTTATCCCTAACACCAAACCCTAACACCTAACCCTAAAACCCCTTACACTTATCCCTAACACCTAACCCTAACACCTAACCCTAAAACCCCTTACACTTATCCCTAACATATCCTAACACCCCTCACCCTAACACCCCTCACACTAATCCCTAAGACCTAACACCCCTCACACTTATTCCTAACATTCCTCACCCTAACACCCCTTACACTTATCCCTAACACCCCTCACCCTAACACCCCTCACACTTATCCCTAACACCACCTCAATCTAACCCTATCACCCCTCACACTTATCCCTAACACCCCTCACCCTAACACCTAACCCCCTCACCTTTTATCCCTAACACCCCTTACCCTAACACCCCTCACACTTATCCTTAACACCCCTCACCCTAACCCTAACACCCCTCACACTTATCCCTTACACCCCTCACCCTAACACCTAACCCCCTCACCTTTATCCCTAAAACCCCTTACCCTAACACCCCTCACACTTATCCTTAACACCCCTCACCCTAACCCTAACACCCCTCACACTTATCCCTAACACCTAACCCTAACACCTAACCCTAAAACCCCTTACACTTATCCCTGACACCCCTCACCCTAACCCTAACACCCCTCACACGTATCCCTAAGACCTAACACCCCTCACACTTATTCCTAACATTCCTCACCCTAACACCCCTTACAATTATCCCTAACACCCCTCACCCTAACACCCCTCACACTTATCCCTAACACCCCTCACCCTAACACCTAACCCCCTCACCCTTATCCCTAACACCCCTTACCCTAACACCCCTCACACTTATCCCTGTGTCTCTTCCCCTCCTTATCATCAAGGGAGGGCGAGGATGATGAGGGAGGGGGAAGAGACACAGGAAGGATAATGAGGGAGGGGGGAAACAGACACAGGGGAGGATGATTGGGGAGGGGGTAAAGAGATACATGATGGGTGATGAGGAAGGGGGGAAAGAGACACAGGACAGGATGATGAGGGAGGGGGGGGGAAGAGACACAGGGGAAGATGATGAGGGAGGGGGAAAAGAGACACAGGGGAGGATGATGAGGTAGGGGGGAAAGAGATACAGGGGAGGATGATGAGGGAGGTGGAAAAGAGACACAGGGGAGGATGATTGGGGAGGGGGTAAAGAGATACAGGGGAGGGTGATGAGGAAGGGGGGAAAGAGACACAGGGCAGGATGATGAGGGAGGAGGAGGATTGACACAGGGGAAGATGATGAGAGAGGGGGAAAAGAGACACAGGGGAGGATGATGAGGTAGGGGGGAAAGAGATACAGGGGAGGATGATGAGGGAGGTGGGAGGATGATGAGGGAGCGGGTAAATAGATACAGGGGAGGATGATGAGGGAGTTGTAAAGAGATACAGGGGAGGGTGATGAGGAAGGGGGGAAAGAGACACAGGGGAGGATGATGAGGGAGGGGGGGAAGAGACACAGGGGAAGATGATGAGG
Source organism: Discoglossus pictus (assembly GCA_027410445.1). Taxonomy (NCBI): domain Eukaryota; kingdom Metazoa; phylum Chordata; class Amphibia; order Anura; family Alytidae; genus Discoglossus; species Discoglossus pictus. Next base: position 476,035,239 of record CM050164.1, read on the forward strand.
GAGGGGGGAAGAGACACAGGGGAGGATGATGATGGAGGGGGGTAGAGACACAGGGGAGGATGATGAGGGAGGGGGTAAAGAGATACAGGGGAGGATGATGATGGAGGGGGGAAGAGACACAGGGGAGGATGATGAGGGAGGGGGTAAAGAGATACAGGGGAGGATGATGATGGAGGGGGGAAGAGACACAGGGGAGGATGATGATGGAGGGGGGTAGAGACACAGGGGAGGATGATGAGGGAGGGGGTAAAGAGACACAGGGGAGGATGATGATGGAGGGGGGAAGAGACACAGGGAGGATGATGAGGGAGGGGGTAAAGAGATACAGGGGAGGATGATAAGGGAGGGGGTAAAGAGATACAGGGGAGGATGATGAGGGAGGTGGGAGGATGATGAGGGGGGGATGAGACACAGGGGAGGGTGATGAGGAAGGGGGGAAAGAGACACAGGGGAGGATGATGAGGGAGGTGTTAAAGAGATACAGGGGAGGATGATGATGCAGGGGGATGTTAGGTTATTTATGACCTTTATGGATTAAAACCAGACTCTGCATCAACTATGTAATTTTCCGTGGGAGTTTTGCCATGGATCCCCCTCCGGCATGCCACAGTCCAGGTGCTAGTCCCCTTAAAACAACTTTCCCATCACTATTGTGGCCAGAAAGAGTCCCTGTGGGTTTTAAAATCCGCCTGCCCATTGAAGTCTATGGCGGTTCGCCGGGTTCGCCGGTTCGCGAACATTTGTGGCGGATCACGTTCGCGGTTCGCGAACCAAAAATTTTATGTTCGCAACATCACTAATGGAAACCTTATTATTAAGGAGATCTAATAAGATCTTTGAAATAAGATATCAAGTTTAAGGATATTATTTAAAATCTCTGATACAGTAGTAATACTTATGTATATATACCAAATGATTCTCAAGATTCAAACAATAATAATATGGAGAACTATAGCAACAATATAAGATAAAATGAAATGTTATTAAAATATAGCAAGTTTAAAATGTATGGTTGAAAACCACTAAAATATGCGAGTTGGCAGAGTTCAAGGTTTAGAGATCCTTTAAGCCTTTTTAAACATTAAATAAACGTTGATTTTAACTTAAAACTGGTTCCCATGACAACAGAGACTATAAATAGGGAAGTCAGAGTGTCATGGCGGTAACCCCTGAGGAAATTGAGAAACGTGCGTCGGGAGAGACGCAGCAAGGAGTTAAATAATAGGGAACCACAGGGAATTTTACATGGGATATACTGAAGCACAATATGAGGCAGTTTTAAACTCTTGCAATATAGCACAATATAACACTTTATCAATATAATTGTATTCAACTTAGCCAAAGATATATGCAATACACTTTTTATTTATTTAACAGAGCAAAACACTGAAAGTTTTGCATGCACAACTAGCACCTTATTATAGCACTTTATTATAGCACTTTATTATAGCACTTTAGAGACAATATTTAAAGGAGTACCAACGCCCATTTTAATAAATCCAGTCAAATCATATCCCTATATCCTTTTCCACCTCTTGTTCTAATTCAAGCGTCAGAATTTTTAGCTTTTGTAGCATCTATTTTTAAGTAAATTATTAAAAGCTAAGTTTTAATCAACTGGGTCTCTTACATTGTTGAGATTCATAGGTGTACACTATTAAAAGGGTTCCCTTTTTCTCTTTCATTGTTTAATATGTATTTCTGACCCTTAGTGGCACCCTAAGTAAAAGGTCATTATACCCAATTACATCTAGAGCCACCAAACCTATCTTGTTTCTAAATATGTGTGTACATATATATATATATATATATATATATATACTAGCGAATTGCCCGTCAAAAATTGACAGGCAGACAATGCTGTTTGCCACACAATGTGAGGATTTTGCTTCTCTGAGCACCACCGATGTGGCATGATGGCCCGGTGTGGCATGATGGACTGGTGTGGCATGATGGCCCGGTGTGGCATGATGGACTGGTGTGGCATGATGGCCCGGTGTGGCATGATTGACTGGTGTGTCATGATGGCCCGGTGTGGCATGATGGACTGGTGTGGCATGATAGACTGGTGTGGCATGATGGCCCGGTGTGGCATGATAGACTGTTGTGTCATGATGGCCCGGTGTGGCATGATGGACTGGTGTGGCATGATTGACTGGTGTGTCATGATGGCCCAGTGTGGCATGATGGCCCGGTGTGGCATGATAGACTGGTGTGTTATGATGGCCCGGTGTGGCATGATGGACTGGTGTGGCATGATGGCCCGGTGTGGCATGATGGACTGGTGTGGCATGATGGCCCGGTGTGGCATGATTGACTGGTGTGTCATGATGGCCCGGTGTGGCATGATGGACTGGTGTGGCATGATAGACTGGTGTGGCATGATGGCCCGGTGTGGCATGATAGACTGGTGTGTCATGATGGCCCGGTGTGGCATGATGGACTGGTGTGGCATGATTGACTGGTGTGTCATGATGGCCCAGTGTGGCATGATGGCCCGGTGTGGCATGATAGACTGGTGTGTTATGATGGCCCGGTGTGGCATGATGGACTGGTGTGGCATGATGGCCCGGTGTGGCATGATGGACTGGTGTGGTATGATTGACTGGTGTGTCATGATGGCCCGGTGTAGCATGATGGCCCGGTGTGGCATGATAGACTGGTGTGTCATGATGGCCCAGTGTGGCATGATGGCCCGGTGTGGCATGATAGACTGGTGTGTCATGATGGCCAGGTGTGGCATGATGGACTGGTGTGGCATGATGGCCCGGTGTGGCATGATGGACTGGTGTGGTATGATTGACTGGTGTGTCATGATGGCCCAGTGTGGCATGATGGCCCGGTGTGGCATGATAGACTGGTGTGGCATGATGGCCCGGTGTGGCATGATAGACTGGTGTGGCATGATGGAACGGTGTGGCATGATAGACTGGTGTGGCATGATGTCCCAGTGTGGCATGATGGACTGGTGAGGCATGATGGCCCTGTGTGGCATGATGCCCCGGTGTGGCATGATGGCCCGGTGTGGCATGATGGAACGGTGTGGCATGATGGACTGGTGAGGCATGATTGACTGGTGTGTCATGATGGCCCGGTGTGGCATGATGGCCCGGTGTGGCATGATAGACTGGTGTGGCATGATGGCCCGGTGTGGCATGATAGACTGGTATGGCATGATGGAACTGTGTGGCATTATAGACTGGTGTGGCATGATGGCCCAGTGTGGCATGATGGACTGGTGAGGCATGATGGCCCTGTGTGGCATGATGGCCCGGTGTGGCATGATGGCCCGGTGTGGCATGATGGAACGGTGTGGCATGATGGACTGGTGAGGCATAATCCACCCTCTCACTTTTCTCAATAAAGCTACGGTCGTTCTAGCCCGATCCTTAAGCTCCAGAGTAAACAGTTCTAATCCTATCTGTTAGATGAACCTTATCGGGGCGAAATAATTCATCAGCTTCTGCAACTTCAAATTCCTGATGCTTAATGGTAAAAAAAAACAGGTTCCTTACAAAACTAGCCATCTGCTTGTTTATCTTTTACTTTACTCTATCCATAGAAACCAGATTCCTTGCGCAGGAGCTTTTTTAGAGCTCCTTGTGTTTTGCTATTACCCTTAGAGCCTTGAGGCTGAATTGCTGGGTTCCGCTGCGGGCCATGGGACAAGCTGCTGGGTAGTGGATGGATGGCTAGGCCCTCCGCCGCGCTTTCCGCTGGCAGCACTCTCTGCGGTGCGGGGGAAGAGTTCCTGACTCTCAAGATCCCTATCCATGGCCTCCACGCTGTCCATAGCCCTATTGCCAAAATCTAAGCTGGCATATATATACAGATATATATATATGTTTACGTGTGTGTGTGTACATATATATATATATATATATACCAGCGAATTACCAGTCAAAAAATGACGGGCATAAAATTGTAATTCAGGCAATGCTGTTTGCCACACAATGTGAGGCTTTTGCTTCTCTGAGCAGCTTCAGCGCTCATTGCGTGGCTGGCAATGGGCGCCTTCGGCGTTCATTGCGACCCTTTCCTCCCGCCTACTGTTTAGGCCACTCATTGCAGGGTTCATTAACCTGAAAGTTTTGTGCTTGGGAATGCCATGTGTCTCTTTCCACCATCTCCCCCTTGTCCCTTCTGTGTGTTTCTCCTCTGTGTGTCTGCTGTATGTTTGCGTGTAATGCTCTGGAGGGCATTGGATTTATTTTCAAAGTCCCGCGTGCCTGGCATTTTTTGTGTAAGTGTTAATGTCTTTGCTGTCGTGTATTTTCTAAGTCCCGCGTGCCTGGCTTTGCTCAGCCTCATTTTAATCCTGTTTTAGAAATGTTTATGTTTTTCGTCCGCTATTTCTTTCCTCGCTTAGCTGATTTTTGAGTGACGAAACACATCAAATAAGGCTCAAAATTGATGGAAACCTCACTCCCAGGCTTTGTGTGAGTGTGTTTTTAAGTTTTTTTTTTAATTATTTTTCGTTTTTTTCGTGGTTTTCGATTTCCGTGTTTTTTTCCGTTTTTTTCAAGGTTGTATTTTTTTCCTCAAGCTTGTATGTGTGATGGGGCCTTTGGCAGCCTAAATGCTGCGCAGCTACTTAATTGCTCATTTCGGCCTAAGTCCCGCGTGCGTCAATGCCTCAACTACTCGCTTCGCTTCTCGAGGTTCGCGGGGCAATGAGCGCTTTTGGCGCTCATTGCCTAAATCCTGCAAGCTCGGAAGGCTTCAATGCCTCAACGGCTTGCCTTGATATGCGAGGCTCGCAAGCATGACAACAATTCGCAGTTTGACAACTAAATAAAAGTATACAATTACATATATACAGTATATATATATATATATATATATATATATATATATATATATATATATATTATATCACAGATATAGTTGTGAGCAATACGGCTTGTTGCTAACGTTTGCGGGCTAGTTGCACTGGTGGAAATAAGCGCCATAGGCGCTCATCTCTACGACCCCGCATAACCTCTTCCCCTCCCCTCGCCTTACCCTGTGTCTCTCTTCCCCGCCTTCTCTCCTTACTCTGTGTGTCTCTTCCCCTCCTCCTGCCCTTACCATCTGTCTCTCTTCACCAGTGTTTCTCTTCCCCTCCTCCTCCTCCTCTTATTCCCCTGTGTCTCTCTTCCCCTCCTCCTGTCCATACCCTGTGTCTCTCGTCCCCTCCTCCTGCCCTTACCCTGTGTCTCTCTTCCCCTCCTCCTGTCCTTACGCTGTGTGTCTCTTCCCCTGTGTCTCTCTTCCCCTCCTCCTGTCCTTACCCTGTTGTAACGGATCTCCTGGCACCCCGACTGTGTACCTCCGTTGATAGACGCGTCCTAGTTTGCGTCGAGGCCTACAAGCACCGCACCGGACTCCACAACCACCAAAGACTCCACAACCACCGTAGCTTAACTGGAGCCGCGCCGTCTTCCTTCCACCCTGTATGAATCTCCAGCATCCAGGATCGTGTGGGGAAGACCTCTCCTCCAAGGAGAGTACATCAGGAACAAGGGCTCAGTAGTTACAGCTCAAGGGAGTATGCAAAAGCATAGCAATCCCCAGTATGATAGAGCAATCCCTTCCAAGAACGAGATGAGACTAAGTATAGAAGGGTCAAGAAGACAGGGGATCTACTTTTATGCAATGGTGCCCTCTGAAGGGCTACACCCACATAATTATCACAGCCAATTAGATACATGGTTCAACCCTTACGTCTCCTCCCCTCAGATAACAGGTAACACAATTAAAACAGACACAATTTTAACCACATTCTGGATGTACCCCAAAAACAGGGGGTACACCTTTAAGTCAAGCACCGTTCAATAGCTCTCACCCAGGGGAACAACATATTTAAAAAATGGCATGAATCAGACCAGGGGTTCAAAAGTTAGTAAAAGTATCTTACTGGCAGCATGGCAATCCACATCCCCCATAGTTGGCCACACAATACACATAGAGGGACAATAGGTGTGGTCACCCCTCCCTGAGGCTCCCTGGCAACTTTGATATAATCAGACATTGATTAAATCAGCCTTCTTTGTTCTTATCTGAGAATGAAAACACTTTATACAATCGACTCCCTTATCTCTGGAGTCTCTGTAATAGGATTATCTATTAGCCTAGGTCTGCAAAAGTCTGGGCTAACATTCTGCAGAGCATAAACCAACATACATATAATATAACAGTAGGATCATATTTTAACCAAGAATTAAATAACCATAAAACAGGGTAAAACAGTGATGGGTTCCGTTACAGCTGGGGTCTGAGCGCACAAAACTACCGAATAGCGCTCAGATCCTCTTCACACAGTTCAATTGCCATGGAGCTAAAGTCTTTCCCATAGTCTTTCATTATATGAATGGGCTCCATGGTATATCTATCTGTGGTATCATGGTTCACACAGGGCAAGTACCGAATGACCCCCCTGTATGTAAAGGGCCAGAATGAGTGACATACACTTTGGTATGGCCGAATACTGTGTTTAAAGGGCAATATGTCCCCGGGCCATAGTCGCAGGGCAGGAGGCTGGCAAACAGTCCTCTCCAAGACAAAGTGGCGAAGGGCACTTCGTCACACCTGTGTCTCCCTTCTCCTGTGTCTCTCTTCCCCTCCTCCTGTCCTTACCCTGTTTGTCTCTTCCCCTGTGTCTCTCTTCCCCTTCTCCTCTCCTTCCCCTTTGTCTCTCTTCCCCTCCTCCTCTCCTTCCCCTGTGTCTCTCTTCCCCTCCTCCTGCCCTTCCCCTGTGTGTCTCTTCCCCTGTGTCTCTCTTTCCATCCTCCTGTCCTTCCCCTGTGTCTCTCTTCCCCTGTGTCTCCCTTCTCCTGTGTCTCTCTTCCCCTGTGTCTCCCTTCTCCTGTGTTTCTCTTCCCCTCCTCCTGTTCTTACCCTGTGTCTCTCTTCCCCTGTGACTCTTTTTCCCTGTGACTCTCTTCCCCTCCTCCTGTCCTTACCCTGTGACTCTCTTCCCTGTGACTCTCTTCCCCCGTAACTCTCTTCCCCTGTGACTCTCTTCCCCCGTGACTCTCTTCCCCCGCGACTCTCTCCCCCGTGAATCTCTTCCCCGTGTCTCCCTTCCCCCGTGTCTCCCTTCCCCCGTGTCTCTCTTCCACCGTGAATCCCTTCCCCTGTGTCTCCCTTCCCCCGTGTCTCTCTTCCCCCGTGTCTCTCTTCCCCCGTGTCTCTCTTCCCCTCCTCCTGTCCTTCCCCTGTGTCTCCCTTCTCCTGTGTCTCTCTTCCCCTGTGTCTCCCTTCTCCTGTGTCTCTCTTCCCCTCCTCCTGTCCTTACCCTGTGTCTCTCTTCCCCTCCTCCTGTCCTTACCCTGTGTCTCTCTTCACCTGTGACTCTCTTCCCCTGTGACTCTCTTCCACTCCTCCTGTCCTTACCCTCTGTCTCTCTTCCCCTGTGTCTCCCTTCCCCTGTGTCTCCCTTCCCCTATGACTCTCTTCCTCTGTGACTCTCTTCCCCTGTCACTCTCTTTCCCTGTGTCTCTCTTCCCCTGTGTCTCTCTTACCCTCCTCCTGTCCTTTGCCTGTGTCTCCCTACCGATGTGTCTCCCTTCCCCTGTGTCTCCCTTCCCCTCCTCCTCTCCCCCGTGTCTCCCTTCCCCTGTATCTCCCTTCCCCTGTGTCTCCCTTCCCCTGTGTCTCTCTTCCCCTCCTCATCCTGTCCTTACCCTGTCTCTCTTCCCCTCCTCCTGTCCATACCCTGTGTCTCTCTTCCCCTTCTCCTGTCCTTACCCTGTGTGTCTCTCTTCCCCGGTGTATCTCTTCCCCTCCTCCTCCACTCCTTCCCTTGTGTCTCTCTTCCCCTCCTCCTCTCATTACCCTGTGTCTCTCTTCCCCTCCTCCTGTCCTTACCCTGTGTCTCTTCCCCTCCTCCTCTCTTTCCCCTGTGTCTCTCTTCCCCTCCTCCTGTCCTTACACTGTGTCTCTCTTCCCCTGTGTCTCTCTTCCCCTCCTCCTGTCCTTACCCTGTGTGTCTCTCTTCCCCTCCTCCTGTCCTAACCCTGTGTGTCTCTCTTCCCCTGTGTCTCTCTTCCCCTCCTCCTGCCCTTCCCCTGTGTCTCTCTTCCCCTGTGTCTCTCTTCCCCTCCTCCTGTCCTTACCCTGTGTGTCTCTCTTCCCCTGTGTCTCTCTTCCCCTCCTCCTGCCCTTCCACTGTGTCTCTCTTCCCCTGTGTCTCTCTTCCCCTCCTCCTGCCCTTCCCCTGTGTCTCTCTTCCCCTGTGTCTTTCTTCCCCTCCTCCTCTCTTTACTCTTTGTGTCTCTTCCCCTCCTCCTCTCTCTGTGTCTCTTCCCCTCCTCCTGCCTTTCCCCTGTGTCTCTCTTCCCCTCCTCCTGCCCTTCCCCTGTGTCTCTCTTCCCCTGTGTCTCTCTTCCCCTCCTCCTCTCCTTACTCTTTGTGTCTCTTCCCCTTCTTCTATCCTTCCCCTGTGTCTCTCTTCCCCTGTGTCTCCCTTCCCCTGTGTCTCTCTTCCCTTCCTCCTGTCCATACCCTGTGTCTCTCTTTCCCTCCTCCTGTCCTTACCTTGTGTGTCTCTCTTCCCCGGTGCCTCTCTTCCCCTCCTTCTCCACTCCTTCCTTGTGTCTCTCTTCTTCTCCTCCTCCTGTCTCTTTTCCCCTGTGTCTCTCTTCCCCTGTCTCTATCCTCCCCTCCTCCTGCCTTTCCCCTGTGTCTCTCTTCCCCTGTGTCTCTCTTCCCCTCCTCCTCTCCTTACTCTTTGTGTCTCTTCCCCTCTTCCTCTCCTTCCCCTGTGTCTCTTCCCCTCCTACTGCCCTTCCCCTGTGTCTCTCTTCCCCTGTGTCTCTCTTCCCCTCCTCCTCTCCTTCCCCTGTGTGTCTCTTCCCCTCCTCCTGCTTTTCCCCTGTGTCTCTCTTCCCCTGTGTCTCTCTTCCCCTCCTCCTCTCCTTACTCTTTGTGTCTCTTCCCCTCTTCCTCTCCTTCCCCTGTGTCTCTTCCCCTCCACCTGCCCTTCCCCTGTGTCTCTCTTCCCCTGTGTCTCTCTTCCCCTCCTCCTCTCCTTCCCCTGTGTGTCTCTTCCCCTCCTCCTGCCCTTCCCCTGTGTCTCTCTTCAACTGTCTCTATCTTCCCCTCCTCCTGCCTTTCCCCTGTGTCTCTCTTCCCCTGTGTCTCTCTTCCCCTCCTCCTTTCCTTACTCTTTGTGTTTCTTCCCCTCTTCCTCTCCTTCCCCTGTGTCTCTTCCCCTCCTACTGCCCTTCCCCTGTGTCTCTCTTCCCCTGTGTCTCTCTTCCCCTCCTCCTCTCCTTCCCCTGTGTGTCTCTTCCCCTCCTCCTACTTTTCCCCTGTGTCTCTCTTCCCCTGTGTCTCTCTTCCCCTCCTCCTCTCCTTACTCTTTGTGTCTCTTCCCCTCTTCCTCTCTTTCCCCTGTGTCTCTTCCCCTCCACTTGCCCTTCCCCTGTGTCTCTCTTCCCCTGTGCCTCTCTTCCCCTCCTCCTCTCCTTCCCCTGTGTGTCTCTTCCCCTCCTCCTGCCCTTCCCCTGTGTCTCTCTTCCCCTGTGTCTCTCTTCCCCTCCTCCTGCCCTTCCCCTGTGTCTCTCTTCCCCTGTGTCTCTCTTCCCCTCCTCCTGCCCTTCCCCTGTGTCTCTCTTCCCCTGTGTCTCTCTTCCCCTCCTCCTTTCCTTACTCTTTGTGTTTCTCCCCCTCTTCCTCTCCTTCCCCTGTGTCTCTTCCCCTCCTAATGCCCTTCCCCTGTGTCTCTCTTCCCCTGTGTCTCTCTTCCCCTCCTCCTCTCCTTCCCCTGTGTGTCTCTTCCCCTCCTCCTACTTTTCCCCTGTGTCTCTCTTCCCCTGTGTCTCTCTTCCCCTCCTCCTCTCCTTACTCTTTGTGTCTCTTCCCCTCTTCCTCTCCTTCCCCTGTGTCTCTTCCACTCCACCTGCCCTTCCCCTGTGTCTCTCTTCCCCTGTGTCTCTCTTCCCCTCCTCCTCTCCTTCCCCTGTGTGTCTCTTCCCCTCCTCCTGCCCTTCCCCTGTGTCTCTCTTCAACTGTCTCTATCTTCCCCTCCTCCTGCCTTTCCCCTGTGTCTCTCTTCCTCTTTGTCTCTCTTCCCCTCCTCCTTTCCTTACTCTTTGTGTTTCTTCCCCTCTTCCTCTCCTTCCCCTGTGTCTCTTCCCCTCCTACTGCCCTTCCCCTGTGTCTCTCTTCCCCTGTGTCTCTCTTCCCCTCCTCCTCTTCTTCCCCTGTGTGTCTCTTCCCCTCCTCCTACTTTTCCCCTGTGTCTCTCTTCCCCTGTGTCTCTCTTCCCCTCCTCCTCTCCTTACTCTTTGTGTCTCTTCCCCTCTTCCTCTCCTTCCCCTGTGTCTCTTCCCCTCCACTTGCCCTTCCCCTGTGTCTCTCTTCCCCTGTGTGTCTCTTCCCCTCCTCCTCTCCTTCCCCTATTTCTCTCTTCCCCTGTGTCTCTCTTCCCCTCCTCCTGCCCTTCCCCTGTGTCTCTCTTCCCCTGTGTCTCTCTTCCCCTCCTCCTGCCCTTCCCCTGTGTCTCTCTTCCCCTTCTCCTCTCCCTCATTACGTGGGAAAAATTTACAACAACGCGGCACTTAGAAAAAAAATACACAAGGTCCTAAAACAAACACGTAACTGCGCAAACACAAAAACCCACACAAAAACACAATAATAATAAAAAAAAAACTCACTGACAGCACGGCGGGACAGCCATGACATCTAGAAGTGAGGTTGAACCCCAATTTAACCCCAATTTCACCACTCAAAAACCGCCTAAGCGAGAGAAGAAATGGTGGGCGAAAAAAATAAAAATGAGGCTCCACGACCCAGTACCAAGAAAAACACTGCATGTCCCCCCTACATTTAAAAGCTCTAAATTCCCTGTCGCGGTTAAAGGGCCTGCGGTACACAAACACCTAAGGCCGGCAGCGGGGGTACTGTAACTACCCCAACCGGCACCTAACATTAACCCCCCAGTGATGGGGCTCCCCATTGGGATCCCTAGAGGGTTCCCACATTAACCCCACATTAACCCTCGCAGTGGGGGTCCCCGATCACTAGTATATATATATAAATATATATATCATATACACGTTTATACATTTACATTTGGACCCGTAAAGCAAGCCGCGCATGACTCTTGGCTTTAGGGCGCAAATCCTTTGTTCTCTCAAGCACGTAATTGTTAATTTTTGATTTGCTACGAATTTCCAAAGACTCCATGTCGTTCAAACCCGTAACCCGAAAATGGAGGCCAAAACATTACGCCTCCAAATAGGACCAGCAAAAGGTTCACAGACCACTTTTAAACACTGTAAAGGACAATATAAACACACCAGTGCACATTAAAATATGAGGAAAGCATGAGAGGCATTGTGATTACTTGCAGAATAATCCTCAAGAAAGTTCAAGCAGTAAAAAATATTTTATTCTTATCATATGTTGTAAAATTGTTGTTCTGGACCATGTGACGTGCTGGACCGGTGTGACATGCTGGACCAGTGTGATGTGCTGGACCGGTGTGATGTGCTGGACCGGTGTGTCATGCTGGACCGGTGTGATGTGCTGGACTGGTGTGATGTGCTGGACCGGTGTGTCATGCTAGACCGGTGTGACGTGCTGGACCGGTGTGATGTGCTGGACTGGTGTGTCATGCTGGACCGGTGTGATATGCTGGACCGGTGTGTCGTACTGGACCGGTGTTTTGTGCTGGACTGGTGTGTCGTGCTGTACCGGTGTGTCGTGCTGGAACGGTGTGTCGTGCTGGACCATTTTGTTGTGATGGACCGGTGTGTCGTGCTGAACCATTGTGTCGTGCTGGACTGGTGTGACATGATGGCCCGGTGTGACGTGATGGACCAGTGTGTCCTGCTGGACCGGTGGGTCTCACTGTACCGGAGGGTCGTGCTGGACCGGAGTGGCCTGATGGACCGATGGTGGCCTGATGGACCGATGGTGGCACGAACTTTTGTAGCCACATCTGCTGGGGCATCATCTGCTGGGGAACCATCTGCCCAGGTCACACTGCTATTTTGGGGCAGTGTGTGAGACTGACCAATCTGTGACCATTCCTCAGCAATGTGTGTTAACATGCTATTGAGACATGGTCTAGGTTAGCCTATTACACGACACACACTTGCAGTCCATCAGAGTCTGGATCTGCATATGCAGCAGTGTGCACACCCATACTTATAGTCTCATGTGGATGTATAGTCCATCTGGATCTACAGCTATACCTGGTTTAAAGGTGTAGATGGGTTCAAATCAGTAGGAGAGATAAGCAAAACAGGTGAGTGTAACATGGGGTAGAGAGGGATAGGGGAACCCATGGCACTAAATACACAGTTGCAATGGACATTTGTCTTCTGGCTGGGCCTCACATCACTCCCACCATGGATGATGGCATAGTTTGAACAAACCTCCCTTAGAAGGACGTCTATCTCCTCAGGGCTATCATTCGCTGTCCTGGTCTTGGCCACAGCTGCTTATAGCCCGGCCTAGGCCTGGGGTTCCTGGCCTCCCTGTCCTCTCCCTGAAATGTCTCCTCCCCTCCCTTCCTCCATGCCTCTACCTCTCCTCACTCTCCTCACCCTCCTCCTCTCCTCACTATCTATCACTCTCTATCTCTCTCTATCTTCCTCTATCTCTCTCTATCTTTCTCTATCTCTCTCTAACACTCTCACTCGCTCTCTCTGGCACTCTCACTCGCTCTCTCTAACACTCTCTATCTCTCTCTCAATCTCTGTCTATCTCTCTTTCTTTTTCTCACTTTCCAAACGCCACCAACGCCTAGACCTGCGACCCTTGCTCACACAGTCGCAGACGTACTCATTTTGCAGCAGTGCCTAAACCTGCGCAGTCTCTTGCTCACACAGTCGCAGACGTACTCATTTTGCACCAGCACCTAGACCTGCGCGGTCCCTTGCTCACACAGTCGCAGGCGTACTCATTTCTCAGCAATGCCTAGACCTGCGCGGTTCCTTGATAACACACAGTCGCAGGAGTACTCATTTTGCAGCAACGCCTTGAACTGCGCGGTCCCTTGATAACACACAGTCGCAGGCGTACTCATTTTGCAGCAACGCCTAGACCTGCGCGGTCCCTTGCTCACACAGTCGCAGGCGTACTCATTTTGTAGCCTTTTAAACCGCCTGATGGAGGTGACGTCAATCAAATAGCAAATCACTAAATATGAAATATGAATGAAGCCATTGTAATAGTACATGTGGGTGGCCTGATATTTATTAACTCATTGATTCCTGAAATTAAACTAACCCCAAAAATGAAATATTAAAATATTATATTTTATATTGTATATTTACGGGCTTGAGACTGTTGTGCAAAAAATTCCAATGCCTGCCATCACTTTCCCGTATTATACAGTATTGATTTTTTATTTGCATTTGAAGTGCTACAAACTTGTAATTAAGCCCGTTTGTGCGACCTCCATCGACCCCCAAACCTGATGTTAGACTTTTGCCATTTACGTCCTTGACTGAGCGGTTAGTGACGCGGGATCGGAGCAATTGGATAGAGATTTGCGATTTTGGCGTTCGGAACTCTTGCGGTCGTGAAAGATCAAAGGCTTAGAGGGGCATTAACTTGCAAAGGAAACAATCGCAATGATTCGCATTCCTTAGCCCGTAACTCGAATTGGATAGGAAATTAAGTTACGGCCTCCATTTACGAGGCAGGATCTCCCGAAGCCTCAATTGGATGAGGCCCTTAGGCTCCAGATCTATTCAAAGAGCTGTTTAAATCTTCACAAAAAGCAAAGTTTAATTTAGAAACAATAAATAAAACTAAACAAAATGAACTTAGCCACTAAATCACCATTTGAAAACTATTGTACATAAATCTAATGTTAAAAAAAATTAAAGGCGTTACAATTCATTGCGCGACAATTAGAGATGTTGAGAATAGTTCGCCGGCGGACTGTTCCCGGCAAACATAGCATGTTCTCGTTTGCTGCGAACCGCGCACATATGCGATATTCGACCCGCCCCCAATACTTTATCATTGAGCAAACTTTGACCCTGCATGTCACAGTCAGCAGACACATTCCAGCCAATCAGCAGCATACACTACCTTCCAGAGCCTTCTAACTCATAGACAGCAGCCATTTTGGAATCATAACTTGCAGTCTTACTGAGAGGAGGGACAGTGTAGGTGCTGCTGATTGAATAGGGGCATCAATAGCTAGGCAAGTTTATTCAGTGTCCAGTGCAGTGCTGAAGGACTCATCAGATCTCTGCTGTAAACACAGCACCCCAAAAAGCCCTTTTTAGGGCTATAACATCATTTTTTTTCTTTGTATTTTTCTGTGTAATCTAACTTCATTTGCCTGTCTCCCTGCTAGCCCCTGCTAGCAAGTGTGTGTGGCAGGCTCACAGCTTATACTGTGTGTGCCCAACGCATACAATATAATATTGTTTACTAGTTGTCTACATTAAAAAAAAATCTTAGTTCATTTGCTTGACCGCTAGCCAGTGTGTGTGTCAGGCTTACAAGTACTGTGCCAAGTTCAACCAATCCAATCTATTTGGGGTACCAGCAGTCCACATTTAAAAAAACAATAATTTTATTTTCTTAAATCTAAGTGCATTTGCCTGACCGCCAATCAAAGTTCATTTGCTTGACCGCTAGCCAGTGTGTGTGTCAGGCTTACAAGTACTCTGCCAAGTTCAACCATTCCAATCTAGTTGGAGTACCAACAGTCCACATTTAAAAAACCCAAACTTTTATTTTCCTAAATCTAAGTGCATTTGGCTGACCGTCAATCAAAGTTCATTTGCTTGACCGCTACCCATAGTGTGTGTCCTGCTTACAAGTACTGTGCCAGAGAGCATGTTGTGTGCATGCTTGAGCTCCAAACAAAAGGCTTTTTAGGGTCTTAGTCCCTCAAATACAAGTTTTATTTTAACAACTTTTTGTTAATAAGCACTTTGTGCACGGTGTTGTTCATTTTTGGGAGTTTTTGTGGTTTTTTTCTTAGTTTAATTTAAGTTTTAGTTTTCTGGGGGTCAGGCTCAACTCTCTATCCCAGGAGAGTGAGCTGTCTCCTGGATACTTTGCCACACCCCTCCCTTAGCACTACACCTTCACTCCTGGAGCTTTGTTACTTTGACTTTTTTTCTTTTAAAAAGTTTATTAGGTTTTGTTGAAGTTTTGTTTGTTTGGTGTTGGGTTTTATGTTTTGGGGGAGAGAAGACAAGTAACATCTTTGTAGGCAGTGGGGGGGGGAAAACAATTAGATTTTTTGTTGTTAAGGCTTTTTTTTAACATCTGACACAGAGACACAGAGGGGTTAAAAAGCCTCTGTGTTCTCTGTGTTGTTGCATTTAGTAACACCTTGCAACAGGCCATTAACCCTTCCACTGCCAAACATCATCTCTCTCTCTCCCTTAGTTTTTGTCTCCCTTAGTTTTGTCTTTTTGTTTCTTTTTCACACTTTTATATTTTTTAAAAAAAGAAAACAGTAAAAAAATCATAAAACAAAAAATAAAAATAAATAAAACAAATAAACTAAAAAAAAAAAGGGTCTAAACATGAGGGATAAGACCATTAAGAAGCCTCAGGGGTCAAAAGGGGGAATAATGGCCCCTGAAAATCCTAGCTGCAGCACTGCACAGCATAGGCCCCAGGCAGATAAGGCAGCCCCAGCTCCTGGTGGTTCTGCCAGCAGACCTACCCCTGTGGCTAATACCTGGTCACAGGTGGTTTCTGCTGGCCCCAGTAATACCGCCGCTGGGGCTGAGGGGCAGATCACCAGGAAGCATGGGGTTAAATGTCAGATGTCTGGGGTCTACAGCATTGATATCTATCTGCGTGCTGGAGCTAATGTCATCAGCCCCTCTGTTATAGTAGCAGCCAGCAAAATGTACGGGAAAGCAGTTTTTTTTACCCGTACTCTGGCTGCTGCACACATTCTTATACAGAGAGGCATCACAGTGGGGGGATTATATGTCCCAATAGAACCCCTGGAAGGGTTGGGCACAAAAGTAACACTCTCTAATGTGCCCCCCTTCCTACCAGACTCCCTCCTGCGCCCCCACCTGCTAACCCTAGGGGAAGTAAAAACACCATTTATAAAAATTCCCCTGGGGTGCAGAGAGAGAGCACTTCGTCATGTGCTCTCTTTCAAGAGGCAGGTACAAATGTGCCTGCCTCAGGGCGCAGAAAACATAGAGGGGTCTTTTGGGGTTCCATTTGAGGGGGTGCTGTACAGGATTTTTTACAGCACTACGGAGGTGCAGTGCTATCATTGCAAAGGGTTGGGGCATACACGTAGGAATTGTCCTAATGTAAAGCATCATGCCCCAGCCCCAGCAAATGGCACCTCCGTCAGTACGGCACCCATCCCCGCTGAGCCCATAACAGCGGGGACCTCAAGGGTCATAGCCCCCCCACAGAGCTCAGGCAAGGAGGCCGTTCCTCAAGCCACCACCACGGCCTCCAAACCCCCTTCTTCCCCAAAAAAGCCATCTGTGTCTGTGGTCTCCAGCAAGACTGCAGACACGGGGAAAAAGGGGAAGAATGTCACCGTTCCTCCCAGTGTCACAGCTGCATCTCCCAAGTCCCAATCTGCCCCCACCATAATTACATCAGTTAGTGTGGGGGCACAGTGTAAGCAGAGGGATAATAAGCCCTCTGCAGGGGAGGCAGCTAGTGGCAGCTCCTCTTCCAGGAGTGACGTCCCCAGGAAGAGGAAGCATAAAACCAACAGGGAGGTTGCTGATAAGTGGGAAGTGCTCTATAGTGGAGCACCTCCCTCTAAAAGCAAGAAGAGGAACAAAACATCTCCTCCTCATCCGGTGACATTGTCTGGCCCAGTTATTAAGCTCAGCCAGCCGGTGCCAGACCACACATCTCTCTCTCCAGACCCTATAGGGGTTAATGTGGAAAAGGGTCTGGAGGAAAAGCAGGGGCAAGAGGGTCTCCCAAGTGAGGCAGGGGTAGACAAGAAAGATCAGGTTCTGCCTCTGGCCTTTGAGGGGGGACCCAACAAAGCCCCTGCTGAATGGGTAGTCAGTGTCCCTGAGGTGCTGAGCTTCAAGGGCACCAGTCAGTCTCCTCCTCCAGTGTCACTCTCTAGTGACGTACCTCGGGCTTTGTTAGAGCTCCAGGCCGAGTCACTACTGGAGGGGGGGAATATAGGCATGACCCCCATTCAGGACCCCATGGATTTGTCTGTCAGGGGGAATGTGGCACAAGGGGAAGTGGAAATGGGGGAGGGTGATAAAACAGGTTTTCCTGTTAACATCATGGGAGAGCCTGTCTACCCTCCTCAGCCGTCCACTGACCCTAACATCGGTGCCATCCAAGCTGAGCAAGCAGCGGTGGAACTGGCAGAGGAGGCATATAAAGCCTCCAAGGCTTCCATTAAGGAAGCCATGCTAGCCACTGCTGTCCAGCCAGCTACCCCTGAATGCACTCCTGAAGCTACAGGGGTGCAGCAGCAATCCAAGGGTCCATTATTTACCTTGAAGGGTGCTAAAGGGACTCCTTCTGTATCATCTAAGAGGGGGTCCCTGAGAATAAAGCTGAGGAAACTGACTCCAGCCGGGGAGGATGGAGTAAAAGCCCTCAGCCAAGAGGAGCCCAGGGGTGACCCACTAGAAGGAACATCAGATTCTGGGTGGGTTATCCCTGTCAAGGAAATAGATCTATTCCTTGAGAGCACCCTTCATGGACAAAAGAAAAGGAAGGTGCGGCTGGCCTTGGAGAGGTGGAAGAATATGTCGTTTATTCTCCACTCTCTCCAGCAATATCTAGTGGTCAGCACTAGGGCCAAGAATTCTGGGACTGCGGAGCATCTCCGCGTCCGGAAATTCTATAAAATGTGCGTGTCCTATCAGCAGTCTCAAGGGTCTGAGGAACGCACAATTCCTGACACGCAGTAATGGCTTTGCACATAAGCACGCTAAATACCAATGGCTGTCAAGACAGTTTCCGCAGGTTCCAGGTACTCTCCTATTTGTATCAGGGAGGGTACTCTGTGAGCTTCCTGCAGGAAACTCACACCACTCCAGAGGCTGAGGCCTCGTGGCAACTGGAGTGGAGAGGCAGGGTCTTCTTCAGCCACTTCACATCGGCGTCATGTGGAGTGGTGACCCTGTTCTCAGAGTCTTTTCAGCCAGAGCTGCTGCTTGTGAAAGCTGTTATCCCAGGCCGTCTAATCCACCTCCGGGTCCGAGAGCAGGGTAGCATCATTAACCTAGTTAATATATATGCCCCTGCTGGAGGGCTCGAGAGAGTGAGGTTCCTCGCCAGACTGTCCCAGTTTTTGGAGACGGTTGACGCAGATGAGTGTTTGGTACTCGGGGGTGATTTCAACTGCACCCTCGACGCTCTGGACCGGAATAGTCCAGAGCCGTTCCCGCCTTCTGCGTCAGCCCTGCGGGAGATCATCGCCCGCTTCTCCCTGGAGGACATCTGGCGAGAGCAGAACCCAGGGGCATCAGACGGTTTCACCTACGTCAGGGTGAGAGCCGGTCTGGTGTCCCACTCCCGGATCGACAGACTATATATATCTAGTCACTATATGTCACGAGTCGGTTCTTGTGCCATTAGGCTGGCTCCGTTCACAGACCACAACTGTGTGTCTGTGACAGTGGCGCTAACGCCAACAGCGCCACGAGCCGCCTATTGGCACTTCAACAATGCTTTGTTGAAGGACCAGGGGCTCGTGACATTGATCCGGGAGTTTTGGACGGACTGGAGGGGTTGCAAGGGGGACTTTGCCACGTTAAAACTGTGGTGGGACGTGGGCAAGGTTCATTTGCGACTTCTGTGTCAGGAATATACCAAGGGTGCGAGTGGGCAGCGCGAAGCTGAGTTGGAGTCACTCCGGGGGGAGGTACTCCATCTGGAGCAGAGGCTGTTCACTTGTAGGGACCAATCCCTGCAGAGCGAGTATGTAGAGAGGAAGGGTGTCCTCTGTGACCTGGAACGACACCAGGCCAAGGGGGCATACGTGCGCAGCCGCTTAGGTTTTCTCAAAGATCTAGACCGCGGCTCGCGCCTCTTCTACTCACTGGAGAAAAAGGGGGGTAACAGTAGGCACATCACCTGTCTTCTAGATGAAGACGGTGCCCCCCTTACAGATCCGGAGAGTATCCGGGATAGAGCCCGGAACTTTTATAAAGATCTTTACTCTCCGGATCCCATTTCTCCAGACGCCTGCAGGGTGCTATGGGAGGGGCTCCCCACAGTCAGTGAGGGTGTAAGAGAGCGGCTTGATATACCACTATCTTTTCAAGAGCTCTCTGAAGCCCTCCGTGCCATGTCCTGTGAAAAGTCTCCAGGACTGGACGGACTGACTGTAGAGTTTTTCCAATTTTTCTGGGAGACTCTGGGACCTGATTTCCATCTGGTCCTTGGGGAAGCCCTGGAGACCGGGGAGATGCCCCTGTCTTGTCGCAGGGCAGTACTTGCCCTGCTGCCCAAAAAGGGGGATCTCCGGCTTATTAAGAACTGGCGACCGGTCTCTCTGCTCAGCACAGACTACAAGATTGTAGCTAAAGCCATCTCGCTTAGACTTGGGTCTGTGCTGGCAGAATTGGTTCACCCTGACCAGTCCTATGCGATCCCGGGCCGGACTATCTTTGATAGTATCTTTCTGGTCCGGGATCTATTGCATTATTCTCGCAGGACTGGTCTGTCACTCGCCTTTCTCTCTTTAGATCAAGAGAAGGCGTTTGACAGGGTGGACCATGGTTACCTCATAGCCACTCTGCAAGCGTACGGCTTTGGCCCACAGTTTGTGGGCTTTATAAGAACGCTGTACGCCTCTGCAGAGTGTTTACTTAAAATCAATTGGTCCCTAACAGCACCTTTGGTATTTGGACGAGGGGTGCGTCAAGGATGTCCCTTGTCTGGACAGTTATATGCACTGGCCATTGAGCCTTTCCTCTGCCTACTGAGGAAAAGGCTCACAGGGCTGGTGCTAAAAGATCCAGACATGCGGATTGTCCTTTCAGCTTATGCTGACGATGTGCTCCTCGTGGCCCAGGATCCAGTTGATCTTGAGCTGGCAAAACAGTGCCAGGAGGTATATTCAGCTGCCTCCTCCGCTCAGATCAACTGGTCCAAATGCACAGGCCTTTTAGAGGGTAATTTACAGGTGGACTCTTTGCCTCCCACGTTTCGTGACATCACGTGGGAGGCAGATGTCATTAAATATCTGGGGGTCTACCTGTCCGCTGCGGACGCTTCCGTCCCAGACAACTGGAGGGAGTTAGAGGGCAGTGTCCTCTCTCGTCTGGGACGATGGAGGGGTCTAGCAAAAATGCTTTCCCTTAGGGGGCGGACTCTAGTGGTGAATCAGCTGGTGGCTTCTCAGATCTGGCACCGGCTGATTTGTCTGAGTCCGACCCCCGAGTTTGTCAACAATATCCAGAGGAATTTGTTAGATTTCCTCTGGATGGGAAGGCATTGGGTCTCTGCAGGGGTGGCAAGTCTGCCTTTGGTGGAGGGTGGACAGGGAGTAGTTTGTGTGTGCTCCCAGTTGTCCACCTTCCGCCTTCAGTACCTGCAGAGATACCTATATGCAGATCCCTCTCCGTAGTGGTGCGCACTGGCATCCAGCTTTTATCGCCAGTTGCGCAACCTGGGGTATGACCGGCAATTATTTCTGATCAGGCCCGAGGGGTTTGGGAGAGACCTCTCTGTGTTGCCGGCATACTACCAGGAAACCCTCAAGGCCTGGAGCATGGTCTCCGTGACCAGGCAGGGTGTGCCTTTGGGGGATGAAATATTCACAGAGCCCCTGCTATTTAATGCAGCAGTGGGGGCTCCAATGTTACAGTCCCCCAGTATCATCCGCCGCCTTAGTCATGCACGGATGACCCGAGTCGGGGATCTCCTGGAATACGGGCGTTCTGATTGGGTGTCACCCCAGGAGCTTGCGCTCCGTTTGGGATATGTGACGCCCAAAGTCTCAGGGCGCTTGCTCCAGGAGATTAGAGATGCCATCTCCCCCGACTCGCGCACCTTCCTTCGCGGGGCTTTGCAGGCCGGAGTGCCACATGCACCTTTCAACACCCCTTCTCCGGCTGTTTGCATTGGACACAAGCCCCGTGTTTCCCCTCAGGCTCCTCCTGTCCCCAACCTCTCGAGGTTGAGGGACATACCCTCGGCATGCTTTCGCGGCATGCCGAGGAAGAGCTTATATTCTCTCGTGCTCCATACAGTGCACTTCCTTGCCCTCGTGACCCGTCCCGATACCATCTGGAGGCGGGTCCTACCAGCTGACGAGGGCAAGAGGCCCCGGTGGAGGGAACTTTATTCTGATTTAGTTCCACGACCCACCGGGGACTTGAGTTGGAGAGTGCTCCATGGTGCACTGAGCACGGGAGAGTACTTAGCTAAATTCACGGACTCTCCCTCCACTTGTCCATTCTGTGGCAAGGGAGAGTCCGTGTATCATGTTTATTTTAGTTGCGCCAGACTGCAGCCCCTCTTGTCACTCTTGAGGGGCCTCCTCCTGCAGTTCTGGCTGCATTTCTCCCCTCACATTTTTATTTTTGGGCGCCCAGTGTCCCGGGGCAATAAGGCCAGGGACCTCCTCGTCAACCTGCTCCTGGCATTAGCCAAGTTGGCTATATATAAGTCCAGGAAGCAGTGTTTGATAGGGGGGGTTCCCTTGTCACCTGAGGCCATGTTCCGGGTGCTGGTGCGCTCCCGTATCCGGGCAGAGTACCACCTGGCTTTGTCTACTGGGGGAATGGATGAGTTTGTCTCCCAGTGGGCTGTAGATGGTGTGCTCTGCTCGGTATCCCCCCATCCGGTTTCTTTTTCTTTCAACCTCCTAATATGATTTTTATTTAGTTTACAGAAAATGTTTTCTCCTAATTTTAAAATACACTGTGCCAAGTTCAACCAATCCAATCTAGTTGGGGTACCAGCAGTCCCCATTTAAAAAAACAATAATTTTATTTTCTTAAATATCAGTGCATTTGCCTGACCGCCAATCAAAGTTTATTTGCTTGACCGCTAGCCAGTGTGTGTGTCAGGCTTACAAGTACTGTGCCTAGTTCAACCAATCCAATCTAGTTGGGGTACCAGCAGTCCACATTTAAAAAAAACAATAATTTTATTTTCTTAAATCTAAGTGCATTTGCCTGACCGCCAATCAAAGTTAATTTGCTTGACTGCTAGCCAGTGTGTGTGTCAGGCTTACAAGTACTGTGCCAAGTTCAACCAATCCAATCTAGTTGGGGTACCAGCAGTACACATTTAAAAAAACAATAATTTTATTTTCTTAAATCTAAGTGCATTTGCCTGACCGCCAATCAAAGTTCATTTGCTTGACTGCAATCCAGTGTGTGTGTCAGGCTTACAAGTACTGTGCCAAGTTCAACCAATCCAATCTATTTGGGGTACCAGCAGTCCCCATTTAAAAAAACAATAATTTTATTTTCTTAAATATCAGTGCATTTGCCTGACCGCCAATCAAAGTTAATTTGCTTGACCGTTAGCCAGTGTGTATGTCAGGCTTACAAGTACTGTGCCAAGTTCAACCAATCCAATCTATTTTGGGTACCAGCAGTCCACATTTAAAAAACAATAATTTTATTTTCTTAAATCTAAGTGCATTTTCCTGACCGCCAATCAAAGTTCATTTGCTTGACCGCTAGCCAGTGTGTGTGTCAGGCTTACAAGTACTGTGCCAAGTTCAACCAATCCAATCTAGTTGGGGTACCAGCAGTCCACATTTAAAAAAAACAATAATTTTATTTTCTTAAATCTAAGTGCATTTGCCTGACCGCCAATCAAAGTTCATTTGCTTGACTGCTAGCCAGTGTGTGTGTCAGGCTTACAAGTACTGTGCCAAGTTCAACCAATCCTATCTAGTTGGGGTACCAGCAGTCCACATTTAAAAAAACAATAATTTTATTTTCTTAAATCTAAGTGCATTTGCCTGACCGCCAATCAAAGTTCATTTGCTTGACCGCTAGCCAGTGTGTGTGTCAGGCTTACAAGTACTGTGCCTAGTTCAACCAATCCTATCTAGTTGGGGTACCAGCAGTCCACATTTAAAAAAACAATAATTTTATTTTCTTAAATCTAAGTGCATTTGCCTGACCGCCAATCAAAGTTCATTTGCTTGACCGCTAGCCAGTGTGTGTGTCAGGCTTACAAGTACTGTGCCAAGTTCAACCAATCCTATCTAGTTGGGGTACCAGCAGTCCACATTTAAAAAAACACTAATTTTATTTTCTTAAATCTAAGTGCATTTGCCTGACCGCCAATCAAAGTTAATTTGCTTGACCGCTAGCCAGTGTGTGTGTCAGGCTTACAAGTACTGTGCCAAGTTCAACCAATCCAATCTAGTTGGGGTACCAGCAGTCCGCATTTAAAAGAACAATAATTTTATTTTCTTAAATCTAAGTGCATTTGCCTGACCGCCAATCAAAGTTCATTTGCTTTACCGCTAGCCAGTGTGTGTGTCAGGCTTACAAGTACTCTGCCAAGTTCAACCAATCCAATCTATTTGTGGTACCAGCAGTCCACATTTAAAAAAACAATAATTTTATTTTCTTAAATCTAAGTGCATTTGCCTGACCGACCATCAAAGTCCATTTGCTTGACCGCTAGCCAGTGTGTGTGTCAGACTTACAAGTACTGTGCCAAGTTCAACCAATACAGTCTCGTTGGGGTACCAACAGTCTACATTTAAAAAACCCAAATTTTTATTTTCTTAAATCTAAGTGCATTTGCATAACCGTCAATCAAAGTTAATTTGCTTGACCTCTACCCATAGTGTGTGTCCTGCTTTCAAGTACTGTGCCAAGAGGTTGTGTGCATGCTTGAGCTCCAAACAAAAGGCTTTTTAGGGTCTTAGTCCCTCAAATACAAGTTTTATTTTAACACCTTTCTGTTAATAAGCACTTTGTGCACGGTGTTGTTCATTTTTTGGAGTTTTTGTGGTTTTTTTCTTAGTTTAATTTAAGTTTTAGTTTTCTGGGGGTCAGGCTCAACTCTCTATCCCAGGAGAGTGAGCTGTCTCCTGGATACTTTGCCACACCCCTCCCTTAGCACTACACCTTCACTCCTGGAGCTTTGTTACTTTGACTTTTTTTCTTTTAAAAAGTTTATTAGGTTTTGTTGAAGTTTTGTTTGTTTGGTGTTGGGTTTTATGTTTTGGGGGAGAGAAGACAAGTAACATCTTTGTAGGCAGTGGGGGGGGAAAACAATTAGATTTTTTGTTGTTAAGGCTTTTTTTTTAACATCTGACACAGAGACACAGAGGGGTTAAAAAAGCCTCTGTGTTCTCTGTGTTGTTGCATTTAGTAACACCTTGCAACAGGCCATTAACCTTTCCACTGCCAAACATCATCTCTCTCTCTCCCTTAGTTTTTGTCTCCCTTAGTTTTGTCTTTTTGTTTCTTTTTCACACTTTTATATTTTTAAAAAAAAGAAAACAGTAGAAAATCATAAGACAAAAAATAAAAATAAATAAAACAAATAAACTAAAAAAAAAAAAGGGTCTAAACATGAGGGATAAGACCATTAAGAAGCCTCAGGGGTCAAAAGGGGGAATAATGGCCCCTGAAAATCCTAGCTGCAGCACTGCACAGCATAGGCCCCAGGCAGATAAGGCAGCCCCAGCTCCTGGTGGTTCTGCCAGCAGACCTACCCCTGTGGCTAATACCTGGTCACAGGTGGTTTCTGCTGGCCCCAGTAATACCACCGCTGGGGCTGAGGGGCAGATCACCAGGAAGCATGGGGTTAAATGTCAGATGTCTGGGGTCTACAGCATTGATATCTATCTGCGTGCTGCAGCTAATGTCATCAGCCCCTCTGTTATAGTAGCAGCCAGCAAAATGTACGGGAAAGCAGTTTTTTTTACCCGTACTCTGGCTGCTGCACACATTCTTATACAGAGAGGCATCACAGTGGGGGGATTATATGTCCCAATAGAACCCCTGGAAGGGTTGGGCACAAAAGTAACACTCTCTAATGTGCCCCCCTTCCTACCAGACTCCCTCCTGCGCCCCCACCTGCTAACCCTAGGGGAAGTAAAAACACCATTTATAAAAATTCCCCTGGGGTGCAGAGAGAGAGCACTTCGTCATGTGCTCTCTTTTAAGAGGCAGGTACAAATGTGCCTGCCTCAGGGCGCAGAAAACATAGAGGGGTCTTTTGGGGTTCCATTTGAGGGGGTGCTGTACAGGATTTTTTACAGCACTACGGAGGTGCAGTGCTATCATTGCAAAGGGTTGGGGCATACACGTAGGAATTGTCCTAATATAAAGCATCATGCCCCAGCCCCAGCAAATGGCACCTCCGTCAGTACGGCACCCATCCCCGCTGAGCCCATAACAGCGGGGACCTCAAGGGTCATAGCCCCCCCACAGAGCTCAGGCAAGGAGGCCGTTCCTCAAGCCACCACCACGGCCTCCAAACCCCCTTCTTCCCCAAAAAAGCCATCTGTGTCTGTGGTCTCCAGCAAGACTGCAGACACGGGGAAAAAGGGGAAGAATGTCACCGGTCCTCCCAGTGTCACAGCTGCATCTCCCAAGTCCCAATCTGCCCCCACCATAATTACATCAGTTAGTGTGGGGGCACAGTGTAAGCAGAGGGATAATAAGCCCTCTGCAGGGGAGGCAGCTAGTGGCAGCTCCTCTTCCAGGAGTGACGTCCCCAGGAAGAGGAAGCATAAAACCAACAGGGAGGTTGCTGATAAGTGGGAAGTGCTCTATAGTGGAGCACCTCCCTCTAAAAGCAAGAAGAGGAACAAAACATCTCCTCCTCATCCGGTGACATTGTCTGGCCCAGTTATTAAGCTCAGCCAGCCGGTGCCAAACCACACATCTCTCTCTCCAGACCCTATAGGGGTTAATGTGGAAAAGGGTCTGGAGGAAAAGCAGGGGCAAGAGGGTCTCCCAAGTGAGGCAGGGGTAGACAAGAAAGATCAGGTTCTGCCTCTGGCCTTTGAGGGGGGACCCAACAAAGCCCCTGCTGAATGGGTAGTCAGTGTCCCTGAGGTGCTGAGCTTCAAGGGCACCAGTCAGTCTCCTCCTCCAGTGTCACTCTCTAGTGACGTACCTCGGGCTTTGTTAGAGCCCCAGGCCGAGTCACTACTGGAGGGGGGGAATATAGGCATGACCCCCATTCAGGACCCCATGGATTTGTCTGTCAGGGGGGATGTGGCACAAGGGGAAGTGGAAATGGGGGAGGGTGATAAAACAGGTTTTCCTGTTAACATCATGGGAGAGCCTGTCTACCCTCCTCAGCCGTCCACTGACCCTAACATCGGTGCCATCCAAGCTGAGCAAGCAGCGGTGGAACTGGCAGAGGAGGCATATAAAGCCTCCAAGGCTTCCATTAAGGAAGCCATGCCAGCCACTGCTGTCCAGCCAGCTACCCCTGAATGCACTCCTGAAGCTACAGGGGTGCAGCAGCAATCCAAGGGTCCATTATTTACCTTGAAGGGTGCTAAAGGGACTCCTTCTGTATCATCTAAGAGGGGGTCCCTGAGAATAAAGCTGAGGAAACTGACTCCAGCCGGGGAGGATGGAGTAAAAGCCCTCAGCCAAGAGGAGCCCAGGGGTGACCCACTAGAAGGAATATCAGATTCTGGGTGGGTTATCCCTGTCAAGGAAATAGATCTATTCCTTGAGAGCACCCTTCATGGACAAAAGAAAAGGAAGGTGCGGCTGGCCTTGGAGAGGTGGAAGAATATGTCGTTTATTCTCCACTCTCTCCAGCAATATCTAGTGGTCAGCACTAGGGCCAAGAATTCTGGGACTGCGGAGCATCTCCGCGTCCGGAAATTCTATAAAATGTGCGTGTCCTATCAGCAGTCTCAAGGGTCTGAGGAACGCACAATTCCTGACACGCAGTAATGGCTTTGCACATCAGCACGCTAAATACCAATGGCTGTCAAGACAGTTTCCGCAGGTTCCAGGTACTCTCCTATTTATATCAGGGAGGGTACTCTGTGAGCTTCCTGCAGGAAACTCACACCACTCCAGAGGCTGAGGCTTCGTGGCAACTGGAGTGGAGAGGCAGGGTCTTCTTCAGCCACTTCACATCGGCGTCATGTGGAGTGGTGACCCTGTTCTCAGAGTCTTTTCAGCCAGAGCTGCTGCTTGTGAAAGCTGTTATCCCAGGCCGTCTAATCCACCTCCGGGTCCGAGAGCAGGGTAGCATCATTAACCTAGTTAATATATATGCCCCTGCTGGAGGGCTCGAGAGAGTGAGGTTCCTCGCCAGACTGTCCCAGTTTTTGGAGACGGTTGACGCAGATGAGTGTTTGGTACTCGGGGGGTGATTTCAACTGCACCCTCGACGCTCTGGACCGGAATAGTCCAGAGCCGTACCCGCCTTCTGCGTCAGCCCTGCGGGAGATCATCGCCCGCTTCTCCCTGGAGGACATCTGGCGAGAGCAGAACCCAGGGGCATCAGACGGTTTCACCTACGTCAGGGTGAGAGCCGGTCTGGTGTCCCACTCCCGGATCGACAGACTATATATATCTAGTCACTATATGTCACGAGTCGGTTCTTGTGCCATTAGGCTGGCTCCGTTCACAGACCACAACTGTGTGTCTGTGACAGTGGCGCTAACGCCAACAGCGCCACGAGCCGCCTATTGGCACTTCAACAATGCTTTGTTGAAGGACCAGGGGCTCGTGACATTGATCCGGGAGTTTTGGACGGACTGGAGGGGTTGCAAGGGGGACTTTGCCACGTTAAAACTGTGGTGGGACGTGGGCAAGGTTCATTTGCGACTTCTGTGTCAGGAATATACCAAGGGTGCGAGTGGGGCAGCGCGAAGCTGAGTTGGAGTCACTCCGGGGGGAGGTACTCCATCTGGAGCAGAGGCTGTTCACTTGTAGGGACCAATCCCTGCAGAGCGAGTATGTAGAG
>CM050164.1:476063169-476264548 GCA_027410445.1 Discoglossus pictus
TGCGATCCCTCTCCGCAGTGGGTGCGCACTGGCATCCAGCTTTTATCGCCAGTTGCGCAACCTGGGGTATGACCGGCAATTATTTCTGATCAGGGCCCGAGGGGTTTGGGGAGAGACCTCTCTGTGTTGCCCGGCATACTACCAGGAAACCCTCAAGGCCTGGAGCATGGTCTCCGTGACCAAGCAGGGCGTGCCTTTGGGGGATGAAATATTCACTGAGCCCCTGCTATTTAATCCAGCAGTGGGGGCTCCAATGTTACAGTCAACCTGTATTATCCGCCGCCTTAGTCATGCACGGATGACCCGAGTCGAGGATCTCCTGGAATACGGGCATTCTGATTGGGTGTCACCCCAGGAGCTTGCGCTCCGTTTGGGATATGTGACGCCCAAAGTCTCAGGGCGCTTGCTCCAGGAGATTAGGGATGCTATCTCCCCCGACTCGCGCACCTTCCTTTGCGGGGCTTTGCAGGCCGGAGTGCCACATGCACCTTTCAACACCCCTGCTCCGGCTGTTTGCATTGGACACAAGCCCCGTGTTTCCCCTCAGGCTCCTCCTGTCCCCAACCTCTCAAAGTTGAGGGACATACCCTCGGCATGCTTTCGCGGCATGCCGAGGAAGAGCTTATATTCTCTCGTGCTCCATACAGTGCACTTCCTTGCCCTCGTGACCCGTCCCGATACCATCTGGAGGTGGGTCCTACCAGCTGACGAGGGCAAGAGGCCCCGGTGGAGGGAACTTTATTCTGATTTAGTTCCACGACCCACCGGGGACTTGAGTTGGAGAGTGCTCCATGGTGCACTGAGCACGGGAGAGTACTTAGCTAAATTCATGGACTCTCCCTCCACTTGTCCATTCTGTGGCAAGGGAGAGTCCGTGTATCATATTTATTTTAGTTGCACCAGACTGCAGCCCCTCTTGTCACTCTTGAGGGGCCTCCTCCTGCAGTTCTGGCTGCATTTCTCCCCTCACATTTTTATTTTTGGGCGCCCAGTGTCCCGGGGCAATAAGGCCAGGGACCTCCTCGTCAACCTGCTCCTGGCATTAGCCAAATTGGCTATATATAAGTCCAGGAAGCAGTGTTTGATAGGGGGGTTCCCTTGTCACCTGAGGCCATGTTCCGGGTGCTGGTGCGCTCCCGTATCCGGGCAGAGTACCACCTGGCTTTGTCCACTGGGGGAATGGATGAGTTTGTCTCCCAGTGGGCTTTAGATGGTGTGCTCTGCTCGGTATCCCCCCATTGGGTTTCTTTTTCTCTTAACTTACTAAAATGATTTTTATTTAGTTTACAGATCATGTTTCTCATAATGTCAAAATACACTGTGCCAAGTTCAACCAATCCAGGCTAGTTGGGGTACCAACAGTCCACAATTAAAAAAAACAACATTTTATTTTCTTAAATCTAAGTGCATTTGCCTGACCATCAATCAAAGTTCATTTGCTTGACCGCTACCCATAGTGTGTGTCCTGCTTACAAGTACTGTGCTAAGTTCAACCAATCCAGTCTAGTTGGGGTACCAACAGTCCACATTTAAAAAACCCAAACTTTTATTTTCTTAAACCTAAGTGCATTTGCATAACCGTCAATCAAAGTTCATTTGCTTGACCGCTACCCATAGTGTGTGTCCTGCTTACAAGTACTGTGCTAAGTTCAACCAATCCAGTCTAGTTGGGGTACCAACAGTCCACATTTAAAAAAAAAATGACAGGCAGAGGCAGGACACCCCGCAGAGGCCGCCGTGGTCGTGGTGCTGTGATTCCCTTTGGCCCTACAATAATGCCCAGTGTTCAGAGGCCAGTTACCCTGAACTTGAAAAGTTCAGAGGACGTAGTTGACTGGCTAACACAGGACACCCAATCTTCTACAGCTTCCGCTTGGAACATTGACGCACCATCCTCCTCCAGCTTAGCTTCTGGCACCTCTCAAGTTACCACTCACCCGCCTGCCGCCACCACCAACACTAGTACCACAGCCAATTCAATTGATCAGTCAGAAGAGTTATTTACACATCAGTTTGAAGAAATGAGTGATGCGCAACCATTATTGCCAGAGAATGTAGATAACAGGGATATGTCTCAGTCAGGCAGCATTACACACATGTACGTACGATGTGATGATGATGATGATGATGTACCCGCTGCTGCTTCCTTTATTCAGTTGTCATATACAAGAGACGCGGGTAATGATGATGACGATGCATCAGTAGATGTCACGTGGGTGCCTGCTAGAAGAGAAGAAGAACAGGGGGAAAGTTCAGATGGGGAGACAGAGAGGAGGAGACGAGTTGGAAGTAGAGGGAGGTCATCGCAACGAGCTAGTGGCACAGTCAGACAGCATGCATCAGCACCCGGGGTCAGCGATGCCATTTGCAACCTGTGCCAAAAGTCATGGGAAGTCCAACACCCACCTAGGTACAACTGCTTTGCGAAGGCACATGATGTCACATCACAAACGCCAATGGGATCAACACATGAGTACAAGCAGCACACAAACTCAAAGCCGCCATCCTCCTCCTGGTCCAGCATCTTCATCCACATCAACCACTGCTGTCCTCCTTGCCCCCTCTCAACTCTCCACCACTGCGTCTCTCGCCTCTTGCTGTTCCTGCTCATCTCCTCACAGTCAGGTGTCTGTCAAGGGCATGTTTGAGCGTAAGAAGCCAATGCCACAAAGTCACCCCCTTGCCCGGCGTCTGACAGCTGGCTTGTCTGAACTCTTGGCCCGCCAGCTTTTATCATCCAAGCTGGTGGAGTCTGAGGAGTTCAAAAAGTTTTAGCGATTGGGATACCGCAGTGGAAGGTACCCGGCCGAAATTTCTTTGCCCAAAAGGCAATCCCCAACCTGTTCTCAATTGTGCAAAAGGAAGTAATGGCATCTCTGGCACACAGTGTTGGGGCAAGGGTCCATCTGACCACTGATACCTGGTCTGCAAAGCATGGTCAGGACAGGTATATCACCTACACTGAGCATTGGGCACACCTTCTGACGCCTGCCAAGCACAGAATGCGTGGCTCTGCAGAGGAGTTGGTGACACTGCCACGACTTGCAGGCAGGCCTGCTGCCACCTCCTCTACTCCTACTCCATCCTCTTCCATAACCTCCTCAGCTGAGTCCTCTTCTGCTGCTGCGTCTTGCTCCACATCAACGGCACCCCCCCAGCTCCCCAGTCACACCGGGCCAGCACTCCTGTCCGCCCTGAACGCACAGGTGGATCACTGGCTGACTCCGCACCAATTAGAGATTGGCAAAGTGGTTTGTGACAACGGAAGAAATTTGTTGGCGGCATTGAATTTGGGCAAGTTGACGCATGTTCTGTGCATGGCACATGTGTGTAATCTGATCGTACAACGCTTTGTCCATAAGTATCCAGGCTTACAGGACGTCCTGAAGCAGGCCAGAAAGGTGTGTGGCCATTTCAGGCGTTCCTACACGGCCATGGCGCACTTTTCAGATATCCAGCGGCGAAACAACATGCCAGTGAGGCGCTTGATTTGTGACAGCCCCACACGTTGGAATTCAACACTCCTAATGTTCGACCACCTGCTCCAACAAGAAAAAGCCATTAACGAGTATTTGTATGACCGGGGTGCTAGGACAGCCTCTGCGGAGCTGGGGATTTTTTTGCCACGTTACTGGACGCTCATGCGCAATGTCTGTAGGCTTATCCATCCTTTTGAGGAGGTGACAAACGCAGTCGCACCGAAGGCACCATCAGCGACATCATACCATTTGTTTTATTCCTGGAGCGTGCCCTGCGAAGAGTGCTGGATCAGGCCGTAGATGAGCGTGACGAGGAAGAGGAAGAGTTGTGGTCACCATCACCACCAGAAACAGCCTTATCAGCATCGCTTGCTGGACCTGCGGCAACGCTGGAAGAGGATTGTGAGGAAGAGGAGTCAGAGGAGGAATGTGGCTTTGAGGGGGAGGAGGAAGACCAATCACAACAGGCATCCCAGGGTGCTCGTTGTCACCTATCTGGTACCCGTGGTGTTGTACGTGGCTGGGGGGAAGAACATATCTTCAGCGAGATCACTGAGGACAAGGAACGGGACATGACTAGCTCGGTATCCAACCTTGTGCAAATGGGGTCTTTCATGCTGTCGTGCCTGTCGCAGGACCCTCGTATAAAAAGGCTGAAGGGGAACGACCTGTACTGGGTGTGCACGCTACTAGACCCCCGGTATAAGCAGAAAGTGCCTGATTTGTTACCAAATTACCGCAAGTCAGAAAGGATGCAGCAGGTCCAAAACAAATTAACAAGTATGCTTTACACAGCATATAAGGGTGATGTCACAGCACAAGGGCAATATAACAGGGGAAGAGGTGAAAGTAATCCACCTCCCACGACCACGCTGGCAAGGACAGGACGTTTAAAAGACGTGTTGTTGATGGAGGACATGCAAACCTTTTTCAGTCCTACGCATCGCATCAGCCCTTCGGGATCCACCCTCAGAGAACGACTTGACCGACAGGTAGCAGACTACCTCGCCTTAACTGCAGATATCGACACTCTGAGGAGCGATGAACCCCTTGACTACTGGGTATGCAGGCTAGACCTGTGGCCTGAGCTATCCCAATTTGCAATTGAACTTCTGGCCTGCCCCGCTTCAAGTGTCCTGTCAGAAAGGACCTTCAGTGCAGCAGGAGGTTTTGTCACCGAGAAGAGAAGTCGCCTAGGGCAAAAAAGTCTAGATTGCCTCACCTTTATAAAGATGAATGAGGGATGGATCCCAAAGGGACTGACACTGGGCGATACATATTCTGAAAAAGGCCTGATGAGATGAGCTGCCTTCGGCTATAAATGGTCCACACTCTGCTGTATGTTATCTGTGAATGTCGGATGACTTATCCACCACCAACTAGGGTTCAAGAAGACGCAATGTTTTATGGCACTTTCTGCCTGAGGAACAAAGGTCAATTTTTCTGGCCGCTGCAACAGCAGCGGCTGCAAAAATACCTAATTTTTTAATTTAAATTTTTATTTCAGAATGCGTACGGCATGTAATGAAAAAGAAAGCATATTGAACAGTCTTGCATAACACAACAGTTGTGCAAAAATACATATTTACAATGAAGACATTTTGTTAAAATTAGCGGGCTAGGCCTTCTTATTTTTACTTTTTTGTATAATACATTTTCTTTTTTTTTACTGTGATTGCAATTTTTAAGAGAAACCTAAGACATGGTAAAACAGACAATAGTAAAGTCCTATTATCTATCATCACTCCAGCAGTAGCTTATTATTTACAATATCTAACCTGCTCAATCGCCCTTGGGTTACCCTAGGGCAGGCTTCAGTAGGCGACCTCTCCTTTCCTCGGATGATTTTGCAGCCGGTTGCTTCTGAAGGGTCTCCTCCAGGGCTCCCCCACTCCGCTCCTTCCCCCCGAGTCGCTTCAACCATTAACAAATGTTTTATTATATTAGGGGGGCACTAAATGGGGATGTTATCCAGGGATCCCAAATTGTCTGGAACTGGGTGATTCTATCCAAGACTACATGGTTAAATCTCTCGTTGAGCAGTAAATAGTTGATTTTTTTTATTAATTCCTAAAAGTTTTAATTTGGGGTTTTCCAACCACTAGCTATGTGTATTTTTTCTTTCAAAAAATATTTTATTAGGTCAGGTAATATATCATATTTAAACAACCATTTCCATGTTACATATATATCCATACATGGTAATACATGACTGAGTTACATTATCTCTATTAATACTCAGTTTACCCCTTTCCATTCCATAATCTTGGAGCTTATACCATATCCAGGGCTAGTATGTTATCTGGATTTGGTTGTACCTGTAGCCTAAAAATATATATATTTTTACTTTTCAGTTATTAATATAGCTTTAATTCAGTTTGTTTTAAGTTGATTCCCTTTAAGTCTTGAATCCGACTATAATTGGGGGAAAAAAAACTAGTTTTAACATTTAACATGTTCGGAAAGGGAAAGGTCCACAAACATCCTCCTTTTTTACATAAATATGATGTAAAATATAGCATTTACCTCCGTCCTCCGCCCCTCTAAGGATCCACACACACCTCCATCAATCCCGTTCTCTTGAGAATATCCTCTCCCATTTAGGGGAGCCCCTATTCCGGACCTAAATTTCTTTAATTGTCTCCAGATGATATGCTATCCCTTAATTGCAGCCACGGAGACCATATTTTTCCAAATGTATCCATGGAGTTGTCTACTAAATGGGTAAGGCGTTCAGTTATAAGGATAAAGTTTAATTTATTTTTAACCACCTGAAAGTGTAGGGTATCCGATTTCCATTGTCTGGCTATATGGTTCTTTGTGGCCAACATGATGAACTTTAATAGCCTATTTTGAGAGGGCGAGAGACCTACAAGCGGAACACCCAGCATGCAGTTTTCTATATTAGCAGAAATCTGAATCTTAAACATTTTAGAAGCTAGTAAGCATGTTTCTTTCCATAGTCTTATGACTGCCGAACACTCCCACCAGACATGAATAAATGTAGCCTCATTACCACTGTTCCTAAAACATGAGCTGCTCCGTTTTGGATCCCATTTATTTAGCTTAAAAGGAGTAATATATGTCCTGTGTAGGACCATTATTAAAGTCTCAAGCAGACTATAATTTAAAGATCCCCTACTTAAGCCTCGCCAACTTTTATCCCATGTGCTGTCTGCCAACTCGGTGCCCAAATCCCTCTCCCAGGCTTTGGTATATTATTATTATTATTATTATCTTTATTTATATCTCGCCAACATATTCCGTAGCGCTGTACAGGGGTTGAGTACATAGCAGAAAACAAATTAAACACCTTGTAAAGAATGGAGGGCCCTGTTTTTGAGCATAAAATCAAATGTACATAGAGCTTGTTTCCAAGGCCTGACACAAGATTGAAAACTCGCAAACTTACAATCTAAGGGTTTAGGTGTGATACAAGAGGGTGACAAATACAATTGAAAGCAATTGGTTCAGTAAAGTGGAGGGGTCTGTGTGTTGTACTGTAGATTGTGGGTGTGGGTGTGAGTGTTATTAAGCTGTGGAATGTTCAGTTGTACATGTTAAGGCTGAAGATGATAAGATTTTTTAAACAGGTGTGTTTTTAATAATTTCTTAAAGGTTTTGAGGCAGGAAGATAATCTAATGGAGCGGGGCAAGGAGTTCCAAATGGATGGGGAAGCACGAGAAAAGTCTTGAAGACGGGAGTGAGAGGAGGTGATGAGAGAGGAGGAAAGAAGAAGGTCGTTAGCAGAACGAAGGGGCCGGTTGGGAGAGTATTTTGAAACAAGAGCAGAGATATAAGGGGGTGCACTGTTGTTGAGGGCTTTATATGTTAGGGTCATGATTTTAAATGTGATTCTGGAAGCTATGGGAAGCCAGTGGAGTGATTGACAGAGAGGAGCTGCCGACACTGATCGTTTGGTATTGAAGATGAGTCTAGCGGAGGCGTTCATTATGGATTGGAGGGGAGACAGACGAGAGATGGGGAGGCCAGCAAGGAGGGAATTGCAGTAGTCGAGTCGAGAGATGATGAGAGAGTGAATTAGAATTTTAGCTGTGTCTTCTGTAAGATAATGACGAATTTTGGAGATTTTTTTTAGGTGAAACTGACATGATTTTGTTATTGCTTGGATGTGAGGAATAAAAGAGAGGGCGGGATCCAGTAGAACCCCAAGACTACGGGCCTGGGAGGTAGGGGCGATGATGGTGTTGTCAGCAGTGAGAGATATTTGAGGTGTGGAAGCTGTAGTAGAGGGTGGAAAGATTAGAAGTTCAGTTTTAGACATGTTGAGTTTGAGTTGACGGGTGGACATCCAGGAGGATATGCTAGAGAGGCAGTTGGAAACTTGAGCTAAAAGAGAGGGGGATAGATCGGGTGCAGAGAGGTAGATTTGAGTATCATCTGCATAGAGATGATACTGAAATCCAAAGGATTTTATAAGGGTGCCAAGGGAGGAGGTGTAGATGGAGAAGAGGAGGGGGCCTAGGACAGAACCTTGGGGAACGCCAACAGACAGAGGGAGAGGTGAAGAAGAGGTGCCAGAGAAGGAGACACTAAATGTACGATCTTTAAGATAGGATGTGAACCATGAAAGAGCTGTGTCCTGGATGCCAAAAGAGCGGAGCGTTTGGATTAGAAGAGGGTGGTCAACTGTATCGAAGGCAGCAGAGAGATCCAGGAGAATTAGAATAGAGTAGTGACCCTTTGATTTGGCGGTTAGCAAGTCATTAGTGACTTTTGTAAGGGCTGTTTCTGTAGAGTGTTGGGACCGGAAGCCAGATTGGAAGGGGTTGTAGCGGAACCCATCACTGTTTTAAACTGTTTTATGATTATCTTGGTTAAAATATGATCCTACAATATGTATGCTGGTTGATGCTCTGCAGAATATTAGCCAGACTTTTGCAGACCTAGGCTAATAGATAATCCTATTACAGAGATTCAAGAGATAAGAAAGTTGTAAAGGATCCTTGCATTTTCCAAAGTGTTTTAATTCTCTGATAAGAACAAAGAGGTGTAATTGAATCAGTGTCTGATTGTATCAAAGTTGCCAGGGAGGTGTGACCCCCCTATTGTTCTCTTTGTGTGTATTGTGTGTAGCCAAATATGGGCATGTGTATTGCCTGTGGCCAAAGAGATGTATATATAGTTCTGCAATAACAAAATAAAGTCAGTATTCATTTGACTCCCAAATTGTGTGTCGTCCAATATGGGAGGTCGGGGATGGTGAAACTGTAGTGCCTCGTGGGTATTTTATCGTATACCAGCGGAGATTTTGGACTGCGTGTCCCAGCTCCGTTACATTTGTTGGCAAGTGGTGGAATTGTTCCCACGGTCAGAAGGACAGCTACAGGAGACACCATTCCGTGGAGCACAAATTGAGGGAAACGCTAGTATCCGTACAGCGCCCCTGGCTACAGCAGGATGGAACCGGCTAGTTTTCGGACAGCGTTCCATGATGAGGATGAGGAGGAGGCCGCAGACTACAGGGAAACAGACAGAAAGGAACTCTGGTATGATGCCCTGCAAGATGCCCAATGGCGGCGAGGTGAGAGTCTCCCCAGTGATGAGCAGCGGCTACAGAAGCGTGTGGCGATGCGGATGTATCTATTGGGAGAGCAGCCCCTGGATGAGTGGGTGACAAGACTAGAGACCCTGGTATGGCGAGAGATCTGGCTAGACAACGCATACCAGGCCCTCTGGTGGCATACCGTTCGACTTACCCCCTGGACGGCTGAACACGACTTACCGGAGGGGGATGATTATGATGGCCCGGGTTTATTATGGGATGCCTTGGAGGATGATATTGATCTTGGCAGCACGGAGGGGTCTAGGTTTTGGGACATCTACGACTACCGGATGGGCATGTATGTCTGGGATGATGAAGGCGAGGTGAGCAAAGACATGACCCACCTGGTAACGAGAGAGTGGGAGCTGGAGCAGGACTACCAACACCTGCTCAGCCTTGTGCAGCCCCAACCTACTCGACAAGCAGAACCAGACTTCATTGACTGGTCCTGGGATGACCTCCAGATGGCAGGTAGAGATGGGACCGAGGGTCTCTCTACCGGCCCTCCAGGGGGCAGTAGGTGTCGTCCTTCCCCCTCAGCGGCAGTGTGAACCCCGGGGGGCAGGAGGTGTCGTCCTTCCCCCCCAGCGGCAGTGTGTACCGCAGGGAGCAGAAGGTGTCGACCTTCCTCCACAGCGGCAGTGGGTACCCCAGGGAGCCGAAGGTGTCGTCCTTCCTCCCCAGCGGCAGTGTGTACCCCAGGGGGCCGAAGGTGTCATCTTTTCCCCCCAGCAGCAGTGTGTACCCCAGGGAGCAGAAGGTGTCGTCCTTCCCCCTCAGCGGCAGTGTGAACCCCAGGGGGCAGAAGGTGTCGTCCTTTCCCCCCAGCGGCAGTGTGAACCCCAGGGGGCAGAAGGTGTCGTCCTTCCCCCTCAGCGGCAGTGTGTCCCCCAGGGAGCTGAAGTTGTCGTCCTTCCTTCCCAGCGGCAGTGTGTACCCCAGGGAGCTGAAGGTGTCGGCCTTCCCCCCCAGCGTCAGTGTGTACCCCAGGGGGCCGAAGGTGTCGTCCTTCCCCCCCAGCGGCAGTGTGTACCCCAGGGAGCAGAAGGGGCCGTCCTTCCTCCCCAGCGGCAGTGTTAACCCCAGGGGGCAGAAGGTGTCGTCCTTCCCCCTCAGCGGCAGTGTGTACCCCAGGGAGCTGAAGGTGTCGTCCTTCCTTCCCAGCGGCTGTGTGTACCCCAGGGAGCTGAAGGTGTCGGCCTTCCCCCCCAGCGTCAGTGTGTACCCCAGGGAGCAGAAGGGGCCGTCCTTCCTCCCCAGCGGCAGTGTGAACCCCAGGGGGCAGAAGGTGTCGTCCTTTCCCCCCAGCGGCAGTGTGAACCCCAGGGGGCAGAAGGTGTCGTCCTTCCCCCCCCAGCGGCAGTGTGTACCCCAGGGAGCAGAAGGTGTCGACCTTCCTCCACAGCGGCAGTGGGTACCCCAGGGGGCCAAAGGTGTCGTCCTTCCCCCCCAGCGGCTGTGTGAAACACAGGGGGGCAGAAGGTGTCGTCCTTCCCCCCCAGCGACAGTTTACCATAACCAGGGGAGACACCAATCTCCCAGATGGCGCAGATGGGACCGTGGTCTCTGCACCCACAGCTTGTCCAGATCCCCAACTACCGTCACTGGGACAACCGGAGGAGGGGGGTAAGTACAAATTCCCCTCCCCAGCTAACTTCTAATGTGGCCCCCAGGGTTAACAGAGGAAATGTTAACCCCCACTGACCCCCACGTTTCCCTGGCTACTGAGCCGGAATATGTCCCAAGTACCCCAGCAGAAGAGCTGACAGCGGGGCAGAGTGCAGCCGGCCTCTGCCCTCCCTTTGTCCCTTGTACAGAGCAGGAGGTCCTGCAGGTTATACCAGCAGAAGAGCTGGTATCAGGGCAGTGTGCCGCTGGCCTCTGCCCCTCAAGTCCCCTCAGCGTGTTGCACCATCACCCCAGCAAAATATCCAGGTACCTGGTTAGACTTCCCCCCAAAGGAGAGATGTGTGACGAAGTGCCCTTCGCCACTTTGGCTTGGAGAGGACTGTTTGCCAGCCTCCTGCCCTGCGACTATGGCCCTGGTACATATTGCCCTTTGGAACCAGTGTTCGGCCATACCAGAGTGTAAGTCACTCATTCTGGCCCTTTACATACAGGGGGGTCATTCTGTACTTGCCCTGTGTGAACCATGATACCCCAGATAACTGTGCCATGAAGCCCATTCATATAATGAAAGACTATGGGAAAGACTTTAGCTACATGGCAATTGAACTGTGTGAAGAGGATCTGAGCGCTATTCGGTGGTTTTGTGCGCTCAGATCCCAGCTATCTGGGGATATGGGAAATGTGAGTAAATGTGAATTGCAGTAATGCTGATGGGTTGTCAAACTAGAGAATTGACCAACAAATACTTTTGTCCGGACATCCCCAGGCCGATCCGTTGGGATCAGACCGTGTATGCCGGCTTATGGTCACGGGGGAGGTGTGTAGCGGAACCCATCACTGTTTTAAACTGTTTTATGATTATCTTGGTTAAAATATGATCCTACAATATGTATGCTGGTTGATGCTCTGCAGAATATTAGCCAGACTTTTGCAGACCTAGGCTAATAGATAATCCTATTACAGAGATTCAAGAGATAAGAAAGTTGTAAAGGATCCTTGCATTTTCCAAAGTGTTTTAATTCTCTGATAAGAACAAAGAGGTGTAATTGAATCAGTGTCTGATTGTATCAAAGTTGCCAGGGAGGTGTGACCCCCCTATTGTTCTCTTTGTGTGTATTGTGTGTAGCCAAATATGGGCATGTGTATTGCCTGTGGCCAAAGAGATGTATATATAGTTCTGCAATAACAAAATAAAGTCAGTATTCATTTGACTCCCAAATTGTGTGTCGTCCAATATGGGAGGTCGGGGATGGTGAAACTGTAGTGCCTCGTGGGTATTTTATCGTATACCAGCGGAGATTTTGGACTGCGTGTCCCAGCTCCGTTACATTTGTTGGCAAGTGGTGGAATTGTTCCCACGGTCAGAAGGACAGCTACAGGAGACACCATTCCGTGGAGCACAAATTGAGGGAAACGCTAGTATCCGTACAGCGCCCCTGGCTACAGCAGGATGGAACCGGCTAGTTTTCGGACAGCGTTCCATGATGAGGATGAGGAGGAGGCCGCAGACTACAGGGAAACAGACAGAAAGGAACTCTGGTATGATGCCCTGCAAGATGCCCAATGGCGGCGAGGTGAGAGTCTCCCCAGTGATGAGCAGCGGCTACAGAAGCGTGTGGCGATGCGGATGTATCTATTGGGAGAGCAGCCCCTGGATGAGTGGGTGACAAGACTAGAGACCCTGGTATGGCGAGAGATCTGGCTAGACAACGCATACCAGGCCCTCTGGTGGCATACCGTTCGACTTACCCCCTGGACGGCTGAACACGACTTACCGGAGGGGGATGATTATGATGGCCCGGGTTTATTATGGGATGCCTTGGAGGATGATATTGATCTTGGCAGCACGGAGGGGTCTAGGTTTTGGGACATCTACGACTACCGGATGGGCATGTATGTCTGGGATGATGAAGGCGAGGTGAGCAAAGACATGACCCACCTGGTAACGAGAGAGTGGGAGCTGGAGCAGGACTACCAACACCTGCTCAGCCTTGTGCAGCCCCAACCTACTCGACAAGCAGAACCAGACTTCATTGACTGGTCCTGGGATGACCTCCAGATGGCAGGTAGAGATGGGACCGAGGTCTCTCTACCGGCCCTCCAGGGGGCAGAAGGTGTCGTCCTTCCCCCTCAGCGGCAGTGTGAACCCCAGGGGGCAGGAGGTGTCGTCCTTCCCCCCCAGCGGCAGTGTGTACCTCAGGGAGCAGAAGGTGTCGACCTTCCTCCACAGCGGCAGTGGGTACCCCAGGGAGCCAAAGGGTGTCGTCCTTCCTCCCCAGCGGCAGTGTGTACCCCAGGGGGCCGAAGGTGTCATCTTTTCCCCCCAGCAGCAGTGTGTACCCCAGGGAGCAGAAGGTGTCGTCCCTACCCCTCAGCGGCAGTGTGAACCCCAGGGGGCAGAAGGTGTCGTCCTTTCCCCCCAGCGGCAGTGTGAACCCC
The DNA here is from genome assembly GCA_027410445.1 of Discoglossus pictus. Taxonomy (NCBI): domain Eukaryota; kingdom Metazoa; phylum Chordata; class Amphibia; order Anura; family Alytidae; genus Discoglossus; species Discoglossus pictus. The sequence continues at coordinate 476,076,284 of CM050164.1, forward strand.
AGGGGGCAGAAGGTGTCGTCCTTCCCCCTCAGCGGCAGTGTGTCCCCCAGGGAGCTGAAGGTGTCGTCCTTCCTTCCCAGCGGCAGTGTGTACCCCAGGGAGCTGAAGGTGTCGGCCTTCCCCCCCAGCGTCAGTGTGTACCCCAGGGGGCCGAAGGTGTCGTCCTTCCCCCCCAGCGGCAGTGTGTACCCCAGGGAGCAGAAGGTGTCGACCTTCCTCCACAGCGGCAGTGGGTACCCCAGGGGGCCAAAGGTGTCGTCCTTCCCCCCCAGCGGCTGTGTGAAACACAGGGGGCAGAAGGTGTCGTCCTTCCCCCCCAGCGACAGTTTGCCATAACCAGGGGAGACACCAATCTCCCAGATGGCGCAGATGGGACCGTGGTCTCTGCGCCCACAGCTTGTCCAGATCCCCAACTACCGTCACTGGGACAACCGGAGGAGGGGGTAAGTACAAATTCCCCTCCCCAGCTAACTTCTAATGTGGCCCCAGGGTTAACAGAGGAAATGTTAACCCCCACTGACCCCCACGTTTCCCTGGCTACTGAGCCGGAATATGTCCCAAGTACCCCAGCAGAAGAGCTGACAGCGGGGCAGAGTGCAGCCGGCCTCTGCCCTCCCTTTGTCCCTTGTACAGAGCAGGAGGTCCTGCAGGTTATACCAGCAGAAGAGCTGGTATCAGGGCAGTGTGCCGCTGGCCTCTGCCCCTCAAGTCCCCTCAGCGTGTTGCACCATCACCCCAGCAAAATATCCAGGTACCTGGTTAGACTTCCCCCCAAAGGAGAGATGTGTGACGAAGTGCCCTTCGCCACTTTGGCTTGGAGAGGACTGTTTGCCAGCCTCCTGCCCTGCGACTATGGCCCTGGTACATATTGCCCTTTGGAACCAGTGTTCGGCCATACCAGAGTGTAAGTCACTCATTCTGGCCCTTTACATACAGGGGGGTCATTCTGTACTTGCCCTGTGTGAACCATGATACCCCAGATAACTGTGCCATGAAGCCCATTCATATAATGAAAGACTATGGGAAAGACTTTAGCTACATGGCAATTGAACTGTGTGAAGAGGATCTGAGCGCTATTCGGTGGTTTTGTGCGCTCAGATCCCAGCTATCTGGGGATATGGGAAATGTGAGTAAATGTGAATTGCAGTAATGCTGATGGGTTGTCAAACTAGAGAATTGACCAACAAATACTTTTGTCCGGACATCCCCAGGCCGATCCGTTGGGATCAGACCGTGTATGCCGGCTTATGGTCACGGGGGAGGTGTGTAGCGGAACCCATCACTGTTTTAAACTGTTTTATGATTATCTTGGTTAAAATATGATCCTACAATATGTATGCTGGTTGATGCTCTGCAGAATATTAGCCAGACTTTTGCAGACCTAGGCTAATAGATAATCCTATTACAGAGATTCAAGAGATAAGAAAGTTGTAAAGGATCCTTGCATTTTCCAAAGTGTTTTAATTCTCTGATAAGAACAAAGAGGTGTAATTGAATCAGTGTCTGATTGTATCAAAGTTGCCAGGGAGGTGTGACCCCCCTATTGTTCTCTTTGTGTGTATTGTGTGTAGCCAAATATGGGCATGTGTATTGCCTGTGGCCAAAGAGATGTATATATAGTTCTGCAATAACAAAATAAAGTCAGTATTCATTTGACTCCCAAATTGTGTGTCGTCCAATATGGGAGGTCGGGGATGGTGAAACTGTAGTGCCTCGTGGGTATTTTATCGTATACCAGCGGAGATTTTGGACTGCGTGTCCCAGCTCCGTTACAGGGGTCAAGTAGGGAATTGGAGGAAATAAATTGAGTGAGGCGATTGTAAACAAGCCGCTCAAGGAGTTTAGACGCAAGGGGAAGTAGTGAGATAGGGCGATAGTTGGAGGCAGAAGCTGGGTCAGAAGAGGGCTTCTTGAGAATGGGTGTAACTGTGGCATGTTTTAAGGAGGATGGAAACTTGCCAGTGTTTAGGGAGAGATTGAATAGATGTGTGAGAGCTGGGATAAGTGTGGTGGATAGGGGAGGGATTAGCTGTGATGGAATAGGATCATGAGGACATGTGGTAAGGTGAGAGGTTGATAGTAAAGTAGATACTTCATCCTCGTTTACAGGGTCAAAGGAGTCCATAGTGGAGGTGGGATTGGGGAAGGGTAAGGGCTGGGTGTTGTCGGTTTGGGGAGAGGGTGGTGGGGTAGGGCCAAGCTGGGAGGAGAGCTCATTTCAGATGGTATCGATTTTATTTTTAAAATGGCTGGCAAAGTCATCAGCAGTGAGAGAGGAAGGGGCAGGAGGTGGGGGTGGGCAGAGGAGGGTGTTGAATGTAGCAAATAAACGTTTAGGGTTGGAGGACAGGTTTGATATTAGTGATAAGAAGTAGTGTTGTTTGGCAAGATTGAGGGCAGAGAAGTAGGAGCGCAAGGTAAACTTGTAGTGGAGAAAGTCTGCTGAAGTGCGAGATTTCCTCCATAATCGTTCTGCAGTGCGTGAGCATCTCTGTAGATAGCGTGTTTGTGTGGTGTGCCATGGTTGTGGGTGAGAGCGAGGGCGTTTGCTTGTGATTATGGGGGCAAGAGAGTCAAGGGTGGAGGTTAGCATAGTGTTGTATTGTGAAGTGGCGACGTCAGGGCAGGCAAGGGTGGTGAGGGGGCTGAGAAGGGGTGTTAATACATTTGAAAATTGTTGTGGGTTGAGTGCTTGCAGGTTTCTGCGTGTTCTGATGGCAGGATTTGAAGAAGGGTGGTGAGCGGAGGATGAGGTGAGGTTGCAAGTTAGCAGGTGGTGGTCAGATAGGGGAAGTGAGGAGATGTCAAGGTTGGAGACAGTGCAGAGATTTGTAAAAATAAGGTCAATAGAGTGTCCACCACTGTGAGTTGCGGAATCTGTCCATTGTGAGAGGCCAAGGGAAGAGGTGAGTGCAAGTAATTTTGCAGTTGTTGGGGAGGTGGGTGTGTCAGTGGCAATGTTGAAATCGCCAAGAATGAGTGAAGGTATATTGGAGGAGAGAAAGTGAGGGAGCCAGGCGGCAAAGTTGTCCAGAAATTGAGAGGGTGATCCAGGCGGGCGATAGATCACAGCTACTCGCAGAGGGATGGGAGACAAGATGCGGATAGTGTGGACTTCAAAAGATGAGAATTGAAGGGAGGGAACAGGGGGTATGCAGCGAAAAGTGCAGCGAGAGGATAGCAGTATGCCCACACCTCCACCTTGTTTGTTCTCAGGTCTAGGAGTGTGGCTGAAGTGTAGGCCACCATAAGAGAGTGCAGCAGGGGAGGCAGAGTCAGATGGAGTGAGCCAGGTTTCCGTGATAGCCAGTAAATTGAGGGAGTTGGAAATGAAGAGATCATGAATGAAGGTAAGTTTATTGCAAACAGACCTTGCATTCCAGAGGGCACAGGAGAAGGGCAAAGTAGATGGTTTGTGACAAGTGATGGGTATTAGATTATGGGTGTTTTGGGCATTTGCTGCCCTGGGGACTCTGCGTGGCTGACAGCAGGTGGGAATGAGTGATGGGCCTGGGTTAGGGGATATATCCCCACAAGCCATCAGAAGAAGGAGAGAGAGTAAAAGGAGATGGGAATAGGACTTACAGGAGCATTTCCGCTTTTCACCTTTAGGGGGGGGATGAGATAGTGACTGGAGGAAGGAGAAGAGCTCATGGGAGCAGAGAAGAGGAGATGAAAGCAGGGAAGGTGAGATAGTTATATTATTGGAGACATGATGTGTAGAGACAGTATAAGAGAGTCTGAGAAAGAGGCAGGAGGTTATAATAAGGAAGGTGGTGTGAGGAAACATAGTGGCACTGTGTAAGCAAGTATTCTTGTAGGGAGTGGTTAGAGGTGATAATCAGATGTCACTGATTAACCATGTGCAGGTAATTAGTATGCCTCAATATATTAAGTGTAAACAAGGGTGGGTGGGTAGAGGGGCAGGGAGGGAGGGGACTGCTTTCAGGTGGACTTCTGATGGGAGATGTTTCTTTGCAGTATGCTTTTAAAAGTGTCTATAAGACAGAACAAGGAGATATAGTCTGGTTTGTTTGCCCATGAGTTTTCATTAAATAGTTCATACATGAGGCTAATAATACCAGGCTGAAAGGGGGAATCCCTGCATTTTTTGAGTAGCCAGGTGTTTCTTTGGGGGGTTCCTCTACCACTTATCGTATATATAAAATGATGTATCCTGCAAAAATTATAGTGTTCAGCCAGGGGTAAATTGTATCTATCTCTCACCCGCTCAAAGGTCATTATTTTGTCGTCATGCCACCATGGACCAACCCTTAGTAGGTTCTGAGACTTCCACCAACTGAGAGAGCTTTCCGGAAGATGTATCTTAAAGTGGGGATTGGGTACGATAGGGGTAAGATCTGTTTCCCGAGTTTCCAGTTTTTGTGTCCAGTTTATCTCCGTCCATATTTTTAATGAGTGCTTAATCAACGGGTTTTTCAAGTTTCTCAAAAAAGTATACAGGCCTGGAATCCATATTACTGTATCCCATGTATAAGGGATATGTATGACATGCTTACATTTTCCATAAATACCCAGAGCGGCTGATGTGTTTTGGAGAATGCGCCAGAGGAATGAAAGCCAGCTGCGCTGCCTTGTAATACAGTTTGACATTAGGGCACGATAGGCCCCCTTTCCCTTTTGGTCTATACATATTATTTTTTTAGATCCTCGGGGCTTTATGATTCCAAATAAATCTAAAAATGATTTTTTCCCCCTTTATGTGTTGTAAGCGATCTCCCGGGAGTTTTAATCTGGCTGATGGGGATTTGTAGTATGTATCTATCAAGTTCATATATTTGCCTGCAAACCCACATTTCTGTAATACTGCTTTTAAATAAGACCATTCCAACATATCAAAGGCCTTTTCTATATCTAACGCCAAAAGGCATGTGGGTATTTGATTTTGGGATGACCATGAGATTAAATTTTGTGTCCTTCTGATATTGTCCCCCGTTTGTCTATTGGGGATAAACACTGTTTGGTCTTTATGGATTATGGAGAGGAGAAATCGCAAAATCCTGTTTGCCATTAATTTGGACAAAATTTTTATATCCACGTTTAGGAGTGATATGGGGCAGTAATTTTTAAGTTCTAATGGGTTTCGTCGTTCTTTCGGGAAACATATCATATTTGCATGGTTTAGTTCTTGTGGCATGGGAGAGCCTTCTAAAATGTGATTGAAAAGTGTGGCTAAGTGGGGTAATAACAAGTCTATAAAAGTTTGGTATTAGAGATTTGTAAATCCATCCGGGCCCGGGTAGCTATGTGTGATTTGAATGCTAAAGCCATTAATTGGAATAGCTTGTTCTAGGATTGAGATAAGTTTTTTTTATGTGTATCCCCAGTAAGCAGGATTCCATTGAAAGAGAAATATCCTTTTGCAAGGATTGGAGGCCCAAGATTTTGCTGAAGTCTTTTATAGTGGACATGAGTGCTGGTATAGAGAGAAGGGGCTTGGTCAGGGTGCAAAGCATATCGTCCGCGAAAAGTAAACACTTAAACTGATGGTGTCCTACTTCAAACCCCTGGATGGCATGGTTGGTTCTGATTGCCTGCGCTAGGGGTTCAATGGCAAGAGCAAAGAGCAGTGGGGAGAGTGGGCATCCCTGCCTGGTCCCTCTCTGATGATGTATCCTTATGGATGCCTGGTGCTGAGATCCCCTTTCCTAAGATCACTAAGCTGTGCTGAGATCCACTTCCATAAGATCAATAATATGAAATGAGATACCTTCCATAAGATCAATAAGCTGTGCTGAGATCCACTTCCATAAGATCACTAAGCTATGCTGAGATCCCCTTACCTGAGATCACTAAGCTGTGCTGAGATCCCCTTCCCTGGGATCATTAAGCTGCAAGAGATCCCTTCCATAAGATCACTAAGCTGCAATGAGATCTCCTTCCTTTGATCACTAAGCTGCACTGAGATCCCTTCCATAAGATCACTAAGCTGTGCTGAGATACCCTTCCCTAGGATCACTAAGCTGTGCTGAGATCCACTTTCCTGAGATCACTAAGCTGTGCTGAGATCCCCTTCAATAAGATCACTAATCTGAGATGAGATACCTTCCATAAGATCACTAAGCTGTGCTGAGATCCCCTTCCCTAGGATCACTAAGCTGTGCTGAAATCCCCTACCCTGAGAACACTAAGCTGTGCTGAGATCCCCTTTTCTGAGAACACTAAACTGTGCTGAGATCCCCTTCCATAAGATCACTAAGCTGTGCTGAGATGCCCTTCCCTAAGATCACTAATCTGAGATGAGATAACTTCCATAAAATCCCTTTGCTGTGCTGAGATCCCCTTCCCTGATATCACTAAGCTGTGCTGAGATCCCCTTTCCTGAGATCACTAAACTGTGCTGAGATCCCCTTCCACAAGATCACTAAGCTGTGCTGAGATGCCCTTCCCTAAGATCACTATGCTGTGCAGAGATCCCCTTCCCTGGGATCACTAAGCTGTGCTGAGATCCCCTTCCCTAAAATCACTAAGCTCTGCTGAGATCCCCTTCTCTAGGATCACTAAGCTGTGCTGAGATCCCCTTCCCTGGGATCAATAAGCTATGCTGAGATCCCCTTTACTGGGATCACTAAGCTGCAAGAGATTCCATCCATAAGATCAATAAGCTGCACTGAGATCCCCTTCCCTGGGATCACTAAGCTGCACTGAGATCACTTCCATAAAAATTACTAAGATGTGCTGAGATGCCCTTCCCTGGGATCGATAAGCTATGCTGAGATCCCCTTCACTGGGATCTCTAAGCTGCAAGAGATCCCTTCCATAAGATAACTAAGCTGCACTGAGATCCCCTTCCCTGGGATCACTATGCTGCACTGAGATCCCTTCCATAAGATCAATAAGATGTGCTGAGATGCCCTTCCCTGAGATCACTAAGCTATGCTGAAATACCCAACCCTAGGATCAATAAGCTGTGCTGAGATCCCCTAAGATCACTAAGCTGTGCTGAGAGCACCTTCCATAAGATCACTAATATGAGATGAGATACCTTCCATAAGATCACTAAGCTGTGCTGAGATCCACTTCCATAAGATCACTAAGCTGTGCTGAGATTCCCTTCCCTGAGATCACTAAGCTGTGCTGAGATCCCCTTCACTGAGATCACTAACTGTGCTGAGATCCCATTTCATGAGATCACTATGCTGTGCTGAGATCCCCTTCCATAAGATCACTAAGCTGTGCTGAGATGCCCTTCCCTAATATCACTAATCTGATATGAGATACCTTCCCTGAGATCACTAAGCTGTGCTAAGATCCCCTTCCCTGAGATCACTAAGCTGTGCTGTGATCCCCTTCCCTGGGATCACTAAGCTGCAAGAGATCCCTTCCATAAGATCACTAAGCTGCACTGAGATCCCCTTCACTTGAATCACTAAGCTGCACTGAGATCCCTTCAATAAGATCACTAAGCTGTGCTGAGATACCCTTCCCTGGGATCACTAAGCTGCAAGAGATCCCTTCCATAAGATCATTAAGCTGCACTGAGATCCCCTTCACTTGGATCACTAAGCTGCACTGAGATCCCTTCAATAAGATCACTAAGCTGTGCTGAGATACCCTTCCTAGGATCACTAAGCTGTGCTGAGATCCCCTTCCCTGAGATCACTAAGCTGTGCTGAGATCCCCTTCCATAAGATCATTAAGCTGTGCTGAGATTCCCTTCCCTAAGATCATTAATCTGAGATGAGATACCTTCCATAATATCACTAAGCTATGCTGAGATCCCCTTCCCTGAGATCACTAAGCTGTGCTGAGATCCACTTCCCTGGGATCACTAAGCTTCAAGAGATCCCTTCCATAAGTTCACTAAGCTGCACTGAGATCCCCTGTTCCTGGGATCACTAATCTGAGATGAGATACCTTCCATAAGATCACTAAGCTGTGCTGAGATCCCCTTCCCTAGGATCACTAAGCTACCAGAGATCCCTTCCATAAGATCACTAAGCTGCACTGAGATCCCCTTCCCTGTGATCACTAAGCTGCACTGAGATCCCTTCCATAAGATCACTAAGCTGTGCTGAGATACCCTTCCCTAGGATCACTAAGCTGTGCTTAGTTCCACTTTCCTGAGATCACTAAGCTGTTCTGAGATCCCCTTCCATAAGATCAGTAATCTGAGATGAGATACCTTCCAAAAGATCACTAATCTGTGCTGAGATCCCCTTCCCTAGGATCACTAAGCTGTGCTGAGATCCCCTTCCCTGAGAACACTAAGCTGTGCTGAGATCCCCTTTCCTGAGAAAACTAAACTGTGCTGAGATCCCCTTCCATAAGATCACTAAGCTGTGCTGAGATCCCTTTCCCTGCAATCACTAAGCTGTTCTGCGATCCCCTTTCCTGCAATCAATAAGCTATGCTGAGATCCCATTCTCTAGGATCACTACGATGTTCTGAGATCCCCTTTCCTAGGATCACTAAGCTGAGCCGAGATCTCCTTCTCTGGGATCACTATGCTGTACTGAGATCCCCTTTCCTAGGATCACTATGCTGTGCTGAGATCCCCATCCCTAGGATCATTAGGCTGTGCTGAGATCCCTATCCCTAGGATAACTATGCTGGGCTGAGATACCCTTCCCTGGGATCACTATGTTGTGCTGAGATACCCTTCCCTGGGATCACTATGCTGTGCTGAGATACCCTTCCTTGGGATCACTATGCTGTGCTGAGATACCCTTCCCTGGGATCACTACGCTGTGCTGAGATACCCTTCCCTGGGATCAATATGTTAAGGTTAGATACCCTTCTCTGGGATCACTATGCTGTGCTGAGATACCCTTCCCTGGGATCACTATACTGTGCTGAAATACCTTTTCTTGGGATCACTATGCTGTGCTGAGATACCCTTCCCTGGGATCACTATGCTGTGCTGAGATACCCTTCCTTGGGATCACTATGCTGTGCTGAGATACCCTTACCTGGGATCACTACGCTGTGCTGAGATACCCTTCCCTGGGATCACTATGTTAAGGTTAGATACCCTTCCCTGGGATAACTAATCTGAGATGAGAAACCTTCCATGAGATCACTAAGCTGTGCTGATATCCCCTTCCCTGAGATCACTAAGCTGTGCTGAGATCCCCTTCCCTGGGATCACTAAGCTGCAAGAGATCCCTTCCATAAGATCACTAAGCTGCACTGAGATCCCCTTTACCTGTCATCACTAAGCTGCACTGAGATCCCCTTCCATAAGATTACTAAGCTGTGCTGAGATCCCCTTCCCTGGGATCACTAAGCTACCAGAGATCCCTTCCATAAGATCACTAAGCTGCACTGAGATCCCCTTCCCTGTGATCACTAAGCTGCACTGAGATCCCTTCCATAAGATCACTAAGCTGTGCTGAGATACCCTTCCCTAGGATCACTAAGCTGTGCTTAGTTCCACTTTCCTGAGATCACTAAGCTGTTCTGAGATCCCCTTCCATAAGATCAGTAATCTGAGATGAGATACCTTCCAAAAGATCACTAATCTGTGCTGAGATCCCCTTCCCTAGGATCACTAAGCTGTGCTGAGATCCCCTTCCCTGAGAACACTAAGCTGTGCTGAGATCCCCTTTCCTGAGAAAACTAAACTGTGCTGAGATCCCCTTCCATAAGATCACTAAGCTGTGCTGAGATCCCTTTCCCTGCAATCACTAAGCTGTTCTGCGATCCCCTTTCCTGCAATCAATAAGCTATGCTGAGATCCCATTCTCTAGGATCACTACGATGTTCTGAGATCCCCTTTCCTAGGATCACTAAGCTGAGCCGAGATCTCCTTCTCTGGGATCACTATGCTGTACTGAGATCCCCTTTCCTAGGATCACTATGCTGTGCTGAGATCCCCATCCCTAGGATCATTAGGCTGTGCTGAGATCCCTATCCCTAGGATAACTATGCTGGGCTGAGATACCCTTCCCTGGGATCACTATGGTGTGCTGAGATACCCTTCCCTGGGATCACTATGCTGTGCTGAGATACCCTTCCTTGGGATCACTATGCTGTGCTGAGATACCCTTCCCTGGGATCACTACGCTGTGCTGAGATACCCTTCCCTGGGATCAATATGTTAAGGTTAGATACCCTTCTCTGGGATCACTATGCTGTGCTGAGATACCCTTCCCTGGGATCACTATACTGTGCTGAGATACCTTTTCTTGGGATCACTATGCTGTGCTGAGATACCCTTCCCTGGGATCACTATGCTGTGCTGAGATACCCTTCCTTGGGATCACTATGCTGTGCTGAGATACCCTTAACTGGGATCACTACGCTGTGCTGAGATACCCTTCCCTGGGATCACTATGTTAAGGTTAGATACCCTTCCCTGGGATAACTAATCTGAGATGAGAAACCTTCCATGAGATCACTAAGCTGTGCTGATATCCCCTTCCCTGAGATCACTAAGCTGTGCTGAGATCCCCTTCCCTGGGATCACTATGCTGTGCTAAGATACCCTTCTCTGGGATCACTATGCTATGCTGAGATACCCTTCCCTGGGATCACTATGCTATGCTGAGATACCCTTCCCTGGGATCACTACACTGTGCTGAGATACCCTTCCCTGATGTCACTAAGCTGTGCTGAGATCCCCTTCCTAGGATCACTACGCTGTGCTGAGATACCCTTCCCTGGGAGCAATAACTGATCATAGATACACTTGCCTAGGATCACTAAAATGTGCTGAGATCAACTTCCCTAGAAGCACTAAGCTGTGGTTACATACGGCTTCCTTAGGAAAATTAATCTTTGCTGAGATCCCCTTCCCTGCAATCACTAAGCTATGCTGAGATCCCATTCTCTAGGATCACTCCGATGTTCTGAGATGCCCTTGACTAGGATCACTAAGATGAGCCGAGATCTCCTTCCCTGGGATCACTATGTTGTGCTGAGATACCCTTCCCTGGGATCACTATGCTGTGCTGAGATACCCTTCCTTGGGATCACTAGGCTGTGCTGAGATACCCTTCCCTGGGATCACAACACTGTGCTGTGATACCCTTACCTGGGATCACTATGTTAAGGTTAGATACCCTTCCCTGGGATCACTATGTTGTGCTGAGATACCCTTCCCTGGGATCACTATGCTGTGCTGAGATACCCTTCCTTGGGATCACTATGCTGTGCTGAGATACCTTTCCCTGGGATCACTAAGCTGTGCTGAGATACCCTTCCCTGGGATCACTATGTTGAGCTGAGATACCCTTCCCTGGGATCACTATGCTGTGCTGAGATACCCTTCCCTGGGATCACTATGCTGTGCTGAGATACCCTTCCCTGGGATGACTACGCTGTGCTGAGATGCCCTTCCCTGATATCACTAAGCTGTGCTGAGATCCCCTTCCCTGAGATCACTAAGCTGTACTGAGTTCCCCATCCCTAGGATCACTATGCTGTGCTGAGATACCCTTCCCTGGGATCACTATGTTTTGCTGAGATACCCTTCCCTGGGATCACTATGCTGTGCTGAGATCCCCTTTCCTGAAATCACTAATCTGTGCTGAGATCCCCTTCCCTGATATAACTAATCTGTGCTGAGATCCCCTTCCCTAGGATCACTAAGCTGTACTGAGATCCCCATCCCTAGGATCACTATGCTGTGCTGAGATACCCTTCCCTGGGATCACTATGTTGTGCTGAGATACCCTTCCCTAGGATCACTAAGCTGTGCTGAAATCCCCTTTCCTGAAATCACTAATCTGTGCTGAGATCCCCTTCCCTGATATTACTAATCTGTGCTAAGATCCCCTTCCTCAAAATCACTAAGCTGTGCTAAGATCCCCTTCTCTAAGATCACTAAGCTGTGCTGAGATCCCCTTCCCTGAGATCACTAAGCTGTGCTGTGATCCCTTTCCCTAAAATCACTAAGCTGTGCGGAGATACCCACCCCTGGATCACAAAGCTGTGCTGATATCCTTTTCCCTAGGATCACTAAGCTGTGCTCAGATTCCCTTCCCTAAGATCACTAAGCTGTGCTGATGATCCCCTTCCTTAGGATCACTAAGCTGTGCTGTGATACCCTTCCCTGGGATCAATAACTGATCATAGATAACCTTGCCTAGGATCACTAAAATGTGCTGAGATGAACTTGCCTAGAAGCACTGAGCTGTGGTTACATACGGCTTCCTTAGGAAAATTAACCTTTGATGAGATCCACTTCCCTGCAATCACTATGCTGTGCTGAGATCCCATTCCCTGCAATCACTAAGCTGTGCTGCGATCCTCTTCCCTGCAATCACTAAGCTATGCTGAGATCCCATTCTCTAGGATCACTCCGATGTTCTGAGATCTCCTTTCCTAGAATCACTAAGCTGAGCTGAGATCTCCTTCCCTGGGATCACTATGCTGTACTGAGTTCCTCTTTCATAGGATCACTATGCTGTGCTGAGATCCCCATTCCTAGGATCACTACGCTGTGCTGAGATCCCCATCCCTAGGATCACTATGCTATGCTGAGATATCCTTCCCTGGGATCACTATGTTGTGCTGAGATACCCTTCCCTGGGATCACTATGCTGTGCTGAGATACCCTTCCCTGGGATCACTATGCTGTGCTGAGATACCCTTCCCTGGGATCACTACGCTGTGATGAGATACCCTTCCTTGGGATCACTACGCTGTGCTGAGATACCCTTCCCTGGGATCACTATGTTGAGCTGAGATACCCTTCCCTGGGATCACTTTGCTGTGCTGAGATACCCTTCCCTGGGATGACTACGCTGTGCTGAGATGCCCTTCCCTGATATCACTAAGCTGTGCTGAGATCCCCTTCCCTGAGATCACTAAGCTGTGCTGAGATCCCCTTCCCTAGGATCACTAAGCTGTACTGAGATCCCCATCCCTAGGATCACTATGCTGTGCTGAGATACCCTTCCCTGGGATCACTATGCTGTGCTGAGATCCCCTTTCCTGAAATCACTAATCTGTGCTGAGATCCCCTTCCCTGATATCACTAATCAGTGCTGAGATCCCCTTCCCTAGGATCACTAAGCTGTACTGAGATCCCCATCCCTAGGATCACTATGCTGTGCTGAGATACCCTTCCCTGGGATCACTATGTTGTGCTGAGATACCCTTCCCTATGATCACTAAGCTGTGCTGAGATCCCTTTTCCTGAAATCACTAATCTGTGCTGAGATCCCCTTCCCTGATATTACTAATCTGTGCTAAGATCCCCTTCCTTAAAATCACTAAGCTGTGCTAAGATCCCCTTCTCTAAGATCACTAAGCTGTGCTGAGATCCCTTTCCCTGAGATCACTAAGCTGTGCTGTGATCCCTTTCTCTAAAATCACTAAGCTGTGCGGAGATACCCACCCCTGGATCACAAAGCTGTGCTGATATCCTTTTCCCTAGGATCACTAAGCTGTGCTCAGATTCCCTTCCCTAAGATCACTAAGCTGTGCTGATGATCCCCTTCCTTAGGATCACTAAGCTGTGCTGTGATACCCTTCCCTGGGATCAATAACTGATCATAGATAACCTTACCTAGGATCACTAAAATGTGCTGAGATGAACTTCCCTAGAAGCACTGAGCTGTGGTTACATACGGCTTCCTTAGGAAAATTAACCTTTGATAAGATCCACTTCCCTGCAATCACTATGCTGTGCTGAGATCCCATTCCCTGCAATCACTAAGCTGTGCTGCGATCCCCTTCCCTGCAATCACTAAGCTATGCTGAGATCCCATTCTCTAGGATCACTCCGATGTTCTGAGATCTCCTTTCCTAGAATCACTAAGCTGAGCTGAGATCTCCTTCCCTGGGATCACTATGCTGTACTGAGTTCCCCTTTCATAGGATCACTATGCTGTGCTGAGATCCCCATTCCTAGGATCACTACGCTGTGCTGAGATCCCCATCCCTAGTAACACTATGCTGTGCTGAGATACCCTTCCCTGGGATCACTATGTTGTGCTGAGATACCCTTCCCTGGGATCACTATGCTGTGCTGAGATACCCTTCCCTGGGATCACTATGCTGTGCTGAGATACCCTTCCCTGGGATCACTACGCTGTGATGAGATACCCTTCCCTGGGATCACTATGTTGTGCTGAGATACCCTTCCCTGGGATCACTAATCTGAGATTAGTTACCTTCCATGAGATCACTAAGCTGTGCTGAGATCCCCTTCCCTGAGATCACTAAGCTGTGCTGAGATCCCCTTCCCTGGGATCACTAAGCTGCCAGAGATCCCTTCCATAAGATTACTAAGCTGCACTGAGATCCCCTTACCTGTGATCACTAAGCTGCACTGAGATCCCTTAAAAAAGATCACTAAGCTATGCTGAGATACCCTTCCATAGGATCACTAAGCTGTGCTGAGATCCACTTTCCTGAGATCACTAAGCTGTGCTGAGATCCCCTTCCATAAGATCACTAATCTGAGATGAGATACCTTCCATAAGATAACTAAGCTGTGCTGAGATCCTCTTCCCTAGGATCACTAAGCTGTGCTGAGATCCCCTTACCTGAGAACACTAAGGTGTGCTGAGATTCGCTTTCCTGAGAACACTAAACTGTGCTGAGATCCCCTTCCATAAGATCACTAAGCTGTGCTGAGATCCCTTTCCCTGCAATCACTAAGCTGTGCTGAGATACCCTTCCCTGCAATCAATAAGCTATGCTGAGATCCCATTCTCTAGGATCACTACGATGTTCTGAGATCCCCTTTCCTAGGATCACTATGCTGTTTATGAGATCCCCATCCCTAGGATCACTAAGCTGTGCTGAGATACCCTTCCCTGGGATCACTATGCTGTGCTGAGATGCCCTTCCCTAAGATAACTAATCTGAGATTAGATACCTTCCATGAGATCACTAAGCTGTGCTGAGATCCCCTTCCCTGAGATCACTAAGCTGTGCTGAGATCCCCTTCCCTGGGATTACTAAGCTGCCAGAGATCCTTTCCATAAGATCACTAAGCTGCACTGAGATCCCCTTACCTGTGATCACTAAGCTGCACTGAGATCCCTTAAATAAGATCACTAAGCTGTGCTGAGATACCCTTCCCTAGGATAACTAAGCTGTCCTGAGATCCACTTTCCTGAGATCACTAAGCTGTGCTGAGATCCCCTTCCATAAGATCACTAATCTGAGATGAGATACCTCCCATAAGATCACTAAGCTGTGCCAAGATCCTCTTCCCTAGGATCACTAAGCTGTGCTGAGATCCCCTTCCCTGAGAACACTAAGCTGTGCTGAGATTCCCTTTCCTGAGAACACTAAATTGTGCTGAGATCCCCTTCCATAAGATCACTAAGCTGTGCTGAGATCCCTTTACCTGCAATCACTAAGCTATGCTGCGATCCCCTTCACTGCAATCAATAATCTATGCTGAGATCCCATTCTCTAGGATCACTACGATGTTCTGAGATCCCCTTTCCTAGGATCACTATGCTGTGCTGAGATCCCCTTCCCTAGGATCACTAAGCTGTGCTGAGATCCCCATCCCTAGGATCACTATGCTGTGCTGAGATCCCCTTTCCCTGGTGATCACTATGTTGTGCTGAGATACCCTTCCCTGGGATAACTATGCTGTGCTGAGATACCCTTCCCTGGGATCACTACGCTGTGCTGAGATACCTTTCACTAAGATCACTATGCTGTGCTGAGATACCCTTCCCTGGGATCAATATGCTGTGCTGAGATCCCCTTTCCTTGAGATCACTAAGCTGTGCTAAGATCCCCTTCCCTAGTATTACTAAGCTGTGAAGAGATCACCTTCCCTGGGATCAATAAGCTATACTGAGATCCCCTTCACTGGGATCACTAAGCTACAAGAGATTCCTTCCATAAGATCACTAAGCTGCACTGAGATCCCCTTCCCTGGGATCACTAAGCTGCACTGAGATTCCTTACATAAGATCACTAAGCTGTGCTGAGATGCCCTTCCTAGGATCACTAAGCTGTCCTGAGATCCCCTCTCCTGAGATCACTTAGCTGTGCTGAGATCCCCTTTCCTGAAATTACTAATCTGTGCTGAGATCCCCTTCCCTGATATCACTAAGCTGTGCTGAGATCCCTTCCTTAGGATCACTATTCTGTGCTGAGATATCCTTCCCTGGGATCACTATGTTGTGCTGAGATACCCTTCCCTGGGATCACTATGCTGTGCTGAGATACCCTTCCCTGGGATCACTATTCTGTGCTGAGATACCCTTCCCTGGGATCACTACGCTGTGCTGAGATACCCTTCCCTGGGATCACTACGCTGTGCTGAGATACCCTTCCCTGGGATCACTATGCTTTGCTGAGATGCCCTTCCCTAAGATCACTAATCTGAGATGAGATACCTTCCATGAGATCACTAAGCTGTGCTGAGATCCCCTTCCCTGGGATCACTAAGCTGCCAGAGATCCCCTTTCCATAAGATCACTAAGCTGCACTGAGATCCCCTTCCCTGTGATCACTAAGCTGCACTGAGATTCCTTCCATAAGATCACTAAGCTGTACTGAGATATCCTTCCCTAGGATCACTAAGCTGTGCTGAGATCCACTTTCCTGAGATCACTAAGCTGTGCTGAGATCCCCTTCCATAAGATCACTAAGCTGCACTGAGATACCTTCCATAAGACCACTAAGCTGTGCTGAGATCCCCTTCCCTAGGATCACTAATCTGTGCTGAGATCCCCTTCCCTGAGAACACTAAGCTGTGCTGAGATTCCCTTTCCTGAGAACACTAAACTGTGCTGAGATCCCCTTCCATAAGATCACTAAGCTGTGCTGAGATCCCTTTCCCTGCAATCACTAAGCTGTGCTGCGATCCCCTTCCCTGCAATCGATAAGCTATGCTGAGATCCCATTCTCTAGGATCACTACAATGTTCTGAGATCCCCTGTCCTAGGATTACTATGCTGTGCTGAGATCCCCATCCCTAGGATCACTAAGCTGTGCTGAGATACCCTTCCCTGGGATCACTATGCTGTGCTGAGATGCCCCTCCCTGGGATCACTATGCTGTGCTGAGATACCCTTCCCTGGGATCACTACGCTGTGCTGAGATACCTTTTCCTGGGATCACTATGTTGTGCTGAGATACCCTTCCCTGGGATCACTATGCTGTGCTGAGATACCCTTCCCTGGGATCACTATGCTGTGCTGAGATCCCCTTCCCTGAGATCACTAAGCTGTGCTGAGACCCCCTTCCCTAGTATCACTAAGCTGTGCTGAGATCCCCTTCCTAGTATCACTAAGCTGTGCTGAGATCCCTTTCCTTGCAATCACTAAGCTGTGCTGCGATCCCCTTCCCTGCAATCAATAAGCTATGCTGAGATCCCCATCTCTAGGATAACTGCGATGTTCTGAGATCTCCTTTCCTAGGATCACTATGCTGTGCTGAGATCCCCATCCCTAGGATCACTAAGCTGTGCTGAGATCCCCATCCCTAGTATCACTATGCTGTGCTGAGATACCCTTCCCTGGGATCACTATGTTTTGCTGAGATACCCTTCCCTGGGATCACTATGTTGTGCTGAGATACCCTTCCCTGGGATCACTATGCTGTGCTGAGATACCCATCCCTGGGATCACTACGCTGTGCTGAGATACCTTTTCATGGGATCACTATGTTGTGCTGAGATACCCTTCCCTAGGATCACTATGCTGTGCTGAGATACCCTTCCCTAGTATCACTAAGCTGTGCTAAGATCACTTTCCCTGGGATCAATAAGCTATACTGAGATCGCCTTCACTGGAATCACTAAGCTGCAAGAGATTCCTTCCATAAGATCACTAAGCTGCACTGAGATCCCATTCCCTGGGATCACTAAGCTGCACTGAGATTCCTTCCATAAAATCACTAAGCTGTGCTGAGATGCCCTTCCTAGGATCACTAAGCTGTGCTGAGATCCCCTTTCCTGAGATCACTAAGCTGTGCTGAGATCCCCTTTCCTGAAATTACTAATCTGTGCTGAGATCCCCTTCCCTGATATCACTAAGCTGTGCTGAGACCCCCTTCCTTAAAATCACTAAGCTGTGCTGAGATCCCCTTCCCTAGGATCACTAAGCTGTGCTGAGATCACCTTCCCTGAGATCCCTAAGCTGTGCTGAGATCCCCTTCCCTAAGGTCACTAATCTGTGCTGAGATCCCCTTCCCTGATATCACTAAACTGTGCTGATATCCTCTTCTCTAAGATCACTAAGCTGTGCTGAGATCCCCTTCCATAAGATCACTAATCTGAGATGAGATACCTTACATAATGTCACTAAGCTGTGCTGAGATCCCCTTCCCTAGGATCACTAAGCTGTGCTAAGATCCCCTTCCATAAGATCACTAAGCTGTTCTGAGATCCCCTTTCCTGAAATTACTAATCTGTGCTGAGATCCCTTTCCTGATATCACTAAGCTGTGCTGAGATCCCCTTCCTTAAAATCACTAAGCTGTGCTGAGATCCCCTTCTCTAGGATCACTAAGCTGTGCTGAGATCTCCTTCCCTGAGATCACTAAGCTGTGCTGAGATCCCCTTCCCTAAGGTCACTAATCTGTGCTGAGATCCCCTTCCCTGATATCACTAAACTGTGCTGATATCCCCTTCTCTAAGATCACTAAGCTGTGCTGAGATCCCTTTCCCTAAAATCACTAAGCTGTGCTGAGATACCCACCCCTGGATCAATAAGCTGTGCTAATATCCTTTTCCCTAGGATCACTAAGCTGTGCTCAGATTCCCTTCCCTAAGATCACTAAGCTGTGCTGATGATCCCCTTCCCTGGGATCAAAAACTGATCATAGATAACCTTGCCTAGGATCACTAAAATGTGCTGAGATCAACTTCCCTAGAAGCACTTAGCTGTGGTTACATATGGCTTATTTAGGAAAATTAATCTTTGCTGAGATCCCCTGCCCTGCAATCACTATGCTGTGCTGAGATCCCCTTTCCTAGGATCACTAAGCTGAGCCAAGATCTCCTTCCCTGGGATTACTATGCTGTAATGAGATCCCCTTTCCTAGGATCACTATGCTGTGCTGAGATACCCTTCCATGGGATCACTATGCTGTGCTGAGATACCCTTCCCTGGGATCACTACGCTGTGATGAGATACCCTTCCCTGATATCACTAAGCTGTGCTGAGATCCCCTTCCTAGGATCACTAAGCTGTTATGATATACCCTTCCCTGGGATCAATAACTGATCATAGATACCCTTGCCTAGGTTCACTATGCTGTGCTGAGATACCCTTCCCTGGGATCACTATGTTGTTCTGAGATACCATTCTCTGTGATCACTAAGCTGTGCTGAGATACCCTTCCCTGGGATCACTATGTTGTTCTGAGATACCCTTCTCTGGGATCACTATGCTGTGCTGAGATACCCTTCCTTGGGATCACTATGCTGTGCTGAGATACCCTTACCTGGGATCACTATACTGTGCTGAGATACCCTTCCCTGGGATCACTATGTTGTGCTGAGATACCCTTCCCTGGGATCACTACGCTGTGATGAGATAACCTTCCCTGGGATCACTATGCTGTGCTGAGATACCCTTCCCTGGGATCACTACGCTGTGCTGAGATCCCCTTCAAAGGATCAATAAGCTGTGCTGAGATACCCTTCCCTGGGAGCAATAACTGATCATAGATACCCTTGCCTAGGATCACTAAAATGTGCTGATATCAACTTCCCTAGAAGCACTGAGCTGTGGTTACATAAGGCTTCCTTAGGAAAATTAACCTTTGCTGAGATCCCCTTCCCTGCAATCACTAAGCTATGCTGAGATCCCATTCTCTAGGATCACTACGATGTTCTGAGATGCCCTTTCCTAGGATCATTAAGCTGAGCCGAGATCTCCTTCCCTGGGATCACTATGCTGTACTGAGATCCCCTTTCCTAGGATCACTAAGCTGAGCCAAGAACTCCTTCCCTGGGATTACTATGCTGTAATGAGATCCCCTTTCCTAGGATCACTATGCTGTGCTGAGATCCCCATCCCTAGGATCACTAAGCTGTGCTGAGATCCCCATCCCTAGGATCACTATGCTGTGCTGAGATACCCTTCCATGGGATCACTATGTTGTTCTGAGATACCCTTCTCTGTGATCACTATGGTGTGCTGAGATACCCTTCCCTGGGATCACTATGCTGTGCTGAGATACCCTTCCCTGGGATCACTACGCTGTGATGAGATACCCTTCCCTGATATCACTAAGCTGTGCTGAGATCCGCTGAGATACCCTTCCCTGATGTCACTAAGCTGTGCTGAGATCCCCTTCAAAGGATCAATAAGCTGTGCTGAGATACCCTTCCCTGGGAGCAATAACTGATCATAGATACCCTTGCCTAGGATCACTAAAATGTGCTGAGATCAACTTCCCTAGAAGCACTGAGCTGTGGTTACATACGGCTTCCTTAGGAAAATTAACCTTTGCTGAGATCCCCTTCCCTGCAATCACTAAGCTATGCTGAGATCCCATTCTCTAGGATCACTACGATGTTCTGAGATGCCCTTTCCTAGGATCATTAAGCTGAGCCGAGATCTCCTTCCCTGGGATCACTATGCTGTACTGAGATCCCCTTTCCTGGGATCACTATGCTGTGCTGAGATCCCCATCCCTAGGATCACTAAGCTGTGCTGAGATCCCCATCCCTAGGATCACTATGCTGTGCTGAGATACCCTTCCCTGGGATCACTATGTTGTGCTGAGATACCCTTCCCTGGGATCACTATGCTGTGCTGAGATACCCTTTCCTGGGATCACTATGCTGTGCTGAGATACCCTTCCCTGGGATCACTACACTGTGCTGAGATACCCTTCCCTGATGTCACTAAGCTGTGCTGAGATCCCCTTCCTAGGATCACTAAGCTGTGCTGAGATACCCTTCCCTGGGAGCAATAACTGATCATAGATACCCTTGCCTAGGATCACTAAAATGTGCTGAGATCAACTTCCCTAGAAGCACTGAGCTGTGGTTACATACGGCTTCCTTAGGAAAATTAACCTTTGCTGAGATCCCCTTCCCTGCAATCACTACGCTGTGCTGAGATCCCCTTCGTAGGATCACTATGCTGTGCTAAGATACCCTTTACTGGGATAAGTATGCTGTGCTGAGATACCCTTCCCTGGGATCACTATGCTGTGCTGAGATACCCTTCCCTGGGAACACTAAGCTGTGCTGAGATCCCCTTTCCTAGGATCACTCTGCTGTGCTGAGATCCCTTTCTCTAAAATCACTAATTTGTGCTGAGATCCCCACCCTGGGATCACTAAGCTGTGCTGAGATACCCTTCCCTAAGATTATTAAGGTGTGCTGAGATCCCCTTCCCTAGGATTACTAAGCTGTGCTGATATCCCCATCCCTAGGATCACTATGCTGTGCTGTGATCCCCATCCCTAGGATCACTAAGCTGTGCTGAGTTCCCCTTCCTAGGATCACTATTCTGTGCTGAGATACCATTCCCTGGGATCACTATGTTGTGCTGAGATACCCTTCCCTGGGATCACTAAGCTTGGCTTAGATTCCCTTTATAGGATCACTATGCTGTGCTGAGATATCCTTCCCTGGGATCACTATGCTGTGCTGAGATACCATTCCCTGGGATCACTATGCTGTGCTGAGATACCCTTCCCTGGGATCACTATGCTGTTGTGAGATCCCCTTCCCTAGGATCACTAAGCTGTGATGAGATACCCTTCCCTAGTATCACTAAGCTGTGCTGAGATACCCTTCCCTAGTATTACTAAGCTAAGCTGAGATACCTGTCCCTAGGATCACTAAGCTCTGCTGAGATACCTTTCCATAGGATCACTAAGCTGTGCTGAGATACCCTTCCTTAGGACCACTATGCTGTGCGGAGATCTACTTCCATAGGATCACTATGCTGTGCTGAGATCCCCTTCCTAAGATCACTAAGCTGTGCTGAGATCCCCACCCCTGGATCACTAAGCTGTGCTGAGTTCCCCTTCAACAGAATCACTAAGCTGTGCTGAGATCCCCATCCCTAGGATCACTAAGCTGTGCTGAGATACCCTTCAACAGGATCACTAAGCTGTGCTGAGATCCCCTTCCCTAGGATCACTAAGCTGTGCTGAGATACCCTTCCCTGGGATCAATAACTGATCTTAGATACCCTTGCCTTGGATCACTAAAATGTGCTTATATCAACTTCCCTATAAGCACTGTTCTGTGGTTACATATGGCTTCCTTAGGATCATTAACCTTTACTGAGATCCCCTACCCTGCAATCATTAAGCTATGCTGAGATCCCATTCTCTAGGATCACTACAATGTTCTGAGATCCCCTTTCCTAGGATCACTAAGCTGAGCCGAGATCCCCTTCCCTGGGATCACTATGCTGTGCTGAGATCCCCTTTCCTAGGATCACTAAGCTGTGCTGAGATCACATTTCCTAGGATCACTAAGCTGTGCTGAGATACCCTTCCTTGGGATCACTATGCTGTGCTGAGAACCCCATCCCTAGGATCACTAAGCTGTGTTGAGACCCCCTTCCCTAAGATCACTAAGCTGTGCGTAGATCCCCTTCCATAAGATCACTAAGCTGTGCTGAAATACCCTTCCCTGGGATCACTAAGCTGTGCTGAGATCCCCATCCCTAGGATCACTAAGCTGTGCAGAGATACCCTTCCTTAGGATCACTAAGCTGTGCTGAGATCACATTTCCTAGGATCACTAAGCTGTGCTGAGATCCTCTTCCATGGGATCACTAAGCTGTGCTGAGATACCTGTCCCTAGGATCACTAAGTTGTGCTGAGATCCCCTTCCATGGGATCACTAATCTGTCAAGTGGAAACTCGAGGGATGGGGGCGGTACCGGAAGTGGAACATACACCAGATCGGAGATGAGCTGGTGGTAGGAGAGCTGGGAGGTCATGCACGTTTTACAGCGGTCGTCCTGAGTCCTGAGCCCAGACTTGATCCAAGGATACAAGGACACAGACACCATCCAGATGCCCTTGAAGCCTTGTGAAGGACTCTTACAACACAATACAGCTAAGTAAAGCTTTATAAACATACAAATAATATGTACCGTGCCTTTAGCGTTACCCTTCCCATCTCCCCTTCTCCCCTTATGCCATAAAAAGGAAAAAAAGACAAAAACCCAAAAGGCTTAAAGCTACTAGCAGGGATAAAAGTGAGGCTAAATGCCCGAAAGTTTATTAAACTGAGTTCGGGAAGAAGTCGGAGGACGGAGACAGTCCCCGTGAAGTTCCCGCGAGAAGACGCGAAAAAACGCGCCAAGGTGAGAGATCTATGCGATAGAATCGCGGGAGATAAAGTTAGTACAAACGAACATTTATAAGAAGATACAAGAAGATACAAGGCCTAAAAAAATAAAAGGTGAAGAGAGTATAAGAGGCATATAATGCCACAGGATTACCGAATTGAGGAGGAACGGCCAGAAACAACTAGAACCCGCTAGTAAGCTAAAAGAGGGGTAAACAACAAATTAAAGAGAAGAAAAATGAAACTATGTTGAGGTAGAGGGAGAAGAAGAGGAGAAAGGGATAAGGTAAAATAATAAGCTTTACGAAAATATGTAAGAGACAAGAGGCCAAGGGTGAAGATTGTAAAGTACCCCTCTAAGGAAAAATAAAAGGCGATACAACCAATATAAATTAAATAAGATAAGTAAAATAAATGGACAGTTTAAAAAGATAAGTGGAGAAGATTAAAATAAAAATCCACTGGATTATATCCCAAAAATAATAAAATGGCAAATAAGAAACCACCAAATGCCATGAAAATAAAAAGTAAGGAGAAGAAGATAGGTGCTCCAGAAACTAACCAATTTTTTTCACCAAAACAAAAAACTAATACATTAGAAATAACACAATCAGAATCCTCTTTTTTGGAACAATCTGTAAATCCTTCCCCGAAGAAAACAGTACAATCCTCACTAGAAGATTCTGAAAAGTTACAAGAGGAACCATTAACATACTCAAAAATGAAAGACCTTTTATATGATTTCCAAGAAAAGATCACGATGGAATTAACAAAACAGATGGTAGAAAACACAAACTCAGTTAAAGAAATAAGTAAAAGAATAAATGAACTGGAAATCAAAGGTGATAAATTAATCATGGATAATAAAGCATTATTGAAATACACAAATAATTTGGAATACAAAATAGAAGAATTAAATATGAAGATAAATCTTATGGAAGATAAACTAAGGGAAAAAAATCTAAGAATAAGGGGAATAAATGAAAATATAATGGAAAAAGATTTGCCAGGATATATTAAAGATCTATTTAATAATTTATTAACCCAAACACCTAAAGATGATACTAAAATAGAAAATATTTACAGAATTCCCCTTCCTAGAGGATTAGATAAGAAAATGCCAAGAGATGTTATAGTCAATCTTCAATCACCTCTTTATAGAGACGAAATACACAAAGCTAACTCCACGAAAAGACCGATGGACGCTCCATATGATAAAATAAAAATATTTCCTGATCTGTCTAAATATACATTGAATAAAAGAAGAGAATATATGGCAATAACCCAAAGCTTAAGGAAAGCAGAGATGAAATACAGATGGAAAAACCCAATGGGACTGTATATAATGAAAGACAATATATGGAACAAAATAGACTCGGTTAAAGAAGGACTGGTGTTACTACAAAAATGGAATATAGAAGTGGATCTTTCCACTCCTCCTAAAATCCATACAGAACTAAATTTAAAGAACTCTGAATGGGTCGTAAAATAACAGAGGATAAGGAAGAGAGGAAAAGATTTGATAAGAAATTTGGACTATATATTGATGCATCTATCTTTGTCTTTAAAATATTTTTTCTTCTGGGTTGGTCTATAATTATAATATGATTAGTAGGGATGCCTACAGCACACAGGGAAAATGACATAAACACTTCACAAGAGATTATCTAAAATATGGTGGTCAATATAAGCACTTTAGCTATATGCACTTTATATAAATATTAAAATATAAAGCACTTTAAAAACACAAAGGAGTAAAAATTGTAGAATGGTCCCACAAGAAATTTAGATTGTATACTGTTGTACTGAAAATTTGAGATTAATCCCAATGGTCACAGCATATAGGGGATAGGATATAAATATCCTCCATGAGATTATTTATAATATGGGGGTGAAATATAAAGCACTTTATTTGAATGCACTTTATAGAGATATAGAAGTTTACTAATAGAAGATGAAGTACATCAATACACAGAGTGATTAAATTCCGGAGGTTGGTATCAAATAAAATATAACAGGGGGGAATAATATGGTCTACGAGGCTAAGGAAATGTTTCCATATACTCCTATATAGATCTGAGTTGGGCACAAGATTAAAGGAAGCAAGGAGGGGTAAATGAGAGGAAGTGGAAATTAAAAACAATACAAAAGATAAAATAATAATTAATAATGGTAAACAATAGGGAAACAAGAATACATGATCTCCCAACTAATAAACTAGTAAGTTTATTAAAAACTCCTAACATTTCCTTAAATCGACATGATAGCCCTAAAATATTATATCAAAAAGGAGGTAAATAATATAGGAATAAGTAAACTTGGACTTAGCATAAGTCCAAAGAAGAACATGCCCAAGGTTTGTAAGGAAGTACGAATGAATGAAATCCCGGGAATACGAATGGCTCAGGTTCAACAATTGGAGAGAGGCGAGATGGAATTAGATATATGGACACAAAAGCGGAAGGTTAATGTAATAAATATAAACAATGGTTAAAATAATAACGCATAATGTTAATGGACTAAATTCACCAGCAAAAAGGAAAATAGCTTACAATAATTATATAAAAAATAAAGCAGATATTCTTCTATTACAAGAGACACATTGGGGAAATGATACCTTAAGATATGTAAATAATAAAAACTTTAATATTAAAATAGATTCAACATACAATAAAAAATCTAGAGGAGTATCAATCTGTTTTAGTCACAATATAGAAGTCTATGAGGAAGCTAAAATTATTGATCCCCTAGGAAGATATATAATTTGGTGTGGCAAAATAAATGGAGAAAATATGACAATAGCCAATATATACCTTCCAAATGTAAAACAAATTAGATATCTCAAAAAGATATTGAAAGAAATAAAACAAATTAGAAAGGGACAATTAATAATTGGAGGGGATTTTAATATGGTGCTAGATCCGTTAACAGACAGAATAGGAACAATAAAAAAAAATTAAGAAAATCAGATTAAGAAAACGTCTAAAGACTTTGGAAAAATAGTATCAAACGATGACCTTTTTGACGCATGGAGACTACTACATCCATATGAGAGGGACTATACATTTTTCTCAAATCGTTTTAAATCCTACTCAAGATTAGATTATTTGTTAACAGATATAAACACAATAAGACAAATTAAGGATATAGAAATAACAACTGCTACATGGTCAGATCATTCAATGGTCTGTATGAATTTAAAAGAAGAAAAGAGAAGCAAAAATAAAAAAAAATGGAAGTTAGACCCTATCTTATTTAAGAATGAACAAACTATGGAATTCTTAAAAAAGGAAACAAACGAATTTTTTAAAATTAATAAAAATACTGTAGACTCACCCTCCATGCTTTGGTGTGCATATAAATCAGTTATTAGAGGCCAAATGATATCACGGATGGCAGTAATACATAGGGAAAGGGGGAAACCCATGAGATTATTGTATATAGATTTGGAGAAATTAACAAGAGAAAATAGAGTGAACCCATCGGTGAAAAGATCAGAGCTGATTGCTAAAAAGAAAGCCCAAATAAATAAAATATTACAAAATCAGGTTGATTCTCTGATGTGGAAATTCCAACAAACCAATTTTCTAATGGGTAATAAAACAGGTAAATATCTGGCCAATAAACTAAAAAGACAAAAAAATCTAAATAAAATATATAGTTTAAGAGGTCCAGACAATGTTATATACACTCACCCTGATAAAATACGCGATATTATGAAGATGTTTTATAGTTCATTATACAATCTAAATAGTAATTCCACATTTAAAAAACCTAGCAAAGAACAGATAAATACATTTTTGGGCGAGGTAACTCTACCAAAGTTACAAGAAGAAGATCAAAGACTCTTAGATCAAGATATCTCTTTGAAAGAAATAAAGGAAGTAATTAATAAAGCAAAAGTTAACAAAGCCCCAGGTCCAGACGGCTTCGATCATTTATATTTTAAAATGTTTCAAAATGAAATTGGCGAACATTTGCAAAATATGTTTAATGATATTAAAGATCATGGAAAAATGCCGTCAGAACTATCAGAAGCTAAAATAATTAACATTTTAAAACCAGGGAAGAATCCAGAAGAAGTAACTAGTTATCGCCCTATTTCCCTTGTTAATATAGATCTAAAAATATACACAAAAATCATGGCTAATAGATTAAATAAAATTATTCCAAAGTTGATACATTTTGACCAATCGGGCTTTGTACAAGGCCGTCAGGCATCAGATAACACCAGACGTTTAATTGATCTAATGTTCTACATTCGGAAAAAAAGGATCCCCACACTAATCCTGTCATTGGATGCAGAAAAAGCATTCGACAGGGTTAGTTGGGAATTCATGAATGCAGTATTACAAAAGTTTGGGTTCACAAATTTTGCTTCTAAAACAATTAAAGCTATTTATAAGGATACAACAGCTTATATTGCAGGTACAAACTTCGAAACAGAGAAGTTTAGGATCAGCAACGGAACACGACAGGGATGCCCCCTTTCCCCATTGCTTTTTTTGTTATTTATGGAACCATTAGCATCATTAATAAGGAAAGTTGAAAATATCAAAGGTATAAAAATAGGTAATAATGATTACAAAATAATGTTATTTGCGGACGATATCATGTTAACATTAACAGATCCAATAGGTTCTTGTGCTAGTTTACAACAATTGCTAACAGACTTTGGTAGAGTTTCTTATTTCAAAATAAACCCTTTAAAATCAGATATTATACATAAATATATAGAGCAAGATACATTAAATAAATTTAAAAAACTATATGAGTTTAACTGGAATACTAAATATGTTACTCATTTAGGTATTAAATTTAGCTTCCAAAATAATAAAATTATAGCAAATAATATAACAGAAATATTAAAACAGATTAGAATACTTTTATATGATTGGAATTCAACAAGATTCTCCTGGTCGGCTAGAATAGCCATAGTTAATATGAGTATTGTCCCCAAAATAACATATTTAATGAGTTGTGTCCCGGAGAAAGTCCCGGAATATATCATTAAAATAATACAGCAAATAATAGACAAATTTGTTTATGCAGGGAAAAAAGTGAGAGTTAAAAAAACTATAACAAATAGAAAGCTTGATCTGGGAGGCATGGGATCTCCAGATATGAAAAGGATTAGCGAAAATATAGCAATATCTCACATAATTAATATGAACCTACAACATAGGATAATAGGATGGAAAACTATTGAGGAAGATCTAGTGGGAATTACCCCAATAAGAACATTGCTGGGGAAATTTAATGGAAAAGAAACAATATGGGATAAATTACCAGAAGGTATAAGATCTATTATAAAATTCTGGGGGAAAAGTAAAATCAGAGCAGAGCTATTTCATATACCTTCCGTTACCACACCTATAGATATATTAAGAGATGAATCATTTGATTTAGAAATAAATTTATTAAAAAAAGCATCAATTTTGTATATAGCTGATTTATACCCAGCAGGCAGTCTATTAAAGCAAAGGGAACTTCAGGAGAAAGGAGTAACAAAATCCTTTTCATGGATAAATTATGGAATATTGTTAGAAAAAATGAAACAAAAGGGATTTATATATGATAAAATAGATAAATTGTACGACTTGGAAGCCATTATGATTAAAGGTCAGGTGAATCATCTGGTATCAAAAATTAGCAAAAGTAGGATTAAACTTATGAAATTTGAGAAAACTAAGAGTATAAAAGACTGGGAATATAACCTCAATATAGACTATAAAGAGCAAGAATGGTTAAGGGCTCTAAGGATAATAAAGAAATCTTCTATTAATACCATGTATAGAGAATTGTATTTTAAATTAACACAAAAGTGGTATATCGTACCAACAACTATGAAAAAGTTTGATTCCCAACAATCATCATTATGCTGGAAAGGTTGTGGTAAAGAAGGCAATACACAACATATGTGGTGGGAATGCGATAAGATAAGGGAATTCTGGGAAGAATGTTGTGGCTATTTGACAATAATTGCAGGGACAAGATGTCCGTGTTCCCCGGAGTTGATATTATTCCATATAGGGATAGATACATATTTCCCCAGTAATAAACTTCTGATATCTCATATATTATTGATCATTAAAGCAATGGTAGTTAAATATTGGAACAAATTGGAAATTCCTAAGTGGAAAGAGATTATTAATAAAATCAATTTTAATAAAGATCTGATGAAAGAAAATACAGATGAACAGTCCAAGAAAACACTTTTAATTGGAATATCTGGGAGCAGTATATGGAAGAATATTAATGGGGAACATGGAAAAAGATATAATTGAAGCTGATGTCTATTATGACTGATAGAGTTACAAACGCTGTCATATAGCCCAGAGATAAAGGAAAAATTTCCTACTATTTTCCTTCTTTAGAATTAAATATTGGTATACTGTGTCTATAGATATGTCTATTTCGATTGTGGACCGCTGTGTTGAACCTGGTTGCTTGTATTTGTCGGGTAATTGTATGTATGTTATGTGATCAAAAAAAAAAAATATATAGAAAAGGGTTAGAAAAGGAAAGGATAGAAGGGGAAAGCGCTGCAAGACCAACAAAAACCCTTTATAAATAATTTATACAGGGAGCTATACCTTAAATTAATATAAAATAAGTATTTAGCCCCTGTTAATATAAATATGTTCGTCTACCAGATTTCCCCTTATTGTTGGAAGGGCTGTGGAACAGTTGGTAGATCCTTCCATAAGCAGTGGGAACGTATTAGAATAAGCATTCAGAGGCTTAAAAACGTGGGAGGATCTCTCTACATTTAAAAGATGGTATTCCTTTTTTTCTGCTATTCCAACAATGTTCATTAAAATGTATCTATAATTGAGAGTAATAAGAGATGAAATGTATGTATATGTTTTGTATGTTTTTTAAGAAATAATAAAAAAATAAAAAAATAAAAAAAACTAAGCTGTTGTGAGATCCCTTTACAGGTATGTGTGTGTTATCCGTAGGTGATGCTCTGTATTACTTTCTATGAGTTATATATCAATTATGTTTTTGGTATTAATATGTTATACACTGTATATATCAGTTATGTGTGTGGTATTAATATGTTATACACTTTATATATCAGTTATGTGTGTGGTATTAATATGTTATACACTATATATATCAGTTATGTGTTTGGTATTAATATGCTATACACTGTTTATATTAGTTATGTGTTTGGTATTAATATGTTATACACTGTATATATCAGTTATGTGTGTGATATTAATATGTTATACACTGTATATATCAGGTATGTGTGGGGTATTAATATGTATACACTGTATATATCAGTTATGTGTGTGATATTAATATGTTATACACTGTATATATCAGGTATGTGTGGGGTATTAATATGTATACACTGTATATATCAGGTATGTGTGGGGTATTAATATGTTATACACTGTATATATCAGTTATGTGTGTGATATTAATATGTTATACACTGTATATATCAGGTATGTGTGGGGTATTAATATGTATACACTGTATTTATCAGTTATGTGTGTGGTATTAATATGTTATACACTGTATATATCAGTTGTGTGTGTGGTATTAATATGTTATATACTTTATATATCAGGTATGTGTGGGGTATTAATATGTTATACACTGTATATATCAGTTATGTGTGGGGTATTAATATGTTATACACTATATGTATCAGGTATGTGTGGTATTAATATGTTATACACTGTATATATCAGATATGTGTGGGGTATTAATATGTTATACACTGTATATATCAGGTATGTGTGGGGTATTATTATGTTATACACTGTATATATCAGTTATGTGTGGGGTATTAATATGTTATACACTGTATATATCAGTTATGTGTATGGTATTAATATGTTATACACTGTATATATCAGTTATGTGTGGGGTATTAATATGTTATACACTGTATATATCAGTTATGTGTCTGGTATTAATATGTTATACACTGTATATATCAGTTATGTGTGGGGTATTAATATGTTATACACTGTATATATCAGTTATGTTTGTGGTATTAATATGTTATACACTGCATATATCAGTTATGTGTGGTATTAATATGTTATACACTGTATATATCAGTTATGTGTGGTATTAATATGTTATACACTGTATATATCAGTTGTGTGTGTGGTATTAATATGTTATATACTTTATATATCAGGTATGTGTGGGGTATTAATATGTTATACACTGTATATATCAGTTATGTGTGGGGTATTAATATGTTATACACTATATGTATCAGGTATGTGTGGTATTAATATGTTATACACTGTATATATCAGATATGTGTGGGGTATTAATATGTTATACACTGTATATATCAGGTATGTGTGGGGTATTATTATGTTATACACTGTATATATCAGTTATGTGTGGGGTATTAATATGTTATACACTGTATATATCAGTTATGTGTATGGTATTAATATGTTATACACTGTATATATCAGTTATGTGTGGGGTATTAATATGTTATACACTGTATATATCAGTTATGTGTCTGGTATTAATATGTTATACACTGTATATATCGGGTATGTGTGTGGTATTCATATGTTATACACTGTATATATCAGTTATGTGTGTGGTATTCATATGTTATACACTGTATATATCAGTTATGTGTGTGGTATTCATATGTTATACACTGTATATATCAGTTATGTGTGTGGTATTAATATGTTATACACTGTATATATCAGTTATGTGTGTGGTATTCATATGTTATACACTGTATATATCAGTTATGTGTGTGGTATTAATATGTTATACACTATATATATCAGTTATGTGTTTGTTATTAATATGTTATACTCTGTATATATCAGTTATGTGTGTGGTATTAATATGTTATACACTGTACATATAAGTTATGTGTGTGGTATTCATATGTTATACACTATATATATCAGTTATGTGTTTGTTATTAATATGTTATACTCTGTATATATCAGTTATGTGTGTGGTATTAATATGTTATAAACTGTATATATCAGTAATGTGTGGGGTATTAATATGCTATACACTGTATATATCAGTTATGTGTGGTATTAATATGTTATACACTGTATATATCAGGTATGTGTGGGGTATTAATATGTTATACACTGTATATATCAGTTATGTGTTTGGTATTAATATGTTATACACTGTATATATCAGTTATGTGTGTGGTATTAATATGTTATACACTGTATATATCAGTTATGTGTGGGGTATTAATATGTTATACACTGTATATATCACTTATGTGTGGGGTATTAATATGTTATACAATGTATATATCAGTTATGTGTGTGGTATTAATATGTTATACACTGTATATATCAGTTATGTGTGTGGTATTAATATGTTATACACTGTATATATCAGGTATGTGTGTGGTATTAATATGTTATACACTGTATATATCAGTTATGTGTGGGGTATTAATATTTTATACACTGTATATATCAGTTATGTGTGTGATATTAATATGTTATACACTGTATATATCAGTTATGTGTGTGGTATTAATATGTTATACACTGTATATATCAGTTATGTGTGGAGTATTAATATGTTATAAACTGTATATATCAGTTATGTGTAGGGTATTAATATTTTATACACTGTATATATCAGTTATCTGTTTGGTATTAATATGTTATACACTGTATATAACATTTATGTGTTTGGTATTCATTAGTGATGTCCCGAACAGTTCGCCGGAGAACTATTCGCTGTGATTTTCGCATGTTCGCGTTCCCCCACGAACGGCGAACACATGCGCTTTTCGGTTCGCCCCCTATACTTTATCATTGAGGAAACTTTGAACATCATTTATTTTATTTTATCATTTTTTTTGTGTAATCATCTATGCCTGCCTGCCAGCATGTGTGTAATACAGGCTAACACCTAACAGCTTATATTGTGCTTATTTTCACTACTCATACCTGGTGGTGTAACATACATTGAAGCCCCCAGGCTCTGACCTGTGTATAATATTCCATGTTGGGCAGTGGAAGCCCCCAGACTCTGACCTGTGTATAATATTCCATGCTGGGCAGTGGAAGCCCCCAGACTCTGACCTGTGTATAATCTTCCATGCTGGGCAGTGGAAGCCCCAGACTCTGTGAGTCTGAAGAAGAGGAGTCAGAGGAGGAAGGTGGCTTTGAGGAGGTGGAAGACCAAACACAGCAGGCGTCCCAGGGGGCTTGTTGTCACCTTTTGGGGACCCTTGGTGGCTGGGTGGAGGAAGAGACCTTCAATGACATCAGTGAGGACAAGGAACGGGACAAGGCTAGCTTGGTAAATGGTGAGTTTGCGGTTGTGCGCGGTGCATTAAACGGGGAGATTCGTCTGTTACTGTTATGCGGATGTAACCCTTACACTACCTGATCGATACAACATCATACCTGATGTTTTAAAGCATGTTATTCCAAACAATTTAGGAATGTTAGGTGATTTTTGCCCTTTATGGCCTAAAACAAGACTCTGCATCAACTATGTCATTTTCCGTGGGAGTTTTGCCATGGATCCCCCTCCGGCATGCCACAGTCCAGGTGTTAGTGCCCTTGAAACAACATTCCCATCACTATTGTGGCCAGAAAGAGTCCCTGTGGGTTTTGAAATTTGCCTGCCCATTGAAGTCTATGGCGGTTCACCGATGTTCGCCCGTTCGCGAACATTTGGTAAAGTTTGCATTCACTGTTCGCGAACCCAAAATTTGCTGTTCGCGACATCACTAGTATTCATATGCTATACACTGTATATAACAGTTATGTGTTTGGTATTAATATGTTATACACTGTATATATCAGTTATGTGTGTAGTATTAATATGTTATACATTGTATAAATCAGTTATGTGTGGGGTATTAATATATTATATACTGTATATATCAGTTATTTGTGGGATATTAATATGTTATACACTGTATGTATCCGTTATGTGTGTGGTATTAATATGTTATAAACTCAACATATCAGTTATGTGGGGTATTAATATGTTATCCACTGTATATATCAGTTACGTGTGGGGTAATATGTTATACACTGTATATATCAGTTATGTGTGCGGTAGTAATATGTTATACACTGTATATAACAGTTACGTGTGGGTTATTAATATGTTATACACTGTATATATAAGTTATGTGGAGTATTAATATGTTAAACACTGTATATATCAGTTATGTTTGGGGTGTTAATATGTTATACACTATATATATTAGTTAAGTGTGGGATATTAGTATGTTATACACTGTATGTATCAGTTATGTGTGCGGTAGAAATATGTTATACACTGTATATAACAGTTACGTGTGGGTTATTAATATGTTATATACTGTATATATCAATTATGTGTCTGGTATTTATGTTATACACTGTATATATCAGTTATGTGTGGGGTATTAATATGTTATGCGCTGAATATATCAGTTATGTGTCTGGTATTAATATGTTATACACTGTATATATCAGTTATGTGTGTGGTATTAATATGTTATACACTGTACATATCAGTTATGTGTGGGGTATTAATATGTTATACACTGTACATATCAGTTATGTGTGGGGTATTAATATGTTATGCGCTGAATATATCAGTTATGTGTCTGGTATTAATATGTTATACACTGTATATATCAGTTATGTGTGTGGTATTAATATGTTATACACTGTACATATCAGTTATGTGTGGGGTATTAATATGTTATACACAGTATATATCAGTTATGTGTGGGGTATTAATATGTTATACACTGTATATATAAGTTATGTGGAGTATTAATATGTTAAACACTGTATATATCAGTTATGTGTGGGGTATTAATATGTTATACACTGTATATATCAGTTATGTTTGGGGTGTTAATATGTTATACACTATATATATTAGTTAAGTGTGGGTATTAATATGTTATACACTGTATATATCAGTTAAGTGTGGGGTATTAGTATGTTATACACTGTATGTATCAGTTATGTATGGGGTATTAATATGTTATACACTGTATATATCAGTTATGTGTGGGGTATTAATATGTTATACACAGTATATATCAGTTATGTGTGGGGTATTAATATGTTATACACTGTATATATAAGTTATGTGGAGTATTAATATGTTAAACACTGTATATATCAGTTATGTGTGGGGTATTAATATGTTATGCACTGTATATATCAGTTATGTTTGGGGTGTTAATATGTTATACACTATATATATTAGTTAAGTGTGGGTATTAATATGTTATACACTGTATATATCAGTTAAGTGTGGGGTATTAGTATGTTATACACTGTATGTACCAGTTATGTGTGTGGTATTAATATGTTATACACTATATATATTAGTTAAGTGTGGGGTATTAGTATGTTATACACTGTATGTATCAGTTATGTGTGCGGTAGTAATATGTTATACACTGTATATAACAGTTACGTGTAGGGTATTAATATGTTATACACTGTACATATCAGTTATGTGGGTGGTATTAATATGTTATACACTGTATATTTCAGTTATGTGTTTGGTATTAATATGTTATACACAGTATTTATCAGTTATGTGTGGGGTATTAATATGTTATACACTGTATATATCAGTTATGTGTCTGGTATTAATATGTTATACACATTATATATCAGTTATGTGTGGGGAATTAATATGTTATACACTGTATATATCAGTTATGTGGAGTATTAATATGTTAAACACTGTATATATCAGTTATGTTTGGGGTGTTAATATGTTATACACTATATATATTGGTTATGTGTGGGGTATTAATATGTTATACACTGTATATATCAGTTATGTGTGGGGTATTAATATGTTATACACTGTATATATAAGTTATGTGGAGTATTAATATGTTAAACACTGTATATATCAGTTATGTTTGGGGTGTTAATATGTTATACACTATATATATTAGTTATGTGTGGGGTATTAATATGTTATACACTGTATATATCAGTTATGTGTCTGGTATTAATATGTTATACACATTATATATCAGTTATGTGTGGGGTATTAATATGTTATACACTGTATATATCAGTTATGTGGAGTATTAATATGTTAAACACTGTATATATCAGTTATGTTTGGGGTGTTAATATGTTATACACTATATATATTAGTTATGTGTGGGGTATTAATATGTTATACACTGTATATATCAGTTATGTGTCTGGTATTAATATGTTATACACTGTACATATCAGTTATGTGTGGAGTATTAATATGTTATACAATGTATAAATCAGTTATGTGTTGGGTATTTATATGTTATATACTGTATATATCAGTTATGTGTGGGGTATTAATATGTTATACACTGTATATATCAGTTATGTGGAGTATTAATATGTTAAACACTGTATATATCAGTTATGTTTGGGGTGTTAATATGTTATACACTATATATATTGGTTATGTGTGGGGTATTAATATGTTATACACTGTATATATCAGTTATGTGTGGGGTATTAATATGTTATACACTGTATATATAAGTTATGTGGAGTATTAATATGTTAAACACTGTATATATCAGTTATGTTTGGGGTGTTAATATGTTATACACTATATATATTAGTTATGTGTGGGGTATTAATATGTTATACACTGTATATATCAGTTATGTGTCTGGTATTAATATGTTATACACATTATATATCAGTTATGTGTGGGGTATTAATATGTTATACACTGTATATATCAGTTATGTGGAGTATTAATATGTTAAACACTGTATATATCAGTTATGTTTGGGGTGTTAATATGTTATACACTATATATATTAGTTATGTGTGGGGTATTAATATGTTATACACTGTATATATCAGTTATGTGTCTGGTATTAATATGTTATACACTGTACATATCAGTTATGTGTGGAGTATTAATATGTTATACAATGTATAAATCAGTTATGTGTTGGGTATTTATATGTTATATACTGTATATATCAGTTATGTGTGGGGTATTAATATGTTATACACTGTATATATCAGTTATGTGGGGTATTAATATGTTATACACTGTATATATCAGTGTGGCAGAAGCAGCCACAAGAGACTTTTGCATTGATTATTGCCTGTATTTGAACTGTATGTTATTTGAGCATAGTGGATTTTATTAGACTGGTTCTGGCCTTTTAAATGCTCTGACAAAGGATCTGCAGTTTTGCTTTGCACTTCAGATGCAGAGTGTGAAGAAAAAAAACCTGTTTTATGGTTATTTTATTCTTATGGTTAAAATATGATCACATTGCTATACTGTAGATATGTTGGTCTGCTAGCCTAAAAGATAATCCTATCACAGGGGCTCCTGTGATAGGAAAGTCTATTGTGTAAAGTGTTAGTGAGAGATAGCACAAAGAGAAGGATAATCTAATCAATTTCTGTATTGTATCAAAGTAGGTAGGTAGCCTCCGGGAGGTGTGACCACACCTATTGTCTCTCTATGTGTATTGTGTGGCCAAATAGGAGGATTTGTATTACCTGTGAGAAGAGATGTATATATATTTCTGGATCACAAAATAAAGACAGTATTTTTTGACTCCCAATTGAGTGTCATCCAATATGGGAGGTTGGGGCTTGTGAGACTGCAGTGCTTCTTGGATATTTTACCGTATACCATCGGAGATACTGGACTTCGTGTTCCAACTCCGTTACAATTGGTGGCAGCGACGGGATTCAAACCTCACAGCAGACCGTTGTTCGGCAGTTACAGCCATTTGGGAAATTTGCTATTTCGTATGGAACCGAAAGGAAAGGGTATGTGAATATACCCGAACGGATAGTGAATGGGGATAGACTATACCAACTTGAAATGGGCCACGCTAAAAGAGCTATTGGAAGCAAGGGGAATTATTGCCAGCAAAAAAAACAAAGCTACCCTTATTGCTGAACTCATGGAGGGAGACCAGGCAGCTGCTGCAGCACCTCTTATGGACAGCACACAGAATGAGTTTGGAAGAGAACTCCAAAGCAGACTGGCCTTTTTCCCAGGTACGCCTCCCACAGAAACCTTGGAAAGGATAATGGCAGATGTCAACGAATACATAATGGAAAAGCAGCGGGCAGACCGGAGGTCCAGAGAGGGGTCCCTATTAACACCACACATAATACCGGGGAAGCCTAAAATCCCGTACCATGCTTTTAAAAACTATGTGGAGACCGAAAGACATCGATGG
Organism: Discoglossus pictus; assembly: GCA_027410445.1. Classification (NCBI taxonomy): domain Eukaryota; kingdom Metazoa; phylum Chordata; class Amphibia; order Anura; family Alytidae; genus Discoglossus; species Discoglossus pictus. The sequence continues at coordinate 476,114,658 of CM050164.1, forward strand.
CTACTTGCATGACTTTGAGAGGTTATGCCAATTACATGAGATCAACGCCGCCGACCAGGTACCCCTGTTGGTGGGTAAGCTAGCGGGTTGGGCATCAGAAGCCTACCGCACCATGCAAGACAAGGATAGCAGAGACTACCAGAAAGTAAAGCAGGTGATCCTGGACAGGTATGCAATTACCCCGGAGGCATACTGGCAGCGGTTCCGAGAAAGCCGAAAGACGGAGAAAGATACTCACATGGAGTGGGCACACCGCTTAACTAGGGCGGGCAAAGGTTGGGTGCAAGCCGCACAAGCAACCACAGTGGAGGACATGCTACAATTACTGCTACTGGAGCAATTCTTCCAGGGGTTAACCCGGATTTACAAAACTGGCTAAAGGATCGTAATCCGGGCATCTTAACTGACGCCGCCAGGTGGGAAGAGTACCAAGATGCCAGGAGCGCACAGCGGGCACAGGCACAGTCCATCTTGGGAGCTGCTAACCCACCTCCCACCATTAACCCCACCCCAGCACTGCGTCCGGGTGGTGGGAACTACCAAACCCCTCCACGGTACAACAATGCCCGATCTTTCATCAGGTGCCACACATGTAACCAGCAGGGCCACATGCAGAGAGACTGTCCCAGAAACAGAAACCGCTCCACGTGGAATACTCCAACTAATTCCCCTGCAAACCGGGCAGCAGTACACTGCTACCAGAGTGAGCCTCGACAACCTTTCTTCGGGACCCGGTCTAATGAATTATCTTTGGGAACCCTCCACGCGGTTAAGCCAGTACAAGCAGCTGCAGACATCCGACAGGGACACTGCCAAGGGGTACACATAGAGGGAAAACGCCTTCAGGGTCTGCGCGATTCTGGTGCCACCATAACCCTTGTTCGCAATCACCTAGTCCCCAAGCACCAGCTCACTGGAGAATATGTGGCAGTCCGGGTGGCAGGGGGAGCAGTTTACAAAATTCCCACTGCTAAAGTACATTTGGATTGGGGAGCGTGGTCGGGGAATGTGGAAGTGGGCCTCATGCAGGACTTACCAGCTGATGTCATCCTGGGTAACGACTTGAGGAAGCTGACCTCCGCTTTTGTTTCTCAGCACCCCACGCAGGAAGCGCTACCCGTGGTAACACGGCAGCAGGCCCGCACCACTGCATCTTCTGAAAACTCTGAGGCTCCGGTAACTAATAATACTGACCCACCTTTCGTCCCCTAGGCTCCCCCCTTAGAATTTGGTACAGAAGTAGTCACCGACTCGTCCCTGCAGGTATACCGGGATAGTTTTACACAGAATCAGGCAGGGTTGGAGGGGGAAAGATACGCTTGGGAGAAAGGATTATTGTATAGATATGCTGAGAAGGTAGTAGCAGAATCTGTACCCGTGACCCTCACACAATTAGTCGTGCCCCAAAAGTACAGGCAAGAATTACTACATATTGCCTATGACATCCCTTTATCAGGACATCTAGGCGTCAGTAGGATGAAGCATCGTTTGACCCAAAACTTCATTTGGCCAGGGATCTCCAAAGATATTCAGCAGTATTGCCAAACTTGTGACACATGCCAGAGAGTAGGGAAGAGAGGGGTACAAGGCAAAAATGCACTCCCTACCCATAATAGATGAACCCTTCAGCAGAGTGGCAGTAGATATAATCGGACCCCTAGCAAAACCCAGCCCGTCAAGGAAGAAGTATATACTAACCGTAGTAGACTATGCCACCCTGTACCCAGAGGCCGTAGCCCTAACTAATATCCATGCAGAGACTATAGTAGATGCCCTAATCCGGATATTCTCCAGAATGGGGTTCCCGAAAGAGATTATCTCAGATCGGGGTACACAATTCACAGCCGAAGTCAGTCATCAGTTATGGAGAACATGTGGGGTAAAACCTAATTGTAAACTCAGCGTATCACCCCAAGTCCAATGGGCTCTGTGAACGGTTCAACGGAACCTTAAAGCAAATGCTCCGTACCTTCATGGATACCCAGAAGGACTGGGAAAGCTTTCTTCCCCATCTGCTCTTCGCGTACCGAGAGGTACCCCAGGAGTCCATGGGGTTCTCGCCATTCGAATTACTATTGGGAAGGAGAGTGCGGGGTCCCTTAGACCTCATTAGGGAACACTGGGAGGGAACGGTCACCAGTAACGGTACCCCTATCGTCCCATATGTACTAGAGTTCAGGGAACGCTTGGAGACCCTAATCCAGACGGTACGGTCTAATCTCCGGGCGGCCCAGCAACGGCAGCGCAGATGGTACGATAGGGGAGCCACAGACCACAGTTTTCAAATAGGACAAAAGGTGTTAATCTTGAAGCCAGTCCAAAATGACAAACTGCAGGCCTCCTGGCAAGGCCCTTATAAGGTGGTGGAACAGGTATGTGACACCACCTATATAATTGCCCCATGTACAGGAGCAGGCGGTAGACGCATGCTCCACGTTAACATGCTGAAACCCTATCACGAGCGGACCATATGTGCCTCGGCCGCCGAGGACGGGATAATCTACCCCTACCAGACCTATTAGCCCAAGGGGGAGACGACACCTAATTAGGGGAAGTACAGCTAGGAGACAGGCTGAGCACTAGAGAGCGAGCCCAAATACTAGAGCTGATCCGGGAAAAAGGGGATACCTTCTCCAACCAGCCCGGGTATACCCCCCTGGCTACCCACAGGGTAGAAACCCCAGGGCAACACCCTCTTCGACAAACCCCCTACCGCATACAATCCGTAAAAGATCATATGCGGAAGGAGATTGACGAAATGTTACAACTAGGAGTAATAGAACACTCAGATAGCCCATGGGCCTCTCCGGTAGTGCTGGTACCGAAGCGGTACGGAACCACCCGCTTCTGCGTCGACTACCGGAAACTTAATGATAAAACCATTTCAGATGCCTATCCCATGCCCCGAATCGATGAGCTCTCAGATAAAATGGCCAGGGGCCAGTACCTCACCACAATAGACTTGTGCAAAGGGTACTGGCAGATCCCACTAGCCGAGGATTCCATCCAAAAGTCGGCATTCGTCACCCCGTTTGGGCTATACCAATTCAAAGTGATGCTATTCAAGATGAAGAATGCGCCGGCTACGTTTCAGCGGATGGTGGACCTGTTACTGGACGGATCCCAGGAGTATGCTTGCGCCTATTTAGATTACATAGCAATCTTTAGCAACTCCTGAGACGAGCACTTGACCCATATAGTAGCCATCCTCGACCGCATCAGGGAGGCAGGTCTCACGTTAAAACCCAGCAAGTGCCACGTAGGGATGACCGAAGTGCAGTACTTAGGCCACAGGGTGGTTAGTGGGTGGCAAAAGCCAGAACCCGCTAAGATAGAGGCCATAGCTAAGTGGCCAACCCCTCGCACGAAAACTCAGGTTTTAGCTTTTCTAGGGACCGCCGGGTATTACCGTAAATTTGTACCTGATTATAGTGCCCTACCAAAGCCCCTTAGTGACCTCACCAAAAAGAACTTACCCAAAGTAGTGACCTGGAGCCCAGAGTGTGAGAAGGCATTCCAAGAACTGAAAACTGCCCTAATTCATGCCCCTGTACTGGCCGCTCCCGATCCAACTAAACGCTTTCTCGTTCATACAGATGCTTCTATGTTTGGATTGGGAGCAGTGCTGAGCCAAGTTGGGGCCGATGGCGGCGAGCATCCAGTCGCTTACTTAAGTCGGAAACTACGACCCAGGGAAGTAAGCTATGCCGCCTTCGAAAAGGAATGCCTGGCGGTGGTGTGGGCCCTCAAGAAATTACAGCCCTATTTATATGGACAACAATTGGCCTTGCTCACAGATCACAACCCGTTGGTGTGGCTAAACCGGGTGTCAGGGGAAAACGCTACACTACTGAGATGGAGCTTGGCACTACAACCATTTGATTTCACCATCCAGTATCGCCCAGGGAAACAAAATGGTAACGCCGACGGGTTGTCCAGACAGACAGAACTCGAGAAATGATTTGTGAGAACTCCTCCGGACATTCCCAAGCAGATCCGTTGGGATCAGACTGTGTATGCCAGCTTGGTTCTGGGGGAGCATTGTGGCAGAAGCAGCTACAAGAGACTTTTGCATTGATTATTGCCTGTATTTGAACTGTATGTTATTTTAGCATAGTGGATTTTATTAGACTGGTTCTGGCCCTATACACTGTATGTATCAGTTATGTGTGTGGTAGTGATGTCCCGAACAGTTCGCCGGAGAACTATTCGCGGCGATTTTCGCATGTTCGCTTTGAACGGCGAACACATGCGCTTTTCGGTCCGCCCCCTATACTTTATCATTGAGGAAACTTTGACCCTGCACCTTACAGTCAGCAGACACATTCCAACCAATCAGCAGCATACACTCCCTTCCAGGGACTTCCATCTGAAGGACAGCCTCCATTTTAGAATCATTCTAAAGCTACATTCGTTGAGAGAGGTAATATATTCTACCTGCTCTTATCATTTCTCGTCTTGACTATTGCAACTCGCTCCTTGTTGGCCTGCCCATCACTCGCCTCTCCCCACTTCAATCCATAATAAATGCCTCCGCCAGACTCATCTTCAGTACACATCGTTCAGTGTCGGCAGCTCCTCTTTGTCAATCACTCCACTGGCTTCCCTTAGCCTCCAGAATAAAGTTTAAAATCTTGACCCTAACTTATAAAGCCCTCAACAACAGCGCACCCCCATACATCTCTGCTCTCATCTCCAAATACTCCCCCACATGCCCTCTTCGTTCTGCTAACGACCTTCTTCTTTATTATTATTATTATTATTATACTTTATTTATAACGCGCCAACATATTCCGCAGCGCAATACAGGGGTTAGGTACAAGTATAAACAATGCCCCACAATGAAAATAATGGAAGACCCTGTTATTGAGCTTTCAATCTGATATACATTGTGCTTTCCCTAAAGCACCTCACAAGATTAAAACTCGCAAACTTACATTCTAAAGGGTATGGGTAAGGTACAGGAGAGTGAGAGATGCATAGTGAATGAAGAGGCTAAAGATGATAGGCTTTTTTGAATAGATGTGTTTTTAAAGAGATTTTGAAGGATCTGAGGCAGGAAGATAGTCTGGTGGTGCGAGGTAAAGAGTTCCAAAGAATAGGGGCAGCACGTGAAAAGTCTTGAAGCCGGGAATGAGAGGAGGTGATGAGAGAGGAGAAGAGAAGAAGGTCATTAGCAGAGCGAAGAGGGCGGGTGGGAGTGTGTTTTGGGATGAGAGCAGAGATGTAGGAGGGTGCACTATTGTGGAGGGCTTTATATGTTAGGGTCATGATTTTGAATTGTATTATAGACGCTATGGGAAGTGGAGTGCCTGACAGAGAGGTGCTGCCGACACTGATCGTTTAGTATGGTAGATGAGTCTAGCGGATGCATTCAAAATGGATTGGAGTGGAGACAGATGGGTGATAGGAAGGCCAGCAAGAAGAGTGTTGCAGTAATCGAGGCGAGATATGATAAGAGCGTGAATAAGGATTTTAGTTGTGTCTTGTGTGAGGTAGTGGCGTATTTTGGATATGTTTTTTAGGTGAAAGTGACAAGATTTTGTGAGTGATTGGATGTGGGGAATGAAAGAGAGGGAAGGGTCCAGTAGGACCCCAAGACAGCGGGCCTGAGAGGTGGGAGTGATGATGGCATTGTCAACAGTGAGAGATATTTGCGGAGTGAAAGCTGTAGTAGAGGGTGGAAAGATAAGGAGCTCTGTCTTAGACATGTTGAGTTTGAGTTGACGGACAGACATCCAGGAGGATATGCTTGAGAGGCAATTGGCAACATGAGCTAGCAGAGGGGGGGATAGTTCAGGTGCAGAGATGTAGATTTGGGTGTCATCAGCATATACCACTCTTGTCACCTCCTCTCACTCCCGCCTCCAGGACTTTTCTCGCACTGCCCCTATTCTCTGGAACTCCTTGCCTAGCTTCACCAGACTATCCTCTTGCCTTAAATCCTTCAAAACATCAATAAAAACGCACCTCTTTAAAGAAGCCTATAACCTTCCTCCCTAACATGCTCAGCACTGCTCAGCACCACTCTCTCCCTACTGTACCACATACAAACTTTAACCTTTAGATTGTAAGTCTGCGAGTTTCAATCCTGCGCAGTGCTTTAGGGAAAGCGCTACGGACACTGGATTCCAAGCTCAAAGACCGGGCCATACACTCTTTGCAATGTATGAATCTTTAACTTGTCATTGCCTGTAACTTAACTTATGTATAGCGCTACGGAATATGTTGTCGCGTTACAAATAAACGATAATAATAATAATAATAATAATAATAACCTGCTACTGATTTAATAGGGAAATAGATAGCCAGGCTGTGTATTTAGCTTCCACTACACACCTGAAGGACTCATTTGATATCTGCTGCAAGGACAGCAACCCAAAAAGCCCTTTTTAGGGCTAGAACATCATTTATTTTATTTTATTATTTTTTTCTTTGTAATCTAATTGCATATGCCGCCCTGCAAGCTTGTGCTTGAGGCCTATTGCATCTACTCCGCCAACTTTTGCCAGTGCACAGTGACACTCATATCAGCTGCAACCGTAGTGTACAGTGACATAAAACAACCCTTTTTTGACTGTAATCGATTGAATATCAGTAGCCTGCCTACAGGCGTGTGTGTGAGGCCTATTGCATCTACTCCGCTAACTTTTGCCAGTGCACAGTGACACTCATATCAGCTGCAACCGTAGTGTACAGTGACATAAAACAACCCTTTTTTGACTGTAATCGATTGAATATCAGTAGCCTGCCTACAGGCGTGTGTGTGAGGCCTATTGCATCTACTCCGCTAACTTTTGCCAGTGCACAGTGACACTCATATCTGCTGCAACCGTAGTGTACAGTGACATAAAACAACCCTTTTTTGACTGCAATCGATTGAATATCAATTGCCTGCCTACAGGCGTGTGTGTAAAGCCTATTGCATCTACTCTGCCAACTTTTGCCAGTGCACAGTGACACTCATATCTGGTGTCACAGTAGCTTGCACGCATAGTACCACTAATTGTAAAAAAAATGACAGGCATAGGCAGGCCACTCCGCAGGGGCCGTCGTGGTCGTGGTGCTGTGATTACCTTTGGCCCTAGAATAATGCCCAGTTTTCAGAGGCAACGTACCCGGAACTTGAACAGTGCTGAGGACATGGTTGACTGGCTAACACAGGACACCCAATCTTCTACAGCTTCCACTCGGAACCTAGACGCACCATCCTCCTCCAGCTTAGCTTCGGGCACCTCTCCAGTTACCACTCGCCAGCCTGCCGCCACCACCAACACTAGCACCACAGCCGCTTCACTTGATCCGTCAGCAGATATATTTAGACATCCATTGGAAGAAATGAGAGATGCACAAACATTAGTGCCAGACGATGTAGATAACAGGGATATGTCCCAGTCAGGCAGCATTACACACATGGACGTACGGTCTGATGATGATGATGATGATGATGATGTACCCGGTGCTGCTTCCTTTGCTGAGTTGTCAGATACAAGTGAAGCCGTTGATGATGACGATGCGTCGGTGGATGTCACGTGGGTGCCCGCTATAAGAGAAGAAGAACAGGAGGAAAGTTCAGATGGGGAGACAGAGAGGAGGAGGAGACAAATTGGAAGCAGCGGGAGGTCGTCGAAAGTAGCTAGTGGCACAGTCAGACAGCATGCATCGGCACCCGGGGTCAGCCAGACAGCACGCCAGTCAACGCATGCTTTTGTCACCACCAGAATGCCGTCATTGCAGAGCTCAGCAGTGTGGCAATTTTTTCGTGTGTCTGCCTGTGACGACAGTGATGCCATTTGCAACCTGTGCGAAAAAAAACTGAGTCGTGGAAAGTCCAACACCCACCTAGGTACAACTTCTTTGCAATGGCACATGATGTCACATCATAAACACCTATAGGTTCAACACATGAGTACAAGCAGCACACAAAGTCAAAGCCGACATCTTCCTCCTTGTCCAGCATCTTCAGCCACGTCAACCACTGCTGCCCTGCTTGCCCCCTCTCAACCATCCGCCCCTCCGTGTCTTGGCCTTAGCAGTCCCTGCTCAACTGCCCACAGTCAGGTGTCTGTCAAGGACATGTTTGAGCGTAAGAAGCCAATGTCACAAAGTCACCCCCTTGCCCGGCAACTGACAGCTGGCTTGTCTGAACTCTTAGCCCACCAGCTTTTACCATACAAGCTGGTGGAGTCTGAGGAGTTTAAAAAATGTGTAGCTATTGGGACAACGAAGTGGAAGGTACCAAGCCGAAATTTCTTTGCAAAATTGTGCAAAAGAAAGTAATGGCATCTCTGGCACACAGTGTTGGCGCAAGGGTCCATCTGACCACTCATACCTGGTCTGCAAAGCATGGTCAGGGCAGGTATATCACCTACACTGCGCATTGGGTAAACCTGGTGACGGCTGCCAAGCATGGAATACGTGGCCCTGCAGAGGAGTTGATGACACCGCCACGACTTGCAGGCAGGCCTGCTGCCACCTCCTCTACTCCTCCTACTCCATCCTCTTCCATAACCTCCTCGGCTGAGTCCTCTTCTGCTGCTGCTATGTCTTGCTCCACATCAATGGCACCCCCCCCCCAGCTCCACAGGTACTATTCCACATCCCGAATACGGCAGTGTCACGCCGTCTTGGGGTTGACTTCCCTGAAAGCAGAGAGTCACACCGGACCAGCACTCCAGTCCATCCTGAACGCACAGGTGGATCAGTGGCTGACTCCGCACCAACTGGAGATCGGCAAAGTGGTTTGTGACAACAGAAGAAATTTATTGGCGGCATTGAATTTGGGCAAGTTGACACTTGTGCCGTGTGATTGTACAACGCTTTGTGCATAAGCACCCAGGCTTACAGGACGTCCTGAAGCAGGCCAGGAAGGTGTGTGCCCATTTCAGGCGTTCCTACACGGCCATGGCGCACTTTACAGATATCCAGTGGCGAAACAACATGCCAGCGAGGCGCTTGATTTTAGACAGCCCGACACGTTGGAATTCAACACTCCTAATGTTCGACCGCCTGTTCCAACAAGAAAAAGCTGTTAAAAAGTATTTGTATGACAGGGGTGCTAGGACAGCCTCTGTGGAGCTGGTTTTTTTTTTGCCACTTTACTGGACACTCGTGCGCAATGCCTGTAGGCTTATGCGTCCTTATGAGGAGGTGACAAACCTGGTCAGTCGCACCCAGGGCACCATGAGCGACATCATACCATTTGTTTTCTTCCCTGAGCGTGCCCTGCGAAGAGTGCTTGATCAGGCCGTAGATGAGCATGAAGAGGAAGAGGAAGAGTTGTGGTCACCATCACCGCCAGAAACAGCCTTATCAGCATCGCTTGCTGGACCTGCGGCAACGCTGGAAGAGGATTGTGAGGAAGAGGAGTCAGAGGAGGAATGTGGCTTTGAGTAGGAGGAGGAAGACACACCACAACAGGCATCCCAGGGTGCTCGTTGTCACCTATCTGGTACCAGTAGTGTTGTACGTGGCTGGGGGAAGAACATACCTTCAGTGAGATCGCTGAGGATGAGGAATGGGACATGACTAGCTCGGCATCCAACCTTGTGCAAATGGGGTTTTTCATGCTGTCGTGCCTGTTGAGGGGCCCTTGTATAAAAAGGATGAAGGAGAACAACCTGTACTGGGTGTCCATGCTACTAGACCCCCGGTATAAGCAGAAAGTGCCTGAAATGTTACTGAATTACCACAAGTCAGAAAGGATGCAGCACTATCAAAATAAATTAAAAAGTATGCTTTACACAGCATTTAAGGGTGATGTCACAGCACAACAGCAATCTAACAGCGGAAGAGGTGAACATAATCCTCCTCCTCCCATGACCACGCCGGCAAGGAGAGGACGCTTTACAGACATGTTGTTGATGGAGGACATGCATAGCTTTTTAAGTCCTGTGCATCGCCACTTCGGAGTACACCCTAAGAGAACGACTCGACCGTCAGGTAACAGACTACCTCGCCATAACTACAGATATCGACACTATGAGGAGCGATGAACCCCTTGACTACTGGGTGTGCACGCTTGCCCTGTGGCCTGAGCTATCCCAATTTGCCATAGAACTTCTGTCCTGCCCCGCTTCAAGTGTCCTGTCAGAAAGGACCTTCAGTGCAGCAGGAGGTTTTGTCACTGATAAGAGAAGTCGCCTAGGTCAAAAAAGTCTAGATTACCTCACTGTAATGATATAGGAATCACAAGGTTGTGGAGACCAGCAGCCAAGGTCAGCAATAATCCAGTTCAGCAACTTGTAGGTGAAACAGGAACAAGCTTTATTGAAGTGATCAGGAACCACACAATAATCTGGCAAGGTACATAAACAGGAAGTGCCTTATATAGGCCAAGGACCAGACACAGCTGAAGAGACTTAGGCACTGATGCTATTGCTAGCAGAGTAAAGGTTATCAGATCTCCAGGAATTTCACAAAGGCAGGCTGGCGCAGTGGTAGGGAAGAGGCCCAGCAGCCTGGGGACCAGGGTTCAAAACCCAGCAGAGTCAATTCCTCACATTACCCCCGCCTCTATAGGTGCAGCCTCTGGATGCCCTATTACCCAGTTTAGCAGGGTACTGCACATGAAAAAAACGAAGAAGATCAGGAGCGTGAATATTGTCCACTGGTTCCCACGAACTCTCCTCCTCACCATAGCCTTTCCAGCGAACCAGATACTGAAGCTTGTTGCAGAAGATCCTGGAGTCCAGAATTTTCTCCACCTCGTATTCATCCTCACCATCCCTGAGGACTGGAGGTAGGTCAGGCAGGGCTCGGCCAGGGAAAGTGTTGACATGGAAAGGTTTCAGCAGTGCAACGTGAAACACCGGATGTATTTTCATGAAATCTGGAAGTTGCAAACAAAAAGTGACAGCATTGATCTGAGCGATGATCTCAAAAGGTCCCATGAACCTCTGACCCAATTTATGAGAAGGAATCCTAAGCTTAAGATTCCTTGTTGACAGCCAAACCTTGTCACCAACATGATAAACTGGGGCCTCCGTTCTATGCCTATTAGCAGCTCTCTTGTAACATTCCTGAGCCTTCGAAAGAGTCTCCTTCAACAGGTCTTGGGAATCTCGTAAGGTGGTTAGCCGATCAGTGACTGCAGGAATGGAAGTAGTAATTGGGAGACTCACTAGAAAGGTTGGATGGTAACCATAGTTGGCAAAAAATGGGCTCAAAGAAGCGGAGCAGTGTTGGGCATTGTTATAGGGAAACTCCGCCGTGGGTAGAAAATCCAGCCAGTCATCCTGCAGGTAACTAATATAACACCGCAAATATTGCTCCAAAGTCTGGTTGGTTCGCTCAGTCTGTCCATTACTTTGTGGATGAAAAGCTGACGACAGATTTACATTAATACCTAGATTAGAACAAAAATGTTTCCAAAAACGAGATGTAAACTGCACTCCCCTGTCAGAAACTACTTCATCGGGCACTCCATGCAAGCGAAATATTTCCCAAATAACCAGGTCAGCCGTCTGTTTAGCTGAAGGGAGACCACGAGCTGGTATGAAATGACCCATCTTAGTTAACCTGTCCATAACAACAAGAATGGTAGTGTGTTTCTTAGAGGGAGGTAGTTCCACAATAAAGTCCATGGATATAGATTCCCAGGGACGATGAGGAATCGGAAGAGGCTGAAGCAAGCCAACAGGGGATAAGCGAGGAGTCTTATGTCTGGCACATCCATCACAAGAGGACACATACTTCTTAACCAAAAGGATCGGGCAAGTAGCTCTTGTGTCTTTCGGATTCCTGGATGACCTGCTGGTTTTGAGTCATGGTAGAGACGTAAAAGGTCCAGTCGCACTGACTCCGGAGCAAACAGACTTTGTTGAAAAATCCAAAACCCATTAAGCATCGTCATATGGAGATCACGAGGAGGATCACGAAGAACTGGGTCTTCAGCGTAGCCCTTTTTAATGCGAGACATCAGATCAGCAGGAAATGTAACTCCTATAAATATATCCTCCGGCAAGATGGTGGTCTTGGTTACGGTAGTATGGAGGGGGTCGGCTATTCTAGACAAGGTATCCGCCTTACCATTCTTGGAGCCAGGACGGTATGTAACCAAAAAATTAAACCTCGAGAAGAATAGGGACCAGCGTGCTTGTCTGGCTGACAGTCTCTTTGCTGATTGAATACATTCCAGATTTTTGTGATCTGTGAGGACAGTAATTGGATGGGTAGCTCCCTCCAAGAGATGTCTCCATTCGGTGAAGGCAGCTTTTATAGCCAATAGTTCTTTATTCCCTATGTCATAGTTTCTTTCTGCTGGCACCATCTGGCGGGAATAGAAGGCACACAGATGTAACAGCATCTTAGGTCCAGTCCTTTGAGACAGTATAGCACCAACAGCTATACAATAAATGGTAATTCCGGCTGAGGATGTACCAGGACAGGGGCAGAGGTAAACAGAGTCTTTAATTGGGAAAATGTGGTATCCGCCTTATCGGACCACTGAAAAGGAGTCCCCTTACGTGTGAGTTCAGTGATCGGTGTAATAACGGCAGAGAAATTCTTAATGAAACGCCTGTAAAAATTGGCAAACACCACAAATCTCTGAACATCTTTTTCATTCTTGGGGATGGGCCAGTCCAGCACAGCTTTAATTTTACTTGCGTCCATACTTAAACCTTTGGGAGTTATTACATACCCCAGGAATTGAATTTCTGTTTGTTCAAACTCAAATGTTTCGTGTTTAATGTATAGGTGGTGGGTACGAAGGCGCTCCAGAACTATACGGACCTGTTTTCTGTAGTTTTCAAGATTATCAGAGAATATTAGGATATCATCCAAATATGCCACAACAAACTGATCCAGGAGATCTCGTAGTACATCATTGATAAGATGCTGGAAAGTTGCAGGGGCATTACAAAGCCCAAATGGCATTACTAGATATTCCTAATGCCCGTACCTGGTTCTGAAAGCTGTTTTCCATTCATCATTTGGTTTTATGCGAACCAGATTATATGCCCCCCGAAGATCAAGCTTCGTAAATATTTTAGCTGAGCGAAGTCTCTCCAAAAGTTCAGAAATGAGAGTCAAGGGGTAGCATTTTTTAACAGTGATGTTATTAATGTCCCTGTAATCAACGCATGGCCGTAGGCTGCCATCTTTATTTTCTACAAAGAATATAGGAGCTCCTGCTGGAGATGAAGATGGTCGATTAAAGCCTTTGGCAAGATTTTCTTGTAGGTATTCATGAAGAGCTTTTAATTCAGACTCAGAAAGGAAATATATACGGCCAAATGGGATAGCAGCCCCAGGCAACAGCTCTATTGGGCAATCATAAGGCCTGTGGGGTGGAAGCTGATCAGCATTCTTCTTATCACAGACATCTTCAAAATTCTTGATATTGTAGAGGAAGCTTAGTCAAGTTTGTAGCAACCATTTCATTAATTGTTGTCGCAACAGGTGTTACCTTAGAGGGTTGACAATTCATTAAGCACAATGAATTGACAAAGTTCTGAACTTCCAATCAATCTGTGGGTTATGCAGAGCAAGCCAAGGTACCCCCAAAATCACTGGAAACTGTGTTGAGGAAATTAGGTGGAAAGAGATAGCCTCATGGTGATTCACTTCCAGAGTCAACTTTAAGGGCACAGTCTCATGTGTAACAGGGACTGACGTAAGTGGAGAACCGTCTACTGTCTCCATTAACACAGGTGAAGAATTGGGGATAGACTGAATTCTATTTCCTGCTGCAAATTTAATGTCCATAAAGTTTCCGCCTGCTCCAGAATCTATCATAGCTGTAGTTGAAATTTTATGATCACCACATTGCAACGTGATTGCACCACAAAATGAGGATGTTGAGTCAACATACCCTCTTCACCATGAGCCAGAGAAAACAAGGGTTGTGTGACAGAATCCAGTTGATCTGAAATGTGGGATTGGTGTCGAATCTGTGCACCCTCAGCAGCCATAGCTATTGTTCTTTTGGATTTGCTAGGGCAATTGATGGCATAGTGCCCTGCACTACCACAATACAGGCCTAAATTGTGAGTGCGTCGCCACTGTTTTTCTTTGTTGGATAATGGCCCTCTTATTAGATTTACCTGCATAGCCTCTGGCTCAGAGTCTGTAGGTGTTTGTGGGATCAGAGTAGAAGTTCTTGAATAGGAAATTGGAGTAGTACTTGGTCTAAAAGAGCCCTGTCTTTCCAATCTTCTTTCAGAAAGTCTCTGATCGATACGGATAGCCAAATGCACAAATGCATCAAAGTCAGCAGGAAGATCAACACGAGCTAGCTCATCTTTTATAGCTTCTGAGAGACCTTTTCTGAAGTGGAACCTCTGGGCTGATGGGTTCCCTGTAGTATCAGCAACCCACTGTCTGAATTCAGCAGCATATTCAGCCACCGAGCGCCTCCCTTGATGCAAATGAAGGAGAGTGGCTTCTGCTGTAGCACATCGATTTTGTTCATCAAAAACTAGGCACATGGCCTCAAGAAAGTCATTTAGATTAAGTCTGGACTGTCCTGTTCCAGAAGAGGGGAGCCCCAAGCCAGGGCTTCATCTTTGAATAGGGAAAAAATAAATCCCACCTTCTCTCTTTCAGATGGAAATCGGTAAAGTAACATCATGAAGTGCAAACGGCATTGATTTAGGAAACCCCTAAATCTTTTGCGATCTCCTCCAAACTTTTCTGGTAGGGGCAAGTGGGCGTCTTGTGCAGGTGTAACAGTAGCAGCCGCAACATCACGTGCCCTGTAGCTGGTATACTCACTGTACATTGACTGAAATTTATTTTGCAGTTCAGCTACCTGGTCCTGCAGCACTTGAATGGTCTGTGCCTGGGTCTGCACAGTTCTTGCAAATAAAGCAACCTGCTGGGCCAATGCAGAATCTGACCCGGCGGTCTCCATGAAAGGTCCAGATTATTCGTTAATGATGTAGGAATCACAAGGTTGTGGAGACCAGCAGCCAAGGTCAGCAATAATCCAGTTCAGTATCTTGTAGGTGAAACAGGAACAAGCTTTATTGAAGTGATCAGGAACCAACAATAATCTGGCAAGGTACATAAACAGGAAGTGCCTTATATGGGCCAAGGACCAGACACCTGACCAGACACAGCTGAAGAGACTAGTCACTGATGCTATTGCTAGCAGAGTCATGGTTATCAGATCTCCAGGAATTTCACAAAGGCAGGCTGGCGCAGTGGTAGGGAAGAGGCCCAGCAGCCTGAGGACCAGGGTTCAAGACCCAGCAGAGTTAATTTCTCACAGAAGGGTTGCCAGTAGACTAGAGAATTAATTCACAGTTACAGGGTAAAGGGAGTCAATAATGGATGTGGGATATGGTTAAAAGCTGGGTATTGTTGGTTTGTTGAGAGGAGAGAATGTTAAGGCCACAATGAAAAGCAAGTTTGTTTTAGATGCTTTCATTTTTTTTAAAGAAGCTGGCAAAGTCTTCAACTGTAAGAAAGGAAAGGGTAGAGAGATATAGGTGGGTTGAGGAGAGTATTGATTGTGGTGAATAAACATTTGGATATGGAGGACAGGTTCAATATTTATTATGGGAAGTAGTTTCCCCAATGTAACAGCCACTTTCACATACAGGATATTGTGTTATGTAAACCACATTGGAGGATGTACATACATATGACCCTCTGATGTTATAAGTCTTTGTTGTTATGTGTGGCTGTGTCCTCTCTACAGATATGTTGACATAGGGACTCATATTCTCTACATT
Source organism: Discoglossus pictus (assembly GCA_027410445.1). Taxonomy (NCBI): domain Eukaryota; kingdom Metazoa; phylum Chordata; class Amphibia; order Anura; family Alytidae; genus Discoglossus; species Discoglossus pictus. Next base: position 476,130,341 of record CM050164.1, read on the forward strand.
GCAAAATGTGCCTAGTAACATTCCCTAGCTAGTATATAGGAAACAACAGACAGATGCAGCTACCTCCATAGCTCTAGTTGTCATCCTTCCCATACTTAGCAAACAATAATTCACACACAAGAGGGTAGATATCACCACTTAGGACTGTCTGAATCTTTAAGGCACAAGGATTACATTACACAGAAAGTAACCTCTGCCATTAAAACAGGGTACACCTTCTATAATAAAAAAAAAAAAAACTTAAGAAATGACTTCACGTGCACCTCTAGTGACAGCTTACCATCTAACTCTTGAATAAATACATAAAATATTTAAGGATTTACAGTCAGAAGATGCAGATTTCATACATATATTCCCCAAACCACCCCTTCTTGCATTTAGACAGCCACCAAGCCTGAAACAAACATTGGTCAGTAGACGATCAGCCAATGAAGAGCCTAACAGAGAAAATGGTACCAATCTTTGTAAAAATAAAAATTGCTGCAAACTATGGGCCTTATTCAATTCCAAGCCCACAACTGACACAATGTAGGCCATATGTCTGCGGACATGCTACGGGCTCCTATTCAATACAGCAGGGGCACAAGTTGCGGCCGATTCCTTAAGCCCGTAAAGCCCTCCCGCGGATGCAAACTGTTAATTGGCTGGCCGAGATGCCATTGGTTGTTACGATCCAATGGTGGTATAACGTAGTGCGGCACAGGTCGCTCAGTAAATAGAAAGCTGTCTAGCCACAGATAATCGACACAGGGAGATTATAAAGTTTTCGTTTCAACCACCCATGCGTTGGCTGTGTTGTATCTTCTGACGAAGTAACACACAGGTCCCAGAATTGGAGGTTTTTCAGCGAGTAGGAGAGTTTTGAGAGAAGTAATTTGTGGTTTTGTTTATTTCTATTATACTATTTACAATGTTACACTTAATCCTTGTTGACACATATTTACAGATACAGATTTACACATAATAGCACCCCATCCCCTAACAGTTATTATATACACACAATACACACATTTTTTTTTCAGCATACATATACAGCCAAACTTGTATTGATTTATTGTTAAATTATTTTTAGGGTAATAATGGAGGGATGAGAGAGGAGAGGAGTGGAAAGACGGGGAGGAGATGCGAAAGACGGGGAGGAGAGGAGTGGTGGAGAGTTGGAGAGGAGTGGTGGAGAGGAGGAGAGGAGTGGTGAAGTGGAGGAGAGGAGGAGAGTGGAGAGAAGGAGAGGAGTGGTGGAGTGGAGAAGAGGAGTGGCGAGGAGGTGATGGTGGATGAGGAGGAGAAGCAGGAGGAGCAGGAGGAGGAGCAGGAGGTGGTGGACATGGTGCAGGAGAAGGAGAGTGGAGAGGAGGAGAGGAGTGGTGGAGTGGAGAAGAAAAGGTTGGGAGTGGCGGAGGAGAGGAGGTGACGGTGGATGAGGAGGAGAAGCAGAAGGAGGAGCAGGAGGTGGTGGAAATGGTGGAGGAGGAGGAGAGGAGTGGTGGAGTGGAGGAGAGGAGGTTGGGAGTGGCAGAGGAGAGGAGTTGACGGTGGATGAGGAGGAGAAGCAGGAGGAGGAGCAGGAGGTGGTGGAAATGGTGCAGGAGAAGGAGAGTGGAGAGGAGGAGGTGGGTTATGGCAGGGTGGCCCTAGAACAGATAAGGGACAGAGGGAAAGGGGCCTGATCTGATCCCAGGGGGTGGTAGTTTGGGGGAAAGAAAGGCATAGGTCAGGGAGACGAGGATTCTTGTCCAAAGTCGGGGGGGGGGGGGTAAGAGGCTAATGGCAAGCACAGACGCCACAATTACACACACCAGGAGAATGTGGTCCTCCGTGTTGCAATCTGTGGCCACCCCATGATCCTTCCAGGGGGAGGGAAGTCAGGCCTGAGCCTAGGGCCAAGGCATGTAAGGAGGTAGCGGCTGAGGTTATAGCAGTGGGCACAGTGTAAAGAGATGTGAGGCCCGTCAAGGTCAGTTTTGATGACATCAGGGTAAGGGGAGGAGGATGATGACCAAACGTGACTGTGACATATACTGAGTGGGAGTGGGTGGCCAAGGACCTTCTCAGCCAGGTGCCCATCGCTGGAGCTTCAGGCCTAGTGGCCCAGCAGCACCCAGCCTCCATGTCAGGTGAATATCCCATATACCAACAAGCAACCACATGTACATCACACACACTACACATGTACATGATGACCAACAAGGACATTGACATATCAGCTCCATGGAATTAACAATGGATAGATGGATGTGCCATTAAATCCATGAGGCTGACAAATCCCTGCCATTTGTGGGCAAACAACAGTAATCAACGAATAGAGAGTCCATGTATGGGCGTGCCCACTGCAGCGTATGCAGTTACAGACCGCATGATAGCGTTAGGAGCCAGGAGAGATAAAGACCAGGAACCAAAGAATAGATCACATCTAGCAAATGATAACTAATCTGAGGTGCAATTAGGAGAATAATCCATGTTCAAGCCTAGCTATACGAGTGTAGGTGTGCAGGTGATAGTAGAGAGTTCAGACAAATCACAGTCCACTAGAGGTGGAACAGGCAACCCACTCCAGTATCTTTGGCATGCAAACCTTGTGGAACAGCACAGGCAGTGGCCTAGGGTTTTCTCACCCTCTACCCACAGATTGTTAGTGGGTTGCTTTACAGGGCCAATTTAATAGCCGTTAGTCTTGCGGGCTACGCTACGAGCTACGGTTTTACAAATTCTGGGAATTTAATAGGGCTGCAAGATTCTTTACATCACTAGATTTGGTTATTGGCAGAAACGCTTGACAGAAGCCATCAGGCTACATGGAGCTCCTCTCACTTTCCAGGGACTATTGGACAGACTATTATGTTCTCACTAGCGAATTGCCCGTCAAATAATGACGGCAATAAAATTGTAAGGCAGATAATGCTGTTTGGGTGCAAAATTAATTTTGTTGGTGTTTTAAGATTCTTCGGCGCTCATTGCGAGCCTCGCGCTGAGAGCCTTTGGCGCTCATTGCGTGGCTCTTGGTTGTTTGTGTCCTATGAGCAGCGTTGGTGTTTTTTTTTGGTATGGCATTGAATAATTAATAAAATAAGAAATTAATATACTTTACCTATTGTGAAGTAATATATGCAGGAAGCATTGTGCTGAAGAGCTGGCAATCTGTTTTCATGTTGCTGAATCATCAGTGCTGTGGAGCTGCTGTGTAAGCGCCATGAATGTGTGCAGTGTAATAGTAAGCGTGCACGAGGCAAATCCGTTAGCGTAGCTGTGTACTTCCGGATTGTATAAGTTATTGTTCTAAGATGGCGGCTAATGTGTGGTATGTGGCTGTGGCTGATTTTGCGTCCTTCGTTTCGGATGTCGTCCGACTTTTTCAGAATATCCGTAGCTGTTTGGTGGTGTTTTGCGTGTTTAGGGTCCCTTAGCTTCATTTTTGTTTTGTTCGGTGGCCATTTTTTCTGTCGCTTAGGTGATTTCCGGGTGTCTAAACTTTGAAATTTGGACTTCAATCGAGGTGTAACTTGACTTGCAGAGGTCCTGGGTGCCCCCCCTGCTGTGGGTAACCTTTTTATGTGTTTGTTGTGTGTATTTATTGTGTTTGTAATGTTTTTGGGGTCGCGCGGGTTGCGTCCTTGTTTTCGGAACTAGTATGTCTTTTTTGGGAAATCCATATGTGTTTGGTGGTGTTTTGCGTCTTTAGAGTGCTGTAGCCTCGCTTTTGTTTTTTTCTGCGGCCATTTTTTCTCTTGTTAGGGGATTTTCGAGTGTCTTGATTGAGGTGTAACTTGGGTTTTCGAGGTCCTGGGTGCCCCCCTTGCTGTAGGTAAGCTTTTTATGTATTTTGTTTCAGACGCGGGTTTCGGATGATTTTTTTGGGGTTGTAATGGGTCGTAACGTGTCTCATATTTTGCTTTCGTAACTACGTAAATTTTGTGAGGTCCGCAGTTCCTGGCAAGGAGCGCCTTCAACGCTCCCTGCATGCAACTGCGGCCCTAGCTTCGCAACGGCCCGTATGCTCACAACTATATATCTGAATATGGAGCTGCTTACTTACATGACACATGTCATAGTGATACAACTGATTGAGAGACACATCTTTTGAAATAAGAAGCTACACTTTGCCCACTTTGTCATGAAATATTTCTTTGAGATCCCCAATGTTGTGGAAGAGATTTCATGGCAATTATTTTCTTATTTCCCTTTCCACTACCTTTCACCTTTTTTGGGGCACTTCCAATGGCTCATCAGACCGCCATTTTTCCTTCTTATTTGTCCTTCTTCATGGGGATATAGTTTGCTGCTTTGTTTTAGACAATGTAACAAAACAAAAAGTTCTTCAGGCCTTCTATCTCCCATGTCTAGTCACTTAAATCTGTTCTCAGGGGATATTGTGTATTTAATATCTCCTTTGTCTGAAGATTTTCCTTCTTTTCCTCAGTTGAATTCTACATTTTGCAATAAGTAGCTCATGATCTGAGCCGCGGTCAGCTCCAGGTCCTGTTTTTGCTTAATGTACAGAGCTTCTCCATCTTTGGCTACAAAGTATAGTAAATATAATGTCCATATTGTCCATTCGGTGATGTCTATATGTAGAGTCTTCTCTGAAGCTTTAAAAAGAGGGCCTTATCTTGGCAGAATTCTTCTAATCTCTTACCTGCTGATTATTCAGGTATATTCTGGTTCCAATCTCCTATGATGAGAGCAGCAGGTTTTGAATGTTTTGAGGCAGGAGGAAAATCTGGTTGAGCGAGGCAAGGAGTTCCAGAGAATAGGGGCAGCACAAGAAAAGTCCTGAAGGTGAGAGTGAGAGGAGGTGACAAGAGTTGTGGAAAGAAGAAGGTCATTAGCAGAACAAAGAGGGCTGGTGGGGGAGAATTTGGAGATGAGAGCAGAGATGTTCGGGGGAGCGCTAGAGTTGAGGGCTTTGTAAGTTAGGGTAATGATTTTAAATTTTATTCTGGAGGCTAAGGGAAGCCAGTGGAGTGATTGACAGAGAGGTGATGCCGACACTGAACGTTGTGTACGGAAGATGAGTATAGCAGAGGCATTCATAATGGATTGAAGTGGAGACAGTCGGGTGGTGGGTAGGCCAAGAAGAAGCGAGTTACAGTAGTCCAGTCGAGAGATGATGAGAGAGTGTATAAGGATTTTAGTTGTGTCCCGTGTAAGATAGTGACGAATTCTGGAGATGTTTTTTAGGAGGAGAAGACAAGATTTAGCTAGTGATTGTATGTGAGGGGTGAAAGACAGGGCGGGGTCCAGTAGAACCCCAAGACAACGGGCTTGGGAGGTGGGTGTGATACTTTGACCACCTTTTTATTATGAGGGTTACTGTATTTGTTCTGCAACATTATTTACCGTAGTAGAAGATATGGTGGTGGTCGCCTTCTAGTCCAGTTGAGTACTCTTATTCCCTGGATAGCCATATTTAATGTTGCTGTCTCGTTTTTGACCATGTCCTTTTTGCCTTGATCCATAGATATAATGTCCCAGGTTCCTATGCTGAGTTGTTCTTTTCACCCGCGGCTGTCGTGTACCATCCAGTCACATCTACAGTTGGGTGTCCTCTCAACTTTGGCCCAACCACCACAGTAGGTCTGGTGCTACTCATACTCATCCTATGCTCTTCTCTATTGATGTGACCTGAGGGACTTGTCTTCCTCTGCTATATATTTGTATCTCTGGTTGGCAGTTGGTTGGAGTTGGTTGCCAGTTCCTACCTGAGTAGTTTCAAATATACCTTATTTGATGTCCCAATAAAGCCAGAACAGCTTTACAACAAACTACAAACAGTGCTTAATTTCTCACATTTCTCGCAGCATTATTACTTTAAAAACATGTCATTTTATTAATAAATTCCACTTAACAAAGTCCTTACAAATATTTAAGCTTTTCTTAATTGGACCATAATTTGTCTGACTTCTCTGCTACGACCTCTAAATCTTTGGTGACCCTACATGGTAAAGGTCACAGCTCAATCCAAGTACACAAGCTCATCCAGAAGGGATTGCTAACTTGGTGGTGGTTGGGATACATGTGACTGAGGGGGAAGGGCAGTTGTGCTAAAGGGAACTTATGGTGATGAGGAAAAATGGCGGAAGTGCAGAGACTGCTTCTGTTACAAGTGTGGTGGTGCGGAGGAGAACCCTGTATGTCATGAATATTTGTTCTGTAACATTTATAACTGGTGCCACTGACCAGTAGATCGTGTATTCTTCCAATACTGGAGAAGGTTGGGAGAAGCCAGAAACCACCAACGCACCTCCAAGCACTTCCCTTGGGATTTGCCACTTCTGACAACTAAAGTGCCCCTCTAAATAAACAAAATCCAATGATACAAATCAATAGTATTTAAAAGTATTTCTGTATCAATTTCTAGCCGTCCGTGTTAGCATCTTTGTCTAAAAATATTGTTTAAGGACTAGACATTTACTAAAAATATTCACAGAATATCGAGTGAGGAGGATTCACACGGCCAAACTGACTCGGACCTTTGTGCCAAAATTTTGAGTTTTTACAAAGTTTTATCTAAATAAGCCATGTGTTTCCAGAACTTTATCTTTTTTATGAATAACATATTTGCCCCCAGGGACAATGAGGAAATCATTAAATGACCCGTAGAGGTGCAGCACCTTGGATCTGGGTGGCCCTACGCCATCCATGGAGCACTACATCCATACGGGGCGTGGGATCACCGGCGCCACAATATTCACAAAGATACAATTGTCTAAGAAAAGAAATAGGAATGAATGGACGGTTTGAAAATGTTCAAGGTAAATAATCTTGTCTATTCTGCATGGAGTTGCTTGAAATATTCGGTGCTATTATTGCAGCTCTTATTCCGAATAGTTTGCATCTTGTTAATTATCGGTTGTACAATTATAGGTGTGAAAATGAGAAAATAGAAAATGTTTTCAAAATGAGACAGAAAAATAGTTTCTATGGCACCCTATAAATATATATATATATGTGTGTGTATATACAGGCATGTTACATAGTACATACATCTGGCATTGTGTATGTAACATGGAGTCTGGACATTTGCTGTTGGTGATACATTTATTATACACAATGTTTTATGCTCTTGGAGGAGATCATTTATTATTTCCTCATGTGATTAGAGCTGTGTGCGGTGTGCTTGTACTGGGAAAGATCCATTATATATCAGGCACTCACCATTCTCCGGCTACTTCATGTAAACTCAATATCGTTAAATGGTTTGAGGAATATAAGTATCAGAAAGATGGCGATATTATAATTGGAGGAGTTCTCACTGGAAATAACCAAATGTTACAATATTCTGTGGATAATATAACATATCGTTACATGACGTGTGTGGGGTAAGTTTCCATAAGAAATCGCAGAAAGGAGACAGGTCTTGTAAGGAATAGCATAGACGGTGAGGAGTCTGCTACAGTATGGAATATATGGGCATCACGTCTTAGTCCTAAGTAGATGTTACAAGTCATATATTTACACTTAGGGTACTGTAGGTAAATATTTCAGATTTATATGAAAAACTAAGCCTTAAACTTAAATTAAATAAGACATTGGCTGAAGGAGTCAGGTGCCAGCCATTGGTTACGAAGCTAACTCCGAGGATGTGGCGGCTCCGAGCTCGCTGTGCGCGGTCCTTCTTAGCTTAATATATTTAATAATGATTTTATTTCTGGGCTTCCAGGGAACGTTTTCCTCTTTGCAGATGAAACACAAATCTGTAACTTTCTTTAAACAGATGTAAAATGATGAAAAAAAACTCAGACTCATCAAATATCTAAAATGTAATGAAATTCAAAAATAAATTCCAGGAGCCCTCCGGCTACAGAATGAAAATGTCAAATATACACAGAGCAGAATAGAAGCAAATCTTGGGTTTTATTATATTACATAGATTACAACTGAGAAAACAATTCAGCACAGAGTTGGGAGAAGCCGATAAACAGCAGAAAAAAGACCGGTACTGATGGTACCTATAGATCCAAAGTGTCACGTGGAATGTGGTTAGATAGGCTTGTATAGAAAAAATAAGTAGATTACATTGGCATTGTAAATAAGTAATGGCACCCAGTGATAAACTGCTCTGTTTCTCCATTTTATTTTCAATTATAATATTTTATGTTAATTAGAACCAGATAACAGGCTGACAGTAGGCGTGTAAAGCTGCAGAGACGAGGAGAGAGGAACAACTAGTGCAGCAAACAGTAACAGATTCATCCGTTCTTGTGTCCACTCCACCATCTCCCGGATCCCTCTCACCTCTCTCTTCCCTCTTACCTATCTCTTCCCTCTCACCTCTCTCTTCCCTCTCACCACTATCTTCCCTCTCACCTATCTCTTCCCTCTCACCTCTCTCTTCCCTCTCACCTCTATCTTCCCTCTCACCTATCACTTCCCTCTCACCTCTCTCTTCGCTCTCACCTCTCTCTTCCCTCTCACCTCTCTCTTCCCTCTCACCTCTCTCTTCCTACTCACCTCTCTCTTCCCTCTCACCTCTCTCTTCCCACTCACCTCTCTCTTCCCTCTCACCTATCACTTCACTCTCACCTCTCTCTTCCCTCTCATCAATCTCTTCCCTCTCACCTATCGCTTCCCTCTCATCTATCTCTTCCCTCTCATCTCTCTCTTATCTCTTCCCTATCGCCTATCGCTACCCTCTCACCGCTCTCTTCCTCTCACCTCTCTTTCCTCTCACCTCTCTCTCTTCCCTCTCATCTATCTCTTCCCTCTCACATATTGCTTCCCTCTCACCTATCTCTCTTCCCTCTCACCTCTCTTCCCTCTCATCTATCTCTTCCCTCTCATCTATCTCTTCCCTCTCACCTCTCTCTTCCCTCTCACCTCTCTCTTCCCTTTCACCTATCTCTTCCCTCTCACCTATCTCTTTCCTTTCACCTATCTCTTCCCTCTCACCTCTCTCTTCCCTCTCATCTCTCTCTTCCCTTTCACCTATCTCTTCCCTCTCACCTATCTCTTCCCTTTCACCTATCTCTTCCCTCTCACCTCTCTCTTCCCTCTCATCTCTCTCTTCCCTTTCACCTATCTCTTCCCTCTCACCTATCTCTTCCCTTTCACCTATCTTTTCCCTCTCACCTATCTCTTCCCTTTCACCTAGCTTTTCCTTCTCACCTATTGCTTCCCTCTCACCTCTCTTACCTCTCACCTATCTCTAACCTCTCACCTATCACTTCCCTCTCAACTCTCTTCCCTCTCACCTATCTCTTCCCTCTCAACTCTCTCTTCCCTCTCACCTCTCTCTTCCCTCATACCTCTTGCTTCCCTCTCATCTATCACCTCCCTCTCACCTCTCTCTTCCCTTTCACCTCTTGCTTCCCTCTCACCTCTCTTCCCTCTCACCTATCACTTCCCTCTCACCTTTCTCTTCCCTGTCACCTATCGCTTCCCTCTTAACTCTCTCTTCCATCTCACCTCTCTTTTCCCTCTCACTTATCTCTTCCCTCTCACCTATCCCATCCCTCTCAACTCTCTTCCCTCTCACCTATCACTTCCCTCTCCCCTCTCTCTTCCCTCTCACTTCCCTCTCACCTATCACTTCCCTCTCACCTCTCTCTTCCCTCTCCCCTCTCACTTCCCTCTCACCTATCACTTCCCTCTCACCACTCTTCTCACTCACTTATCTCTTCACTCTCATCTCTCTCTCCCTCTTAACTCTCTCTCCCCTCTCACCTCTCTCTTCCCTCTCTGCTCTCTCTTCCCTCTCTCCTCTCATTTTTCTCTCAGCTATCGCTTCCCTCTCACCTGTCTCTTCCCTCTCACCTTTCTCTCTTCCCTCTCACCAATCTCTTCCCTTTCACCTCTCTCTTCCCTCTCGCCTCTCTCTCTTCCCTCTCACCTCTATCTTCCCTCTCACCTCTCACTACCCTCTCACCTATCTCTTTCCTCTCACCTATCTTTTTTCTTCTCACCTCTCTCTTCCCTCTCACCTCTCTTTTCTCTCTCACCTATCTCTTCCCTATCACCTCTCTATTCCCTCTCACCTCTCTCTTCCCTCTCACCTATCTCTTCCCTCTTCCCTCTCACCTCTCTCTTCCCTCTCACCTATCTTCTTCCCTCTCACCAATCACTTCCCCCTCACCCATCTCTTATTGTAATAATTAAGGTTTATTTGTCCTCATAATGATTAATAGGGAGGAGAAGCCTTTTGGAGGTACTGTAATATGACAAAGAGGGAAGACATTTGTATAGAGAATATTTTACTTTATTATCAATTAAAAAATATACCTATATCCAAATATAAATATATAAATATGTTTAGCGCTACAGAATATGGCGCATTACAAATAAATGATAATAATAATATATAAAATGACTATAATATTACAGATGCTCACGCACTGCAGAGCGGCTATGGAGGAAATCTCGCACTTCAGCAGACTTTCTCCACTACGAGTTTACCTACGAGTTCTCCACTATGAGTGCTCCTACTTCTCTGCCCTTAATCTTGCCAAACAACACGACTTCTCATCACTAATATTCCAACCCTAAACGTTTATTTGCTACATTCAACACCCTTCTTTGCCCACCCCACCTCCTGACCCTCCCTGTCTTACTGCTGATGACTTTGTCAGCCATTTGAATTGAAACCTTCCAAAATGAGCTCTCCTCCCAGCTTGGCCCTATCCCACCATCTTCTCCAAAAACCGACAACACCCAGCCCTTACCCTTCCCCAATCCCTCCTCCACTATGGACTTCTTTGACCCTGTAACCGAGTATGAAGTATCTACCTTACTATCAACCTCTCACCTTACAACATGTCCACATGATCCTATTCCATCACAGCTAATCCCTTCCCTATCCACCACACTTATCCCAGCTCTCACACATCTATTCAACCGCTCCCAAAACACTGGCAAGTCTCCATCCTCTTTAAAACACACCATAATTACACCTATTCTCAAGAAGCCCTCATCTGACCCAGCTTCTGCCTCCAACTACCGCCCTATATCACTACTTCCCCTGGCTTCCAAACTGCTTGAGCGGCTTGTTTACAATCGCCGCACTCAATTTCCCTTCTTGACCCCTTCCAATCTGGCTTCTGGGCCCAACACTCAACAGAAGCAGCCCTCATGAAAGTCACCAATGAATTGCTAACCGCCAAATCAAAGGGTCACTTCTCCATTCTAATTCTCCTGGATCTCTCTGCTGCCTTTTACACAGTTGCCCACCCTCTTCTAATCCAAACTCTCCACTCATTTGGCATCCAGGGCACACCTCTTTCATGGTTCACATCCTGTCTTAAAAATTCTACATTTAGCGTCTCCTTCTCTGGCACCTCTTCTTCACCTCTCCCTCTGTCTGTTGGAGAACCCCAAGGTTCTGTCCCAGGCCCCCTCCTCTTCTCCATCTACACCTCCTCCCTTGGCACCCTCATACAATCCTTTGTATTTCAGTATCATCTCCATGCAGATAAAACTCAAATCTACCTCTCTCAACATTTCTAAGACTGAACTCCGAATCTTTCCACCCTCTACTCCAGCTTCCATTTCTCAAATATCTCTCACTGTTGACAACACCATCATCACCCACACCTCCCAGGCCCGTTGTCTTGGGATTCTACTGAATCTTGCCCTCTCTTTCGTTCCTCACATCAAATCAATAACAAAATTATGTCAATTTCACCTAAAAAAATCTCCAAAATTCGTCATTATCTTACAGAAGACACAGCTAAAATTCTAATACCCTCGCTCATCATATCTCTACTCGACTACTGCAATTCACTCCTTGCTGGCCTTCCCATCTCTTGTCTTCAAGACTTCTCTCGTGCTGCGCGTACTATTTAGAACTCCTTGCCTCGCTCCATTAGATTATCTTCCTGTCTCAAAACCTTAAAAAAATTACTAAAATCTCACCTGTTTAAAAAAATCTTATCACCTTCAGCCTTATGTACAACTGCGCACTCCACAGTAAGTTTGAGAGTTTTCAATCTGGTGTTTGTGCCTTGGAAACGAGCTCTATGTACATTTGATTCTAAGCTAAAAAAACAGGGCCCTCCATTCTTCTGTTACGTTTGTATTTTGCCATGTACTATACCCCTGTACAGAGCTACCGAATATGTTGATGCGATATAAATAAAGATAATAATAATCACATATAATAGTTGTCAAACTACTAAACGTCGTCATGCTTTGCGAGCTCCCAAGAACTGCGTCCCTCGTCAAGCGAGGGGCCGCATTTGCGGAAGGTGGAGGCTTTACGGCGCATGACTTTGAAACAACACCACACCTCTAAACTCGCAGCACTTAGTCCTACGGCGCCCCAATCCACTCCACACAACCGTTAACTCGCAGCCCTTAGTCCTCTCCTTCCCCTCCTCCTCTCTCTCCCCTGTGTCTCGTAAAACACTTCATTAACCCCCCGAACCGCGCACGCACAAAAACACTAAAAACACACTAATGAACCCAATAAGACAAAAAACACTCACCCACAGCAAGGGGGGACAGCCAGGACATCAGGGAGTGAGGTTAAACTCAAATGTAACCCCAAATTCCATGGTTTCGGCACTCGAAAAATGGCTAAGCGAGGAAAAAAATGGCCACTGAAAAAATGACACGAGGCTCCATGACCCTGGACTGCCCAGCCACATACAACTTAGTAAAGAAGGGATCCGAGATAAGCTCGGAAACCCACATTAACCACACATTAGTCCGACCCCCCCCCCCCCCCCCCCCCGCTGCAATCAAAATTCAAATATCGCGCCTTACGGGCCCTTGATTGGCTGTTGGCAATAAAGCCTTCTGATTGGTTTAAATAAAGATTGACAGGTGCATTATCAGAGTGGGATTTTGGGGTGTATTACTTTCTCATTGGCTCACACATTGGCGCCATCTGATTGGCTGAATTTGATATACAGCGTTTTCAGCCAATCAGAAGCCGCCATTGACAATTTTCTTCTGGAAAACTCTGTAGGAGGCTCATTAGCGTCGGGGAGATCTGCAAGTGTGGATCTCCGTTAGTTTTTTATTTTATTTTTATTTTAGAGCGACAGATTGTTTGAGGACGGGCAGAAGAGGAGGAGGCCAGGGACATCACGGGGAGGTAAGTACAATATTTATTATGTTTATTTTACTTTGTTTTTATGTTTATGTATGTTGTACTAATGTAATGGGTCTTTTTTAACGGGGACCGCGCCGGAGAAGAAGAAAAGAAGAAGGACGGGGACATGCTGGAAAGGTGGGTAGAATATTTAGAATATTTTGAATTTTTATTTATTTTCTGTAAATGTGTTGTACTATTTTTTTTTTTCCCCTAGGTTGCTGATCTTAAGGGACATCTGCAAAGGTAAGTGGTCTTAATTATTTTTTTTTGGTTTAGTATTAGGGTTTGTATATGTAGATAGCATTTATTGTATGTTACATAGGGGTATGTATTTTAGATAGTTAGGATTTATTGTATGTTAGGGTTATGTATTTAGATAGTTAAGATTTATTGTATGTTAGGGGTATGTATTTTAGATAGTTATGATTTATTGTATATTATATAGTATTGTATGTTACATAGGGGTATGTATTTTAGATAGTTAGGATTTATTGTATGTAAGGGTATGTATTTTAGATAGTTATGATTTATTGTATATTATATAGTATTGTATGTTACATAGGGGTATGTATTCTAGATAGTTCGGATTTATTGTATATTAGATAGATTGGGGTATGTATTTTAGATAGTTAGTATTTTTTGTTAATTATATAGTATTTATTGTATGTTAGGGGTATGTATTTTAGATAGATAGGATGTAATGTATATTATATAGTATGTTATGTTAGACAGGGTTATGTATTTTAGATAGTTAGGATTTATTGTATTTTAGATAGATAGTATTGATTGTATGTTAGATAGGGGGGTATTGTATTTTTTTTATATTGTATTGTATTGTATTGTATGTATTCTATGTATTTCCTTTTCAGGTATGTAATTTTTTTTTCTGAAGTGGAGGGGGTTGTAATGTTTTTTTTTTTTTTTTCTGTAATGTTCCTTTTTTCTTTTTTGTGACTTAAGTTTTCTATTTCTGTAATGTAGATTTTTCTATTTTTGGTGACTTCAGTTTTTTTTATTTTCTGTAATTAGACTGGTGGGAGGGGGTTGATTAGGGGGTAGGTAGGTAGTTTAGGTAGGTAGTGTAGGTGTTAATAGGTTAGTGTAGAGGGGGGTTAGTTTAGATGTAGTGATGTCCCGAACAGTTCGCCGGAGAACTTTCGCTGCGATTTTCGCATGTTCGCGTCCGCCGCGAACGGCGAACACATGCGCTTTTCGGTTGGCCCCCTATACTTTATCATTGAGGAAACTTTGAACATCATTTATTTCATTTTATCATTTTTTTTGTGTAATCTATGCCTGCCTGAAAGCGTGTGTGTGTGACAGGCTAACACCTAACAGCTTATATTGTGCTTATTTTCACTACTCATACCTGGTGGTGTAACATACATTGAAAACAACCATTTTTTCCTGTAATCTAATTTCAGTTGCCTGCCTGTGTCAGGCTCACAGCTTATATTGTTCGCAGTGACATAAAACAACACTTTTTTGACTGTAATAGATTGAATAGCAATTGCCTGCCTACAGGTGTGTGTGTGAAGCCTATTGCATCTACTCTGCCAACTTTTGCCAGTGCACAGTGACACTCATATCTGGTGGCACCTTAGATTGCACGCAAGTGCCCCAAATTTGAAGTGGGAGGACCGACCAAGCATCTTTTTCCATCTCCCGCTTCCAAAAATCCATGCCATATACACGTCCCCTGATAGTGGACGTAACAGGGATTAAACCGATCGGAATAGTACTGCTTAACAGTACACACCTTATAATAACGCAGACAGAGGCAACGCGTATAATCTTCCATGATGTGCAGTGGAAGCCCCTAGACTCTGACCTGTGTATAATCTTCCATGCTGGGCAGTGGAAGCCCCCAGACTCTGACCTGTGTATAATCTTCCATGCTGGGCAGTGGAAGCCCCAGACTCTGACCTGTGTATAATCTTCTATGCTGTGCAGTGGAACCCCCCCAGATTCTGACCTGTGTATAATCTTCCATGCTGTGCAGTGGAAGCCCCCAGACTCTGACCTGTGTATAATCATCCATGCGGGGCAGTGGAAGCCCCCAGACTCTGGGAGTCTGAAGAAGAGGAGTCAGAGGAGGAAGGTGGCTTTGAGGAGGTGGAAGACCAAACACAGCAGACGTCCCAGGGGGCTTGTTGTCACCTTTCCGTGACCCTTGGTGGCTGGGTGGAGGAAGAGATGGCATCAGTGAGGACAAGGAACAGGACATGGCTAGCTTGGTATCCAACCTTGTGCAAATGGGGAGTTTGCAGTTGTGCAGAGGGACTGTTTGCGGTGCATTAAACGGGGAGATTGGTCTGTTACTGTGAAGCGGGTGTAACCCTTACACTACTTGATCGATACAACATCATACCTGATGTTTTAAAGCATGTTATTCCAAACAATTTAGGAATGTTAGGTGATTTATGCCCTTTATGGCTTAAAACCAGACTCTGCATCAACTATGTCATTTTCCGTGGGAGTTTTGCCATGGATCCCCCTCTGGCATGCCACAGTCCAGGTGTTAGTCCCCTTGAAACAACTTTCCCATCACTATTGTGGCCAAAAAGAGTCCCTGTGGGTTTTGAAATTCACCTGCTCATTGAAGTCTATGGCGGTTCGCCGGGTTCGCCCGTTTGCGAACATTTGATGGAAGTTCGGGTCCGCTGTTCGCGAACCGAAAATTTGATGTTCTCGACATCACTATTTAGATGTAATGGTTTATTGGGGTGGGTTTAGTGCAGTGTAGTGGCATGAGGTTACTGGAGAACCCTCATAGCACTTAGGGGGTAATGTTAGGCTTCTAACTGTCCCATGAGGGTCTTTAAATACCCTTATGGGACTAATGGGGTTAAATAGAGGCTTATGATGGGTCTGTATAGACCCCCATAAGAGACCAGGTTAAAATGGTATAGTGCTTACACTTTAGGTCATAAGGGTCCTGGATGACTCTTATGGCACTTATAGTGTTATTACATGAGTTGATTACATGCGTTTCTTTTATTGCCCCGTAATTTTTGACAGCAAGTCGCTAGTCACATATATAGTGAGCAATACGGGTTGTTGCTAATGCTTGCAGGTTTACCTAGAGAGGGCCGCAGTTGCTGGCAAGGAGCGCTGAAGGTGCTCCTTGTGCTGGTGGAGATGAGTATTGTAAGTGCTCATCACTACACTACTACTGTATACCTTACCCTGTGTTTCTTCCCCTCCACCTCTCCTTACTATGTGTCTCTGTTCTTCTCCTTCCCCTGTGTGTCTCTTCCCCTCCTCCTCTCTTTCCCCTGTGTGTCTCTTCCCCTCCCCTCCTTACCCTTTATCTCTCCCCCTCCTCCTCTCCTTACTATGTGCCTCTCTTCCTCTCCTTCCCCTGTGTGTCTCTTCCCCTCCTCCTCTCTTTCCTATGTGTCTCTTTCCCTCCTCCTCCTCTCCTTACCCTGTGTCTCTTCCCCTCCCCCTCTCCTTACTATGTTTCTCTCTTCCTCTCTTTCCCCTGTGTCTCTCTTCCCCTCCTCCTCCTGTCCTTCCCCTATGTCTCTCTTCCCCTGTGTCTCTCTTCCCCTGTGTCTTTCTTCATTTCCTTCCCATGTGTGTCTCTTCCCCTCCTCCTCTTTTTCCCCTGTGTCTCTCTCTTCCTCCACCTCTTGTCCTTCCCCTGTGTCTCTCTTCCTCTCCTTTCCCTGTGTGTCTCTTCTCCTCCTCCTCTCTTTTCCCTGTGTCTCTCTTCCCCTGGGTCTCTCTTACCCTGGGTCTCTCTTTCCTTTCTCCTCTTCTTCATTGTAAAGGACCCGAAAAAAATAAAAATTAACCTAATCACTCATGGGGCTCTATACAGAGCCCAATGAGCCCCTAAATAACAATGTCAATAATGGGGGTCAATACAGACCCCCATAATTCCTTAATTTATCCTGTCACACATGGGGGTCAATATAGACCTTCATCAGCCCTTAATTAACCCTGTCACTTATGGGGGTCAATACAGACCTCCATAAGCCCTTAATTTATCCTGTCACTCATAGGGGTCAATGAAGACCCGCATAAGCCCTTAATTACCTCTGTCACTCATGGAGGTCAATACTGTCCCCCATAAGCAAATAATTATCCCTCTCCCTCATGGGGGTCAATACAGACCCCAATAAGCCATTAATTAACCCTGTCACTCATAGGGCTCAATATAGACTCCAATAAGGACTTCATTAACCCTGTCAGTCGTGTGGGCCAATACAGACCCCCATAAGCTCTTAATTAACCCTGTCACTCACGGGGGTTAATGAAGACCCCAATAACTTCTTAATTAACTCTGTCACTCATGGGGATCAATACAGACCCCCATAAGCCTTAATTAACTCTGTCACTAATGGGGGTCAATACACATCCCCATAAGCCCTTAATTAACCATGATACTCATGGGGGTCAATACACACACACATAAGCCCTTAATTTACCCTGTCACTCATTGGGGTCAATACAGACCCTCATAACCCTTTATATAATCCCATCAGTCCCATAAGGGTATATAAAGACCCTTATGGGCAGTTACAACACTAAAATTAACCACATATGTGCCATGACCGTCCTCAAGGACCCTTATCACACTAACTACAAACACTACACTGCACTATAACCCCCAATAAACCATTATATCTAAACAAACCCCCCCTCTACACTAACCTATTAACATCTACACTACCTACCACCCCCCTAATAAACCCCACCACTACACTAATTGTACAAAATAATAAAAGCTAACTAAAAAAAAATAAAACCTAAGTCACAGAAAAAAAAGGTAGATCACAGAAAAGGTAGATTACAACCCTTCAACTACAGAAAAAAAAAAGTCACACCTGAAAATGAAGTACATACACAAAACATACAGTACATAACAATACAATACAAATAAAATAAAATACAATACCCCCTATCTAAAATATATTAAATATGCTATCTCAAATACACACATATACTACTATCTAAAATACTTTACATCCTATCTAAAATACACACATACCCCACTATCTAAAATACAATAAATCCTATCTAAAATATACACATTCCCCCCTATCTATCTAAAATCCATCCCCCTATTTAATATACAATAAATCGTATCTCCCTATCCAAACCCTAATTCCTACCTAAAATAAAATAATTAAGTCCACTTACCTTTGCAGATGTCCCTTCAGATCACAAACCTAGGGAAAAAAACACAAAAACAAATTAGTACAACACATTTACATGCAATAAATAAACATTCTAAATATTCTAGATATTCTACTCACCTTTCCAGCATGTCCTCCCCATCCTTCTTATTTTCTTCTCCCCTGTTAAAAAAAAACATTACATTAATACAATATACACACACAAAATACAGTAAAATAAAAATAATATACATTGAACTTACCACCCCAAACTCCTCCTCTTCTGCCCGGGCTGGGCCCTGGAAGAATCCACACTCTAAAAAAAAAAAAAAAAAACTGCGGACCTCCCCAATGCTAATGAGCCTCCTAGAGACTTTTCCCGAAGAAAATTGGCATTGGCGCCTTCTGATTGGATGAAAACGCTATCAATCAAAATTTAGCCAATCAGAAGGCGCCAAGGAGTAAGTCAATCAGAATGGGATACACCCCCACATCCTATTTTGATTGGCTAATGCACCTGTCAAACTTTTTTAAACCAATCCGAAGGTTTTATTGCCTTCAGCCAATCACAATGGGATACACCCCCACAGGGTGATTGTCTGGAGGCATCAGCGCATTCTCCTTGTCTGTAATCTGACTGACAGTGACAACAGCCAATTCGAAGGTGCAGATGCCTTCAGCCAATCACTCTGTGGGGTTGTATCCCATTGTGATTGGCTAAGGGGAATAGCGCCTTCTGATTGGCTGTTGTCACTGCAGCCAATCAGAAAGCACAGATGCCTCAAGCAATCGCCCTGAGGGGGTGTATCCCATTGTGATTGGACAAAGGCAATAAAGCCTTTTGATTTTAAAATATTGACAGGTGCATTAGCCAATCAGAATAGGATTTGGGGGTGTATCCCATTCTGATTGGCTTACACCTTGGGGCCAATCAGAATGCGCCATTGCCAATTTCTTCTGAAAAAGTCTCTAGGAGGCTCATTAGCGTCGGAGAGTTCCGTGAGTGCGGACAAAGGTTAGTTTTTGTTTTTTTTCAGCGCAGCTTCTTCCACGGCCCAGCCAGGGCAGAAGAGGAGTAGGCCGGGGACATCAGAGGGAGGTAACCTCAATGTATATTATTTTTATTTTATTTTCTGTGTATATATTGTAGTAATGTAATGTTTATTTTTAACAGGGGACGCACCTGAGAAGAAAATAAGGAGGATGGGGAGGACATTCTGGAAAGGTGAGTAGAATATCTATAATATTTAGAATGTTTATTTATTTGGTTTAAAAAAGTTTGACAGATGCATTAGCCAATCAGAATAGGATGTGGGGGTGTATCCCATTCTGATTGACATACTCCTTGGCACCTTCTGATTGGCTAAATTTTGATTGACAGGGTTTACATCCAATAATTTTTTTTTTTTCCCTAGGTTGGTGATCTGAAGGGACATCTGCAAAGGTAAATGGTCTTAATTATTTTATTTTAGGTTAGAATTAGGGCTTGGATAGGGAGATACGATTTATTGTATATTAAATAGGTGGATGTAATTTTTCTGTAATGTACCTTTTTTATTTTTTGTGACTTAGGTTTTTTATTTTGTGTAATGTAGATTTTAATTTTTTTGGTGACTTAGGTTTTTTTATTTTCTGTAATGTAGATTTCTTCATTTTTTTTAATGTACATTTTTTTCTTTTATGTAATATAGCTTTTTTCTTTTCGGTGAATTAGGCTTTTTTATTTTATGTCACTTAGCTTTTATTATTTTCTGTAAGTAGTGGGGTGGGAGGGTTATTAGGGGGTAGGTAGGTAGTGTAGGTGTTAATAGGTTAGTGTAGAGGCAGGTTAGTTTAGCAATGTTTATGTTAGCAATGAGTGCCGAAGGTACTCAGAGGAATAAAAGCCTCACATTGTGTGCTAAACAGCATTCCCAGCCTTACAATTTTATTGACCGTAATTTTTTGACGGGCAAGTCGCTAGTATTAATGTTATTACTAAGTGTCATATGAACGTAATTTCTATAAACTAAGAAAACAGTGTGTATATATTCCGTTGTTACAGTGATCACAATGTATGGATAATACACAGAAAAAAATGTATATGTGAAATAAAAAAAATATATTACAACTTGGGATTGGCCGTCAAAAATGACAGCAATTAAATTAAGGCTGGGAATGATGTACCTACGGCTTTGGCGCTCATCGAATGGCTTGTAATGAGCACATTTGGCGCTCATTGCGAGCCTCTCCCTCTACTGTACAGGACTTGCTATAGGTGCCTTCAGCGAGCCCCGCAATGAGCTCATTGCAGGCCTTGGCAACCCACAACTTTTGGGGTTCTCAATGTTCACTTTTGGTGCTCATCGTGAGCTCCTCCCCAGTCTTTGACCCATGTGTCTGTTTCCCCTCTCTTTGTGCTTTCTGTCTTTTTTTCCCCTCTCCTTATTCCCCCCGTCTGTGTCTTTCTCCTCTGTGTCTGTGCTGCAGACTTTGGCGCTCATCGCAGCCTTTGCATTGAGCGCCATTGGTGCTCATTGTAGGGCTCACAATGAGTGCCTTTGGTTCTCATAGCAATCCCCCACTACCTTACTGGCCTCACAATGAGCGCCTTTGGTGCTCAACACAGTCCTCCCTCTCATTCCCCTGTGTCTCTTACCCTCTCCCTCCCCTGTGTCTCTTCCCCCCTCCTTGCACTCTCCTGTGTCTCTCCCCCTCTCCCTCCCTTGTTTCTCTCCACCCTCCTTCCCTTGTTTCTCTCCCCCTCCCTTCCCTGTGTCTCTTCCCCCTCCTCTCCCTCCCCTGTGTCTCTGGCCCCTCCTCTACCTCCCCTGGGTTTCCCCCTCTCCCTTCCCTTGGTCTCTTCTCTCCCTCCTCTCCCTCCCCTGGCTCTCTCCCCTTCTCCTCTCCCTCGCCTGTGTCTCTTCCCACCTCCTATCCCTCCCTTGTGTCTCTTACCCATCCTCCCACTCTCCTGTGTCTCTTTCCCCCTCCTCTCACTCCCCTGTGTTTCTCCTGTCCCTCCTCTGTGTCTCTTCTCCTCCTCTCCCTCCCCTGATTCTCTTTCCCCCTCCTCTTACTAACCGGTGTCTCTTCCCTCCTCCTCTCACTCCCCTGTGTTTCTCATGTTCCTCCCCTTGCAGCTCCCTCTCTTTCCTTGTGTGTCCCCCCTTCCTTCCCAGTGTGTCTCCCCCCTCCTTCCCTGTGTGTCTCCGCCTCCTTCCCTGTGGGTCTCCCCCCTCCTACCTTGTGTGTCTCTCACCCTTCTCCCCTGTGTGCCTCTCTCCCTCCTCCGTGTCTCTCCCCCTTCTCTGTATCTGTATCTAACTATTGTCCTATCTCTTTACTTCCCCTGGATTCAAACCCACCTAAGGTATTTGTTTTCAATTATTTTACCCCATTTATTTCCTTCCTTGACCCTTTCCAATCCAATTTACACCTTCTTCTCATTCAAACTCTCCACTCTCTTGGCATCCGCGACACTGCCTTCTCATGGTTAATCTAGAAATGTAACATTTAGTGTCTCCTTCTCTGGCACCTCTTCTTCACTTTGCCCTCTGACTGTTTTCTCAACCTCTTCTACAACTTCCACTGCTGTTGACAATGCCACCATCACTCCCATCTCCGAGGCCTGTTATCTTGTGATCTATTGGGACCTGCCCTCTCTCTCATTCTTCACATACAATTAAGCAAAAAATATTGGCATTGTTAATAAACATCTCCAAAATACGTCATTATCTTACACAGGAGACAGCTAAAATTTGAATTCACTCTCTCATCATATAGTTACATAGTTACATAGTTACATAGTTACATAGGGCCTCATTCTATTAGCGGCCGTAAATCGGCCGTAAGGCTGCGATTCCTTGCGGGGGTTCAGTTAACTCGCGATTCTATTATACGGCCCCGCAAGGATCTCCTTTTACGGCCGGCCGCATATCTTGGAACCGGCCGTAAACTGTGAAATATAAAAACTCAAAAATAAATTCAAGCCTGCACTGTACAGCTCTGTAAATGCTAGGGATCATATTGGGGGACATGAGGAATAAAAGGAACCCACTCTCAAGCTTGCACATCTGCCCAAACCCGAGTTCAAATTAACTGTTTATTTGCCGGCTGCGGCGTGGGCGTGTCTGAGGTGCTCCAAGCACTCTGGACTTTTTACATGTATATTTTACGGATATTAAAAATGAAATATTTTACGGATTTGAGTACAGGATAATTATGTGCTATTTTTTCTAACACCTAAAATCCCTTTATAGTCTTCTCAAAGTGCAGGATGGCTTTATTTGAGCTATTTTATGTGCTTAATTGGTGCTAGCGAGACCTTTTTCCTGCAAGTAACTGCGGCTCGTTTTTAGCCTTGCAGAGAGGTTTCCCGGAGCAATTGAATTGCAAATCTCTTGCGGCCGTTTTAGATCAAAGGCTTTCCTCCGGCGCGAGCGGCCGCAAGAGATAGCAAGGCACCGGCCGCAAGCCTGCCGGAGCCTACGGCCGTAAGGGAATAGAATAGCAGAATAGCTTGCGGCCGGTCCTTGCGGCCCCGCAGCGGCTGCGGCCGATAATAGAATGAGGCCCATAGTAATTAAGGTTGAAAAAAGACTTTCAGTCCATCAAGTTCAACCTGTTAAGATCTCCTCTGATCTGCAATATGCGGATTAGTTATTAATTAAATTATTGATTAAATAATTATTAATAGTATAGTATTGGAGGACGAATAAAGAGTTAGTCCATCAAGTTCAACCTTTTTAGATCTCTATTGATCTTTTTAATTTGGACTATTTATTATTATTGTTAATTGTTAATTATTGTTAATTGATCCAGAGGAAGGCAAACATAAAAAAAACCCCATTGAAACTTTGCCAATTGTCTCATAAGGGGGAAAAAAAGCAAAATTCCTTCCTGACCCCAGAAACTGGCGATCAAATTTCTCCCTGGATCAATATTCCTTCGCTAGTTATCTAGGATAGCTTTGAATGCCCTCTTTATTCAGAAATATATCTAACCCCTTTTTGAAGTTGTCTATCGAATTCGCTGTCACCACCTCCTTTGGTAGAGAATTCCACAGTTTAACCACCCTAACTGTGAAGAACCCTTTTCTTTGTTTAAGGTGAAATCTTTTTTCCTCTAACCTCAACGGATGTCCTCTTGTCAGTTGAAAATCTCTTGCTACAAAAAGCTCACTTGACAAAGCCTTATATGGACCCTGGATGTATTTAAATAACGTAATCATATCTCCTCTTAGACGCCTTTTTTCTAGCGAAAATAAGTTTAATTTTGCTAGTCTTTCTTCATAACTTAGCCCCTCCATTCCCCTTATTAGTTTTGTAGCCCTTCTCTGTACTTTTTCCAGCTCTAAGATGTCTTTTTTGTGAGGTGGTGCCCAAAATTGTACTCCATATTCCAAATGAGGGCGTACTAGAGATTTGTATAGTGGCAGAATTATATCTTCTTCCCTGGCTTCTATACCCTTCCTAATACATGCTAATATTTTATTTGCCTTTGCAGCCGCTGCTTGGCTTTGAGCGCTGTTACCTAGGTGGTTGTCCACTAGTACTCCCAAATCCCTTTCAATATCTGATACCCCTAGATTTGCTCCATTAAGATTATAGATTGCTTGGCTATTTTTCCTTCCCAAATGCATAACCTTACATTTATTTGTATTAAATCTCATCTGCCATTTAGCCGCCCATTTCTCTAATTTATGCAAATCCTTTTGTAGGGAAAGTACATCATTATCTGATTTTATTACCTTGCACAACTTAGTGTCATCAGCAAAAATGGAGACACTACATTCGAGTCCTACTTCAATGTCATTAATAAATATGTTAAAAAGGAGAGGACCCAATACTGAGCCCTGAGGAACCCCACTTATCACATTAGACCAATCGGAGTATGTTCCATTTACAACAACCCTTTGCTTCCTGTCTTTTAGCCAGCTCTCGATCCATGAGCAGATATTTACTGCAATTCCTGTATCCCTTAGTTTGCTCACTAGTCTTCCATGTGGCACTGTATCAAATGCCTTTGAAAAATCTAAAAAGACTACATCCACTGAGTTGCCCTGATCCAAGTTCCTACTAACCTCCTCATAAAAACTAATTAGATTGGTCTGACACGACCTTTCCTTCATAAATCCATGTTGACTGCTACCTATGATCCTGTTCAAATAGACATATTCTTGTATTCTGTCCCTTATTAACCCTTCTAAAAGCTTCCCAACTACAGAAGTGAGGCTCACTGGTCTATAATTCCCCGGATTTGCTCTAGATCCCTTCTTAAATATAGGTATCACCTCTGCTTTTCTCCAGTCATCTGGTAGAGACCCTGTAGTGAGCGAGTCTTTAAAGATTAGATATAATGGTTTGGCTATTACAGAACCCAGCTCCCTCAGTACCCTTGGATGTATTCCATCAGGACCTGGGGCTTTATTAACATTTATTTTCTCCAACCTCTTTTGTATTTCTTCCTGCGTTAACCAATTATTTAGTGAAGGTAGTGTAGCCCCATTATGTTGCAGTGTCCCAACCACTGGTACCTCCCTTGTGTAAACCGAAGAAAAGAACCTATTTAGCTCATCTGCCTTTTCCTGGTCACTAATTATCAGATGGCCTGTGTCACATTGTAATGGTCCTATCGATTCCTTCCTGGCCTTCTTCCCATTAATATATTTATAAAATATTTTAGGGTTAGTCTTACTTTCCATTGCAACTGACTTCTCATTTTCTATTTTAGCCAGTCTAATAGCCCTTTTGCAAGCCTTGTTGATTTCCTTATAGTCACATAAAGATGCCTCTGTTCCCTCCTTCTTGTATAATTTAAATGCATACTTCTTTTTCCTCATCATGATCTTTAAGTCATTGTTAAGCCACATGGGATGTGATTTACTCCTATTTATTTTATTTCCACATGGTACATGCTGATGAGTATGTTTATTTAGTAAGGATTTGAATGTTGTCCATTTATTTTCAGTATTCTTCCCTGTAAGTTCTTTGTCCCAGTCTATATGTTGTATTGCTGCCCGTAGCCCATTAAAGTTAGCCCTTTTAAAATTTAGAGTTTTTGTTGGCCCCTTACAACTCTGTTTTTTGTATTCAATCTCAAATGAGACTGTGTTGTGATCACTGTTCCCCAAGGGTTCCCCTATTTTTACATTTGATATTATATCAATATTACTTGTGATGACTAAATCCAAGATGGCCCCATTTCTAGTAGGTTCTTGTATTACCTGGGCTAGATAATGATCCCTGAGTGTACTCAAGAACCTGCTCCCCTTAGCTGAGCTGCTGGTCTCGTTTATCCAGTTTATATCAGGGTAATTAAAGTCTCCCATTATTAGAACTTGCCCATGCTTAGCTGCATTTCCAATCTGTAACAATAATAGTATTTCCTCACTTTCAGCTATATTTGGGGGTTTATAGCATACTCCCACCAATATGCATTTAGAATTAGCTCCTCCACTATTTAGCTCAACCCACAAGGATTCAATGATGCCGTTAGTGCCAGCATAAATATCTTCTCTAACTATAGGCTTAAATTCAGGCTTAACATAAAGACAGATCCCTCCTCCTCTTTTACCATTGCCTCTATCTTTCCTAAATAGGTTATAACCATCCAGATTAACAGTCCAGTCATGAGATTCATCCCACCATGTTTCCGTAATGCCTATTAAGCCCCATTTTTCTTGTACTGCTAATATTTCTAGCTCATCCATTTTCCCAGGCAAACTTCTTGCGTTTGCAATCATACACTTTATGTTGCTATGGCTCTGCTGATGTGAAGTGCCTGCCACTGTATTTGAGGCCCCTATTAATATCTCCCTACTTTCTATTGTAACCCTCCCCCCTTCTCCTCCCCCATGGGTAAATAATTCATCCCTTTCCCTCTCTACCCTATTTACCCCAATACTTCTAAATAGTCCCTCCCCCCCACCTACAAGTTTAAAAACTCCCCCAGCCGTTCTACCATCCTATTCCCTAGCACAAAAGCGCCCTCATCATTAAGGTGCAATCCATCCCTGCTATAGAGATTGTACCCAAGTGAGAAGTCAGCCCAGTGCTCTAAAAACCCAAAACCCTCTGCACTGCACCACTTTTTTAGCCACGCATTAACCTCCCTAAGCTCCTTCTGCCTCCCTGGGCTAGCACGTGGCACTGGTAGTATCTCAGAAAATACTACCTTGGAGGTCCTTGCTTTAAGCTTATTCCCTAATTCTCTAAAATCATTCTTTAGGACGCTCCATCTTCCACTAACTTTGTCATTGGTACCAATGTGTACCAAGACCGCCGGTTCATTACCAGCCCCTCCCAATAATTTATCCACCCGATCCACAACATGCCGAACCCGAGCACCCGGGAGACAGCAAACTGTTCGATTGCTGGGATCTGGGTGACAAATTACCCTGTCTACCTTCCTAATAATAGAGTCCCCTACCACCAAAACATGTCTGTTGCTCTGCCTATTCTGCCCTCCCTCTTCTCCAGTAGAGCTGTTCGCCCGGCTGTTAGAGGGAACAGCTCTATCTGGCATTGCCATTCCTGAATGGACATCGCCAACAGTTTCACTCAATCTGGCAAATCTGTTGGTGTTTGACAACTCAGAACTGGCCTGCCTCCTCCTGTTCCCCCTGCTTCCCCTTGTAACTGTAACCCAGCTACCTCCCTGGCCATCCTCCCTAGCCCCAGCTCCTCCCTCCATACTAGGCCCAGCTAAACTGTGCTCCGTGAGCACCAATTCCCTTTCCAGTGGAGCAATATCACTAAGTGCTGCAATTCTCCTCTCCAGATCTTCAATTTGAGCTTCCAAAGAGGCAACATGCTCACACCTGTCACAGAGGTATGGACCCTGGATCATATGTTCCAGTAGTGCATACATTTGACAGGATGTACACTGAATAAGGTTGCCACTGGACTGACTCATAATTATTATTATTGTCTACGAAATTTCAGTGGGAAAAATAAAGAATATAATATAATATATTTATATAAAGTTTTCCTCCTTTGCACTATAAATCTGCCCTCCCTTTTCTTTGAAGGCCCTCCTTTTATTTAAACTCCTAGGCTTTTACTAGAATTGCACTTGATACTGAAAATGTTCGCAAGCTCACAAGTTCCCCTTCTCCGGTTTCTATTAACTTCTGCCTTCTCGCCTGGGCACAATTAGTGCACTCTGCAATTTATCAGCCTTTACTTGTAAGGTAAATCCACTTGTAAACAGGCCCCGAACCAGCTCACAAACCTTTTATACAAGTTTAACAGTCAAGCCACACCCCTCTCACCTGGGCACAATTAGTGCACTCTGCAGTTTATTAGCCTTTACTTTTTAAGGTAAATCCACTTGTAAACAGACCCCAAACCAGCTCACAAACCTTTTATACAAGTTTAACAGTCAAGCCACACCCCTCTCACCTGGGCACAATTAGTGCACTCTGCAGTTTCTCAGCCTTTACTTTTTAAGGTAAATCCACTTGTAAACAGACCCCAAACCAGCTCACAAACCTTTTATACAAGTTTAACAGTCAAGCCACACCCCTCTCACCTGGGCACAATTAGTGCACTCTGCAGTTTCTCAGCCTTTACTCTTTAAGGTAAATCCACTTGCAAACAGGCCCCAAACCAGCTCACAAACCTTTTATACAAGTTTAACAGTCAAGCCACACCCCTCTCACCTGGGCACAATTAGTGCACTCTGCAGTTTCTCAGCCTTTACTCTTTAAGGTAAATCCACTTGTAAACAGCAATATCTTGCCTCAACTGCTTCAACTCTCTCCTTGCTGGCCTCCAGATCACACATTTGTCTCCACTCCAATCCATATTGGACGCATCTGCTAGACACATCTACCAAAATCAATGCTCAGTGACTGCAGCACCTCTCTGTCAGTCACTCTCCTGACTTCTATAGCCTTCAAAATAAAATGTAAAATCATGACCCTAATCCAGACCTGGGCATTGTGCGGCCCATGGGCCACATCCGGCTCTACAAATTTGTGTCCTGGACAAAAAAACACTGCCAATTGTAAAATGGGTCAATTTGTGAGCAGCAGTGTTGTGACTAACTGGGATGGATAGCATTCTGTAGACCCTGCTCCTGGCCCTGAGAAAATAAAGCTATAAAATGAATATAGAGCAGATGGAGCCTATGGTTCGGCCCTCCACAGCATTCCGAGTTTCTCATGTGGCCCCTTTGGGAAATTAAATGCTCACCCCTGCCCTAATGTATAAACCTCTCAAAATAATGCACCCTTTTAAATGTATACTCTCATCTAAAAAAACTCCCCCAATTGTCTTTTTCACTCAGGAGATGAGTTTCTAATTTCAACCTCTCTTATCATCTCCTGTAACTCTTTGCCTCGCTCCCCTAGACTAACCTCCTGCCTCAAATCCTTCAAAACCACAATAAAAATGCACCTGTTTAAAGAAGCTCATCACTTTCTTCATTAATATGCACAATGCATCTATTTCCGCTGTCCATCATGGCATAGCCTGGCTTTTCTTCAATCTCTCTTATTTATTTCCTTTTTTTCTGTTTTGAAATCAGCTCCGTTTGAATCAGGGCATGAGACCAAAAAGATTGGATTTACCCTTCAGACTTCTCTTCTGTTTCCCAATTGTTATCTTGAAGGATGCCTTCAAAACTTGGAAAGTCTTTGTCAATCAGGACAGGATAAGGCAGGTTAGTGACCACTGGTATAGTGGTTGCCATATTCTTCCCAAATACCTCCAACAGTGCTCTACTTTTAGTATAAAGAACCACTGTCCCATGTACATATGTTATGCCTATATTATTATATCTTTTATTTTACCAGGCTTTATGATTTTGCCGAGAGTCATTAGCCTTCCTTAATCAATAAACTCTTTGGTTTATGCACCATTACGTCATTGGTTTATTTCCAGCTGAAGATGTCTGTCTTCTTCTGCTGCTTGGGCCTATTGTGCTGCTAAGGCTTGTGTTTTATGTCTTCTGCTGCTCTGGCCTATTGTGCTGCTTACGCTTGTGTTTTATGTATTCTACTACTTGGGCCTATTGTGCGGCTAAGGCTTGTGTTTTATGTAATCTGCTACTTTGGCCTATGGTGCGGCTAAGGCTTGTGTTTTATGTCTTCTGCTGCTCTGGCCTATTGTGCTGCTAAGGCTTATGTTTTATGTCTTCTGCTGCTTTGGCCTATTGTACTGCTAAGGCTTGTGTTTTATGTCTTCTGCTGCTTGGGCCTATTGTGCTGCTAAGGCTTGTGTTTTATGTATTCTGCTACTTGGGCCTATTGTGTGGCTAAGGCTTGTATTTTATGTCTTCTGCTGCTTGGGCCTATTGTGCTGCTAAGGCTTGTGTTTTATGTCTTCTGCTGCTTGGGCCTATTGTGCTGCTAAGGCTTGTGTTTTATGTCTTCTGCTGCTTGGGCCTATTGTGCTGCTAAGGCTTGTGTTTTATGTATTCTGCTACTTGGGCCTATTGTGTGGCTAAGGCTTGTGTTTTATGTCTTCTGCTGCTTGGGCCTATTGTGCTGCTATGGCTTGTGTTTTATGTCTTCTGCTGCTTGGGCCTATTGTGTGGCTAAGGCTTGTGTTTTATGTATTCTGCTACTTGGGCCTATTGTGTGGCTACGGCTTGTGTTTTATGTCTTCTGCTGCTTGGGCCTATTGTGCTGCTAAGGCTTGTGTTTTATGTCTTCTGCTGCTTGGGCCTATTGTGCTGCTAAGGCTTGTGTTTTATTTATTCTGCTACTTGGGCCTATTGTGCTGCTAAGGCTTATGTTTTATGTCTTCTGCTACTTGGGCCTATTGTGCGGCTAAGGCTTGTGTTTTATGTCTTCTGCTGCTTGGGCCTATTGTGTGGCTAAGGCTTGTGTTTTATGTATTCTGCTACTTGGGCTTATTGTGCGGCTAAGGCTTGTGTTTTATGTCTTCTGCTGCTTGGGCCTATTGTGCAGCTAAGGCTTGTGTTTTATGTCTTCTGCTGCTTGGGCCTATTGTGCTGCTAAAGCTTGTGTTTTATGTCCTCTGCTGTTTGGGCCTAATGTGCTGCTAAGGCTTGTGTTTTATGTCTTCTGCTGCTCGGGCCTATTGTGCGGCTAAGGCTTGTGTTTTATGTCTTCTGCTGCTTGGGCCTATTGTGTGGCTAAGGCTTGTGTTTTATGTATTCTGCTACTTGGGCCTATTGTGCGGCTAAGGCTTGTGTTTTATGTCTTCTGCTGCTTGGGCCTATTGTACTGCTAAGGCTTGTGTTTTATGTCTTCTGCTGCTTGGGCCTATTGTGCTGCTAAGGCTTGTGTTTTATGTATTCTGCTACTTGGGCCTATTGTGTGGCTAAGGCTTGTATTTTATGTCTTCTGCTGCTTGGGCCTATTGTGCTGCTAAGGTTTGTGTTTTATGTCTTCTGCTGCTTGGGCCTATTGTGCGGCTAAGGCTTGTGTTTTATGTATTCTTGCTACTTGGGCCTATTGTGTGGCTAAGGCTTGTATTTTATGTCTTCTGCTGCTTGGGCCTATCGTGTGGCTAAGGCTTGTGTTTTATGTCTTCTGCTGCTTGGGCCTATTGTGCTGCTTAGGCTTGTGTTTTATGTATTCTGCTACTTGGGCCTATTGTGCTGCTAAGGCTTGTGTTTTATGTCTTCTGCTGCTTGGGCCTATTGTGCTGCTAAGGCTTGTGTTTTATGTCTTCTGCTGCTTGTCTCAGCACGTGCTGTGTAGTTTCTTGCAGACATAAAGTGGCTTGTACCAGAGATTTCACAAGTTCATTCATCTTATACCCACTTCTGGCACCACATGTGACTAGTTATCTACAGCCTTATTAAATTGCAATTCGGCTAATTGAATAGGGCTCTATATAGCACAAAGCATATATAATTTACAGAAGTTTTTAGTTAGTGAAGACCTTGCTTGTGGATAGAAGATCACTAACTAAAAACTTCTGTAAAAAAATATGCTGTGTGCTTATATAGAGCCATATTCAATTGGCCAAATCGCAATTTAATAAGGCTGCTAGTTTGTAAAGAGAGTTCATACATATTGATAGAGGAACACAATATACTGGAGGCTGGATATATTTTTCAGGTTTTATAACATTCCCAGTGAAATACCAGTAACAAAACAAATCAAAGAAAATAATAAAGGCCAAGCTTCCTCCTGAGGCGCTAGTTAAACCAGTTACCAGATACTTTAATATTACAAGTCACAGTAATCACAGCCACATATTTGCCAGTAGCTTTGACTAGTGAGTAGTGTCGTTGGTCATTGGTCACAAATCACAGTGACTCGCAATGAGCGCCTTTCCTTAACCTGCAAGTTTTGTGCTTGGGAATGCCATGTGTCTCTTTCCACCATCTCTCCGCTGTCCCTTCCAGTGACTTTCTCCTCTGTATGGCCCTCATTCAATTGCAATTTGGCCAATTCAATAGGGCTCTAAATAAGCACATAACATATTTTTTTTAAAGAAGTTTTTAGTTAGTAAGCATCTATCCAAAAGCAAGGTTTTCACTAACCAAAAACTTCTTTAAAAAAAATATGCTGTGTGCTTATTTAGAGGGCTATTCAATTGGCCAAATCACAATTGAATGAGGCCCTATGTCTGCTGAATGTTTGTATGTCTGCTGTTGGTTTTGTTTTCAAAGTCCCGCGTGCCTGGCGTTGTTGGTGTAAGTGTTACTGTCTTTGCCGGTGTGTATTTTCCAAGTCCCGCGTGCCTGGCGTTGTTGGTGTAAGTGTTACTGTCTTTGCCGGTGTGTATTTTCCAAGTCCCGCGTGCCTGGCTTTGCTCAGCCTCATTTTCATCCAGTTTCTGAATTATTTACGTTTTTGGTCCGCCATTTTTTTTCTCACTTAGCTGATTTTGTATTGACAAAAAAAACAAAATATGGCTCAAATTTACTTGCAACCTTACTCCCATGCTTCCTGGCTCTCCCCCTGTGCTGTGTGTGCTATTATTTTTTGTATTATTATTTTGTTTGCTTTTCGTGTTTTTAGAGTTATGCAGTTGCGAAGCTTGTAATTGCGAGGTTTGCAGACAAGTGAAACTGCTTGCCGTCTAAGTCCTGTGTGCCTCAACTGCTCGCCTTGCTTTGCAAGGGGAGCAGTGCAATAAGCGCCCTTGGTGCTCATTGCAGACCAAGTCTTGCGTTCCTTCGCGAGGCTAGCAAAAGTGTGACCAACATCATAAGCGTTCCGGAAACTGGAAACTATATATGTGACTAGCGACTTGCCCTTCCAAAAATTTCGGCAATAAAATTGTAAGGCAGGTAATGCCATTTAGTGGAGACATAAATTTTTTTGTTGGTCCGATATCCTTCGGCGCTCATTGCGAACATTGCGCTGAGCTCCTTCGGCGCTCATTGCGAGGCTGTTGTGTTTTTTTTTCTGATAGGCACTTTTGCTGTCATTGAAAAGTCTGCGCTGATGTGCTTTTTACGCTTATTGCAAGTCTGTCCCCTGGTGTGTGCTATGAGCAGCGTTGGCGCTCGTTGTGAGTTGTGCGGTGAATTTTGTGTTTATTGTAAAAAAAAATTGTTTGTTTTTGTGTAAATTTGTTTTTGTATGGTAATGAAATAATTAATACATTTATAAATTAATATACTTTACCAATTTGTAAGTAACATATGCAGGAAGCATTGTGCTGAAGAGCAGACAATCTGTTTTGATGTCCCTGGAGCATACAATGTAGATTTGTTGGTGTAAGTTTCAGCAATGTGCGCAGTGTATAGTGTAAATAGGCTGCGTGCGCGAGGGGAAGCCGTTAGGGTAGCTGTGTACTTTCGCATTGTGTAAGTTAGTGTTGTAAAATGGCGGCGAATGTGTATGTTGTGGTACGCAGGTGTAGATGACTTGCTAAACGTGTATCTTGGACCTCGTACGGCTTTTTGGAAAATCTGTATAGGTTTTGTGGTGTTTTGCGTGTAGGGTCCTGTAACCTCATTTTAGTTTTTTCGGCAGCTATTTTTTCTCTCGCTTAGGGGATTTTCGAGTCTCTAAACTCTGGAATTTGGACTTAAATTGAGGTGTAACTTCACTTGCAGAGGTCCTTGGTGCCCCCCCCCCCTCCTCGCTGTGGGTAAGGCTTTTATGTCTTTGTTGTGTGTATTTATTGTGTTTTTAATGTTTTCAGGTATGCGCGGTTCGGGCATTAAGGTCGTATTTTTTTTCTAAGTCCCGCGGCTCGTATTTTTTGATGCAAAGTCAGTAAATTTTCCGTTGTAAGTCCCGCCTGCGGCTCATTGCAGCCGACGTGGGAGCCTCCACAAATGCGTCCCCTCGCTTTTTTTTTTAGGAAGTGGGAGAAGGATCATTTTACCTCTTTTAAGTAAGAGAAAGTTAAAGTAAATTGCGTCATTTCCTTACCATTACGCCACTGGAGAACATGATATGATTTGTGGGCAAAAACTCAAGATTGTATTATATCTCTTTCCACATTTTCTATGGACAGAGCCTCTTACTTTTCACTGTTGCTTTTTCTAAAATCTTAGGTATAAGGGACATTATAATGACAACTGTGGGAGACATTGTGATTTATTTATTATGTCAACTACAAATGTTTCAGATGAGTTGTGATTTGTTCAGCAGGCAAAAAAAAGAAGCATGTCTGGAAGTATAAGGTGGAAGGAACCCCCAAAATAGGAGCATCTGAAAAGAAATACAAATGGAGTCAGTGATTTGTAGACAAAACAAAGCAAAATATCACAAAAGGAGTCTCAGCAAACTGTGGGGCATCACAGTGATGTCAGGTTATGATAAAGTGCATTCAGTTCAAGTCTTACAGGAACCATAAAGTATTATCAGTTGGGCAACAATTTAAATGTGAGATATGTCTGGAAATGAACATAAAATATAGGTTTATATTAAAATTCTCTCTCATCCTCCTCCTTTTAAAGGTCTCTCCATTTACTTCCCCCTATCACAATAGCTCTACTCCGAGCACTTTAATTCCTTGTGTCTCTTCTGATATAATAATCCCATTCCCATCCCGGTGGGCTCCCTCAAAGGTTTAGACAACTAATCTGCTGGATCACTTTAAATTCTATTCATCTATATTTTCATTTCACATCTCTATGGTGTTATCTTGCTCCGTGTCATCAAATTTCCCCTTCTGACCATAACCTCATAACCTTTTTCCACAGACCCGATATCTCTAATTATTACTTCTTCCTGGGTTTTCTCTTTGCGATTGAAGAAATTAACAAAGACCCCACTATTTTACCGAACATGACTCTGGGATACCACATCTATGATTCCTGTGCACAACCAAGAAAGGCTCTAAAGAGTGTGATGCAGATATTATCCGGATCAAGTTCAGCAATTCCTAATTACTCCTGTTCTGGGCACAGGAAGCTGGCCGGAGTTATTGGGGACAAGTCTTCTCATACAACATTGTCAATAGCACAAGTGCTGGGAGTATATGGATACACACAGGTAAGTGACACGTACTTAATCATTTTACATGGGTATCTTTCATTTTTACTAGAATGTAGCTGCTATGCCCAGAAATGTTATGGATTTTTACTCTGTTTACAGGAAATCCCTATATTTTATCCCATGATCTTTATATTATTTAACACAAATACTCCAGGGAAATTAAATACTCAAACAGGGTTTATTTATAGGTGCCATGGGGGTCTTTATAGACTCCCATGGTTATACTTCATAGTGGGGATCTGGTGTGATTGGGGAAGGGAATTCCAGAGGATTCCCTTACTGAGTGGGAGGGGGGATTTCCCAGACATTCACTTTACCATCGCTTGGGAGGATGGAATACCCAGGGATTCTATGTGGTTGTAAGGGTGATCTGAAGAACATTTAAAAAAACAAACATTTCTTAACAACATTTAAAAAAACGAAAGTCTTTCATCATGTGGTTATGTGACCAATTCCAGAGAATTGTACACAAAATGGGTTCCCCATATGTGGAGTTTACATGTCTATAAACTGGATTATCTAACTTATTTAAAAACTAAACTGACATGTTCCAAAATCGTTCTTTTGATCTCATGTATGGTTTTTCCTATGCAGCTTTTTTCACAAATGTCGTATAAATTACTATTATACTATTTTAGCCAGTCTAAACGCCATTTTGCTGCCTTGTTGATTTACTTGTATTCCCGTAAAGCAGTCTCTGTCCCCTCTTGTTTGTATAATTTAAATGCCTGTTTTTTACTCCGTATCTTGATCTTTAAATCATTGTTAAGCCACATTGGATGGGATTTACTCCTTTTACTTTTATTCCCACTTGGTATATGGTGGTAAGTATATACTGTATATATTTAGTAAGAATTTAAATATTGTCAATTTATGTTCAGTATTTGTACCTATCAGTTCTCTGTCCCAGTCTATACTTTGTATTGCTGCCCTTAGACCGTTAAAATCGGCCTTTTTAAAATTAAAAGTTTTTTTTGGCCCCTTAAAATTTAGTTTTTTTTTATTCAATCTCAAATGAGACTGTGTTGTGATCACTGTTTCCCAAAGGTTGCCCTATTCCAACATTTGATATTATTTCAATATTATTTGTGATGAGTAAATCTAAGATGGCTTAATTTCTAGTAGGCTCTTGTATAACCTGGGCCAGATAATGATCCCCGAGTGTACTCAATTACCTGCTCCCCTTACCCATACTGCTGGTCTCATTTATCCAGTTTATTTAAGGGTAATTAAAATCTCCAGTTATTAGAACTTGCCCGTGCTTAGCTGCATTTCCAACCTGTAACAATAATTGTATTTCCTCACTTTCAGCTCTATTTGGGGGTTTATAGCATACTCCTACTAATATTCTTTTGGAATTTGCTGCTCCGCTATTTATCTTTACCCACAAACATTCAACTTTATCACTAGTTCCACCATAAATATCTTCTCTGACTATAGGCTTAAATTCAGGCTTAACATACAGACAAATAGGTTATAACCATCCAGTCATGAGATCCATCCCACCACGTTTCAGTAATGCCTATAAAATCCCATTTTTCATTAATTGCTAATAAGTGCCTGCCACTGTACTTGAGTTACTTAGTACTACCTCACTATTGACTATACTACCCCTCCTCCCATCTCCTCCCCTATGAGTTGTTAATTTATCCCTTATACCCTCTACACTTTCTACCCCATTACTTATATCTAGTCCCTCCCCCCCCACCTACTAGTTTAAAAACTCCTCCAGCCTTTCTACCAACCTATCCCCTAGCACAAAAGCTCCCTCATCATTAAGGTGCAGTCCATCCCTGCTATAGAGATTGTACCAAAGTGAGAAGTCAGCCCAGTGTTCTTAAAACCCAAACCCCTCCTTAATGTACCACATCTTTAGCCACGCATTAACCTCCCTAAACTCCTTCTGCCTCCCTGGGCTAGCACGTGGCACTGGTAGTATCTAAGAAAATACTACCTTGGAGGTTCTTGCCTTCAGCATATTACTTAGGTCTCTAAAATCATTCTTTAGGACACTCCATCTTCCACTTTGTCATTGGTACCAATATCTACCAAGACCATTTTCAGCCCCTCCAAATAATTTGTCTACCCGATCCACAACATGACGAACCCAAGCACTCGGGAGACAGCAAACTGTTTGATTGCTGGGATCTGGGTGACAAGTCAACATGTCTACCTTCCTAATAAAAGAGTCCCCTACCGCCAAAACCTTTCTCTTGCCCTGCCTATTCTGCCCTCCCTCTCTTCCCGTAGAACTGTTCTCCCGGCTGTTAGAGGGAACAGCTCTATCTGGCATTGCCATTCCTTAATGTAATAGATAGTGACTCTCATGTCATAAAAACAGCTGAAGTTTACTGTAAATGATGTGAATGAAATCTAACAATTGAATGTTGAATTTTTTTTTTTTTTTTTAACAGAAATACATTTTTTTTTTAAATATTTCAGATCAGTTATGGAGCATCAGACCCTGTGCTAAGTGACACAAATCTGTATCCATCATTTTATCGGATGCAGGAAAATGGTGCAATGATATATGTGGCTATTTCAAAACTAATGGAGTATTTTGGATGGATGTGGTTTGGAATAATTAGTTCTTATGAGGACAGTGCAGAGAAGGAGATCCAGGAACTGATTAAGTACACTGACATCCGTGGAATCTGCGTTGAGTACATTGTTAAGATAAATAACGAAAATTATGTAGTTGCATCAAATGAGCAGCACAAGATAATAAAAACATTACAAAGTTCAGTATCGTCAGTTATTATATTTATTGGAACACTCACAAGTGGATTTATTGAAAGGTTATTTTTATTATCAAAAATCCTTTTGAATAAGACTTCAATAATTTTACCAACCTGGGCTTTTAATGATGAGCTTATGTTGAATGCTATTGGAAGGGCTTTTAATCACAGTTTGACCTTACAAATCCCAAAGATTAAGATACCAGGGATTGAACGCTTCCTAGAATATCTCTCTCCTTCAAAACATCCAGGAGATATGTTACTTGAAGACCTTTGGCTAAGATACAAAAGATGCTTATCAAATAATACTGAAAAGAACCATTTTAACAAATTATTTTATGGATATAATTTTCATAACTGCACTAGATTTGAACATATTCCTCGACGACCTGTGTATTCCCTATACATCGTGTACAATGCAGTATATGCCATGGCTCATGCTCTGCACAATATGCATCGTTTTCTTACTAAACAGTCTCCGGAAAAGAGCATGAACAGCTACGATTATAATAAGAACAAGGTAAGTATTGTGTAAAATGGGAAGCTAATGCAGCTAAGTGAAGCATGGTTAGGTGTTTCTTCTGTATTCTCTTCCTGCCGTGTATACCGGTATATACAATGTTCCATATTTTAGAATATTTGTACTGTTGATATTTAAGAAACTGGACTATGTCATAAGCAACTACTTGGTTAGTCTTGAAAAAAATCCTAGATCAATCCTGCCAAATCTATTGGATCCCTGCTACCACCAGGATCACCAATTCTAGGATACCAGGGTTATTATTTTTGTTATTATTATTATTACTAGCAACTTGCCGTCAAAAAATGACGGTCAATAAAAGAAAGTGTTGAAATGCTGTTTGCCACACAATGTGAGTGTACTGTGTGCCTCAACTATATAGACCCCTCTAACACACTAATGAACGCATGTAATAACACTATAAGTGCCATGAGGGTGTAAGCACTACACCATTTTAACCCAGCCACTTATGGGGGTCTATCCAGACCCTCATAAGCCTCTATTTACCCCATCAGTCCCATAAGGGTATATTATGACCATTATGGGCCTGTTACAACACAACATTAACAACATAAGTGCCATGATGGTCCTCAAGGACCATCATGACACTAAGTATAAACACTACACTGCACTATACCCCCAAATAAAACATTAACTATAAACTAAACACACTCTACACTAACTTATTAACACCTACACTACCTACCTACCCCCTAATAACCCCCTCCCCGCCACTGTAATTACAGAAATCAAAAAAACTAATGTCATCCAAAATCTACATTACATAAAATAAAAAAAAACTAAAATCGCCAAAAATAAAAAAATATTCATTACAGAAACAAAAAAAAAACTATGTCACAAAAAATAAAAAAGGAACATTACAGAAAATTAAAAAATACATTACAACCCCCCCCCCCCACTACAGAAAAAAAATGACACACCTGAAAAGGAAATACATATAATACAATACAATACAATTAAATACAATACAATACACCCCTATCTAATATACATCCCCTATCTAATATACATCCCCCTATCTAATATACACCCCTCTATGTAATATACAATACTATCTATCTAATATACACCCCCCTATCTATCTAAAATACAATAAATACTATCTATGTACTATACATCCCCCTATCTAGCTAATGTACAGTACATGCGATCTCTATATAGCAACCCAAATTCTAAGCTGCAATAAAATAATTAAGACCACTTACCTTTGAGATGTTTTTTCAGATCACCAACCTAGGGTAAAAAAGATAAAATAAATTACTACAACACGTTTACATAAAATTAAAAAGCATTCTAAACATTCTAAATATTCTACTCACCTTTCCAGCATGTCACGTCCTTCATCTTTGCTTCTCCGTCGCGGCCCGTGTTAAAAAAAAAAACATTTCATTAGCACACATACATAAACATAAAACCAAGTAAAACAAACACAATCTACATTGTACTTACCTCCCCGCGATGTCTCCGGCCTCCTCGTGTTCTGCCCCGGATGGGCCCTGGAAGCATCCGAGCTCTGGCGGATTTCCCAGACGCTAATGAGCTTCCTACGGAGTGTTCCAGAATAAAATTGGCAATGGCGGCTTCTGATTGGCTGAAAACGCTGTCTATCAAATTCAGCCAATGAGAAGACGCCAATTGTGAACCAATGAGAAAGGGATACACCCCAAAATCCCACGCTGATTGGATAACGCACCTGTCAATCTTTATTTGAACCAATCCGAAGGCTTTATTGCCATCAGCCAATCACAATGGAATACACCCCCACGTACTGATTGGTGAAGACATCTGCGCCTTCCCATTGGCTATAATACTGATTGACCATTACAATAGCCAATGAGAAGGCGCAAATGCCTTCACCAATCAGTACGTGGGGGTGTAATCCATTGTGATTGGCTATTGTCAGTGCAACCAATCAGAATGCGCAGATGCCTCCAGCCAATCACCCTGTAGGGGTGTATTCCATTGTGATTGGCTGAAGGCATCTGCGCCTTGTGATTGGCTCCTGATTGGGTGAAAAAGAAGGCGCCATTGTCTATTTTCTTCCGGAAAAGTCTCCAGGAGCCTCATTAGCGTCGGGGATGTCCGTGAGTGTGGATATGAGTACTTTTTTTTTATAAAGGGCGGGGCCGAAGAGGAGGAGGCCGGAGACATTGCGGGGAGGTAAGTACTATGTAGATTATGTTTATTTTATTTTGTTTTCATGTTTATGTATGTGTATTAATGTTATGTTTTTTTTAACAGTTGCCGCAACGGAGAAGAAGGACGGGACATGCCGGAAAGGTGAGTAGAATATTTAGAATGTTTAGAATGTTTATTTATTTACTGTAAATGTGCTGCACTCATTTTTTTTTTTTTTCCCTAAATTCCTGATCTGAATGGACATCTGCAAAGATAAGTGATCTTAATTATTTTATTTTAGAATTAGATTATTTTATATATAGATAGCATTTATTGTATGTTAGCTAGGGGTATGTGTTTTATATAGATAGCATAGCATGTATTGTATATTAGATTGTGTTATTTATTTAGATAGATTGTGTGATGTATATTAGATAGATAGAATGTATTGTATATTAGATAGGGGTGTATTGTATTGTATTGTATTTAATTGTATTGTACTGTATGTATTTGTATTGTATTGTATTATATTGTATGTATTATATGTATTTCCTTTTCAGGTGTGTAATTTTTTTTTCTGTAGTGGGGGTTTGTAATGTGCTTTTTTTAATTTCTGTTATGTTTCCTTTTTTATTTTTTGTGACTTAGGTTTTTTTATTTTCTGTAATGTAGATTTTTTTTTGTGACAGGTTTTTTATTTTATGTAATGTAGATTTTTTTATTTTTTGTGACTTTAGACTTTTTTATTTTCTGTAATTAGAGTGGTGGGGTTATTAGGGGGTAGGTAGCTAGTGTAGGTGTTAATAGGCTAGTGTAGAGACTGTTTAGTTGATCTTTAATGTTTTATTGGGGGGTATAGTGCAGTGTAGTGTTTATACTTAGTGTCATGATGGTCCTTGAGGACCGTCATGGCACTTATGTGGTTAATGTTGGGTTGTAACAGGCTCATAATGGTCTTAATATACCCTTATGGGACTGATGGGGTAAAACAGAGGCTTATGAGGGTCTGTATGGACCCCCATAAGTGACAGGGTTAATTAGCGGTTTATGGGGGTCTGTATTGACCCCATGAGTGAGGGGGTTAATTAAGGGTTTATGGGGGTCTGTATTGACCCCCATGAGTGAGGGGTTAATTAAGTGTTTATGGGGGTCTGTATTGACCCCCATGAGTGACAGGGTTAATGAAGAGCTTATGGGGTCTGTATTGACCCCCATGAGTGGCATAGTTATTGAAGGGCTTATGGGGGTCTGTATTGACACCCATGAGTGACAGGGTTAATGAAGGGCTTATGGGGGTCTATAATGACCCCCATGAATGACAGGGTTAATTAGGGGTTTATGGGGGTCTATATTGACAACTATGAGTGAGGGGGTTAATGAAGTGCTTATGGGGGTCTGTATTGATCCCCATGAGTGACAGGGTTAATGAAGGGCTTATGGGGGGCTGTATTGACCCTCCTGAGTGACCGGGTTAATGAAGGGCTTATGGGGGTCTATATAGATCCAAATGAATGACAGGGTTAATTAGAGGTTTATGGGGACCTGTATTGACCCCCATGAGGGACAGGGTTAATGAAGGGCTTATGGAGGTCTATATTGACCCCCATGAATGACAGGGTTAATTAGGGGTTTATGGGGGTCTTTATTTACCCCTATGAGTGACAGTGTTAATGAAGTGCCTATTGGGGCCTGTATTGACCCCCATGAGTGACAGGGTTAATGAAGGGCTTATGGGGGTCTGTACTGACCCTTATGAGTGACAGGGTTAATGAAGTGCTTATGGGGGTCTGCATTGACCCCCATGAGTGACAGGGTTAATGAAGGGCTTATGGGGATCTATATTGACCCCCATGAATGACAGGGTTAATTAGGGGTTTATGGGGGTCTGTATTGACCCCATGAGTGACAGGGTTAATGAATGGCTTATGGGGGTCTATATTTACCTCCATGAGTGACAGGGTTACTGAAGGACTTATGGGGGTCTATATTGACCCCCCATGAGTGACAGGGTCATAGTGTATATATATATATTTTTTTAATAATGCGTCTTTTAAGGACCATTACGGTCCTTTAAGGACCCATAAAAGGGAAATGTAAAATTTTTATTGCAGC
The DNA here is from genome assembly GCA_027410445.1 of Discoglossus pictus. Lineage (NCBI taxonomy): Eukaryota > Metazoa > Chordata > Amphibia > Anura > Alytidae > Discoglossus > Discoglossus pictus. Next base: position 476,172,381 of record CM050164.1, read on the forward strand.
GGGACCCCCACTGCAATGGTTTATATGGGGTTAATGCAGGTCTCGGAGCTTATCTCGGATCCTGTAGGGTTAATGCGGTCAATTTCAGAGGTCATGGGTGCCCCCCTTGCTATGGGTAAGCTTTTTATGTATTTTTTGTATTTAGTGTGTTTTGACTGTTTTTAGGTGCGCGTTGTGGTCGTATTTTTCGTGCGTGTGGGTGTTTGTTCCGTAAAGGTTGGTTCCGAGGTTGTTTTTTTCTAAGTCGTGTGTGTGTTTGTAAACGTGTGTGATATGCCTTTGAGCCTCCACCTCTGCAAATGCGGCCCCTCGCTTCACCTGACCTGCTCATTTTCCATTTCCATATTGTTATGTCTCTGGTTGTGCTTGTCTATAAAGTTCTATTAGCTAAGGTACTGGAGTGGGTTGCTACTTCCTTCTCCAGTGGAAAATAATTTGTCTGACCTCTCTGCTATGACCTGCCCATCTTGGGTGACCCTACATGGTATAGCTCACAGCCTCATTGAGCTACACAAGCTGCTTCATCACGACAACATAGCAAGGGGTGTGTATAATAAGAGGTAGTTGTATCAATCCACATTGAGTTAGATAGTTAAATTAACTCATTACCAGATTTAGTTTTCCTCCATAATATCCACGCTTTGCTGCAGAGCTCCCTTACCTCGCAATGCATGATATATAAAATGCTAAGCATCAGAAAAGCAGGTTAGTATTGATTATATATGGAAGCACCAATAATGCAGGTCCTAGATCAGGATTATCATATACTGTTTTAAGAGTCCACATGGAGCTAGGTGGTAAAATGAATTCTTTACTAGAGGCTGCCGACATCCATGGTTCTCATTCTGTGCTGCAGAGCTTCCTTACCTCTCCTGATCTCCTGAGTTCCTGCTCCAACCATTAGAGATCTCATAACTCCTAACTTGCTGCTCTGATGTTTGACTGGCATGTGACACCAATGAGTATAGGAATAAGCTTAATAAGCACCCAAATGGCTACTGAATGTGGGGATATCTACGAAATGTTTATTATCTGCACATCTACTTTTTAATATATATATATATATATATGATTACAGTTAAAATTGCCAATTTAAGTTTAGTTTCCATATTTTGGTTATGCATCTAGACTGTATAGAATATTTTATGTGCAAGATATAGGTTAATATTATTGTAACTAGGAAATTGCCCGTCAAATGACGGGAATAGCCTTTTAATCACGGAAATGCTGTTTGCCACACAATCTGAGCCGCCTCAGCGCTCATCGCGAGCCTTGTGCTGAGCGCCCTTAGCACTTATTGTGAGCTTCTCCCCCAATTGCTTTACACAGGCCTTGGCAACCCAAAACTTATGTGCTTCGCAATGATCACCTTCGGTGCTCATCACGAGCCCGGCGATAAACGCCTTTGGCGCTCATCACGCGGCTCGCAATGAGTGCCTTCGGTGCAAGTTTCTACCCTATCTATTGTACGGGCCTTTCGATGAGCACCGAAGGCCTTGCAAGCCTTGGCAACCCGCAACTTTCGTGGTTCTCAATGATCACCTTCGGTGCTTATCGCGAGACTCTCCCCAGTCTCTGCCCCCTGTGATTGTTTCCCTCTCTCTCCCTGCCCTGTGTCATTTGTTGTTCCTTCCCCCATGTCTCTTTTTGTCTATCTCTCAGCTTTGTGTCTCTTTCCACCCTCTCCCCCCTCTCCCTCCCCTATGTGTTTCTCCTCTGTGTCTCTGCTCGAGAATGCGTGTCTCGCCATGAGTGCCGTTGCTTGCTTTGTTCGGCTAAGTGTTACTGGCATTGTGATCAAGTTTACTGTCTTGCGCTAAGTCTTACTGTCTTCGGGTTCGTTTTTACTGCCTTCAGCCTTGTTCTCATCTGTTTACGTTCTCTGCTCGAGAATGCGTGTCTCGCCATGAGTGCCGTTGCTTGCTTTGTTCGGCTAAGTGTTACTGGCATTGTGATCAAGTTTACTGTCTTGCGCTAAGTCTTACTGTCTTCGGGTTCGTTTTTACTGCCTTCAGCCTTGTTCTCATCTGTTTACGTTTTTTTGGCCGCCATATTTTTCTTGCTTAGACAATTTTAGATCGCCGAAAAACACCAAATATGCCTCAAATTAACTTGTAACCTCGCTCACAGGCTTCCTGGCTCTGCACCTGTGCTGTGTGTGAGTGTGTTGATCACAACCATCGACATGAGCACCTTCTGTGCTGATGTCTAGGCTGTTTTAAAGTCCTGCAGGCCTTCGGCGCTCATTGCAGCCAAACTCCCGCGGGCCTCGCGATGAGTGCCTGCAAAACTCATCGAGGCCCCTACATTAACCCGATTGGGACCAGCAGCATTAAAAAAAATTAATTTCCCACCTTGGGTCCTTAAAGGACCTTAAAGTTCCTTAAAGGACCCCTTAAAGGACCCACAATACAATTATAATTAACCCCATCACTCATGGGACTCTATACAGACTCCCATGAGCCTATAATTTACCCCATCAGTCCCATAAGGGTCTATATATTAACACTATAAGTGCCATGAGGGTCCTCCTGGACCCTCATGACACTAAGTCTAAGCACTACCCTACACTACACTGTTAGCCACCCCAGTAAACTAATACATCTAAATGAATCCCCTTAAGTACTTAACCCCCACTTTAAGTAATTAACTAACCCTAACTGTACTTAATTACCCCTAACTGTACCCAATTACCGCTAACTGGACCTAATTACCACTAACTGTACCCAATTACCCCTAACTGGACCTAATTATCCCTAACTGGACCCAATAAACCCCTACCCTATTAACCCCTATCCTATCCTATTAACCCCTCTACCCTACACTAATAAATCCTACCCTACTCTATTAACCCATATCGTACCCTATTGACCCCTATCCTACCCTATTAAAGTCTACACTACCATATTAACCCCTAATCTAACCTATTAACCCCTACCCTACCCTATTAACCCCTACCCCATTAAGCCCTATATTACACTATTAACCACAACCCAAATCTATTAATACCTACCCTACCCTATTAACACCTATCCTACCCAATTAACCCCATACATTACCATATTAACTCCTATCCTACCCTATTAATCCCCTACACTACCCTATTTACCTCTACCCTACCCTATTAACCCTACACTACACTACCTAAAATCCATAATAAAACCTTCTAATAAAACACCCCACTAAGTACAAAAAATAAAAAACACCCACATTACAAAACAAAACTAAAAACTAAGTACAAAGAAAAACCAAATGACTAATTAAAATTAAAATGAAAAGGCACTAAAGAAAATAAAAAAAGACTCACACATAAAATAAAAATGATTATAGAAAATAAAACAACTATTAAAATAAAAAAGATTTGCAATCTGTAATAAAAAAAGGATTAATGAGTCCACTGGCCTGGCCAAAATTACCATCCAACTGTGATCCCTGATGTACTGGTCTTCACTTTTCTGGGACAGGAAAAACCCTTCCATCCTGAAGTCCCCCAAAAAAACACTATTAAAATAAAAATAAAAGACTTACCACCTGTAACAAAGAAAGGGGTGTATCCCATCTGATTGGCTGAGATCACTGCCAATCAGATTTTAGCCAATCAGAATGTGCAACTGCTTTCAGCCAATGAGGTACACCCCTGTATCCCATTCTGAATGACTGAAATTTAATTGACAGTGATTTCAGACAATCAGAACGCATATTTTTTTGTTAGATCAAAGCATTGGCAGGAATCTACATTTGTGTTGGGGAGCTCCTCAAGAGAGAAGCTCTGTTTAGTAGCAGTATTTTTTTAAAGAACATAGGGACCCCTCAGCATAGTGGGGTAATGTTAGATGCTGGGGTTAACTATTTGTGTGCCTCAGGTCCTTTAAGATCCTTTAACGACGTGCAAGCTGGAAAAGTAAAATGTTTAAATGCTGTGGGGGTTCTGATCAGGACCCCCACAGCAAGGGTTAATGTTAGGTGCCACGGGGGTACTTACAGCACTCCCGCGGCCGGGGTTAGCTAATTGTTTGCCATGGGCCCTTTAAGGACCCGCAGCAGGGATTTCAATTTAATATGGGGAATCTGTGGGCGGCCCAATTGGGACCCTTGCACCATGAGGTTAATGTGGGGACCCTGCGGGGGTATATCAGCTTATAAATCAATCTAGTCTGTAAGAGACAAGATCTGTGACATTTCCTATATCAGCTCCAGTCAAGTGAGAGAATGTCAGTAAGGTTTACAACATTGAAACTGTGTTTTGCCTGAGATAGAATGAGGGAAAGAGAGAAGGCGAGAGGAAAGCTGGATAGATATAGGGAGCCCTGAAGAAAGGAGGAAAGAGGAGAAGGAGAAGAGAGTGTTGAAGGTAAATAGATGGGGAGAAGAGAGGGGAGTGAACTGGAGTTACCTCTAGTATAGGAACAACAGCATTAAGACCAGTGAACCACAGGCCTCAGGGACAGCTTGGAAGGTTCTGGATCCCCATGCTCAGCTTGGAGGTCACAACGCTGACAAGAAACACAGGGCCCCAATTACTCCATGACGGAAAATATTATACTCCTAAATACTATCCATGACTGGTCGCATGTACACCATGTAGGTAGAGCGATCAGAGCCGGTCAGAGACCAAGGCTGTGGAGAGAGGTTGCAGAAGACATCAGCTCTGTGGGGGTTCACATTAGGGAAACACTGCTAGGATGACTAATATGCCATAGTTAAAAGGAAGATGGCTGAGAAAGCTGTCAGTGTAAGAGCCACAGCTTGTAGACCTCCAATAGCCATGGAATATAATGTGTGGGAGGTTTTCCTGAGAGGCACCAGTGTGTGGATACCTGGATTACTAATGGGGCACACCCTCACCAAACCTCACTAGGAAGAGTACATTCATTTCAAATATAACTTTACTAACGACTTGCCAGTCAAAAAATGACCGTCAATAAAAGAAAGTATTGAAATGCTGTTTGTCACACAATGTGAGTGTACTGTGTGCCTCAAGTAACTAAATTCATCAAAAAGCAGAAATCTACATTACATAAAATAAGTTTAAAACTAAAATCACCAAAAATATAAAAATGGACATTACAGAACAACAAAAAAATCTAAGTCACAAAAAATAAAAAAGGAACATTACAGAAAATAAAAAAATACATTACAACGCCCACTACAATTTTTTTTTTAAATTGCACACCTGAAAAGGAAATACATATAATACATACAATACAATACATACATATAATACATACAATCCAATACAATTAAATAAAATCCAATACATTTAAATAAAATCCAATACAATTAAATGAAATACAATACAATACAATACAATTAAATACAATACACCCCTATCTAATATACATGCCACTATCTAATATACATGCCACTATCTAATATACATCTCTATATATAGCAACCCTAATTCTAAGCTACAATAAAGTAATTAAGACCACTTACCTTTGAGATGTTTCTTCAGATCAGCAACCTAGCGTAAAAAAGATGAAAAAAATTAATACAACACATTTACATGAAATAACTAAACATTCTAAACATTCTAAATATTCTAAATATTATACTCACCTTTCCAGCATGTCCCGTTCCAGCATGTCACGCCCCAGCTTGTCACGTCCTCCATGTTTGCGTCTTGTCCGGCGCTGCTCCTGTAAAAAAAAAATTACATTAGTAAACATAAAACAAAGTGAAATAAACACAATCTACATTATACTTACCTTTCCGCAAAAAAAAAAAAGAGCTGCACACATCCGCCCTGGCGGATGTCTCCAACGCTAATGACCTTCCTATGGAGTGTTCCAGAATAAAATTGGCAATGGCGGCTTCTGATTGGCTGAAAAGGCTGTCTATCAAATTCAGCCAATGAGAAGACCCCAATTGTGAACCAATGAAAAAAATATACACCCCAAAATCCCACGCTGATTGGATAACACACCTGTCAATCTTTATTTGAACCAATCCTAAGGTTTTATTGCCATCAGCCAATCACAATAGAATATACCCCCACGTACTGTTTGGTGAAGACATCTGCCCCTTCCCATTGGCTGTATTATTGATAGATATTAACAGTAGCCAATGATAATGTGCAAATCCTTCACCAATCAGTATGTGAAGGTGTATTCCATTGTGATTGGCTATTGTCAGTGCAACCAATCAGAATGCGCAGAGGCTCCAACCAATCACCCTGTGGGGGTGTATTTCATTGTGATTGGCTGAAGGCATCTGCGCCTTGTGATTGGTTTAAATAAAGATTGATAGGTGCGTTATCCAATCAGAGTGGCATTTTAGGGTGTATCCCTTTGTGATTGGTTCACACATTGGCGCCTCCTGATTGGGTGAATTTGATAGACAGTGTTTTCAACCAATCAGAAGGCGCCATGTATATATATATATATATAGTCCGGAGACATCGCGGGGAGGTAAGTAGAATGTAGATTATGTTTATTTTATTTTGATGTATGTGTATTAAGGTTGTGTGTTTTTTAACAGATGCCGCGCCGGAGAAGGATTAAAGAATAAGGACGAGACATGCCGGAAAGGTGAGTAGAATATTTAGAATGTATAGAATGTTTATTTATGTAGTGTTAACATGTTGCACTAATTATTTTTTTTTTTTTTCGTAGGTGGCTGATCTCAATGGACATCTGCAAAGGTAAGTGGTCTTAATTATTTTATTTTAGCTTAGAATTAGATTAGTTTATATATAGATAGCATTTATTGTATGAGAGCTAGGGGTATGCGTTTTATATAGATAGCATAGGATGTATTGTAGATAGATTGTGGTATTTATTTAGATAGATTGGGGATGTATATTATATAGATAGCATGTATATTAGATTATGGAATTTATTTAGATAGATTGTGTGATGTATATTAGATAGTGGTGTATTGTATTGTATTGTATGTAATTGTATTGTATGTATTTGTATTGTATGTAATTGTATTGTATTGTATTTAATTGTATGTATTTGTATTGTATTGTATTTGTATTGTATTGTATTTGTATTATATGTATTATATGTATTTCCTTTTCAGGTGTGTATTTTTCTTTTCTGTAGAGACGGCGGGTTGTAATGTTGTTGTTTTTTATGTAATGTTCCTTTTTTGTGTGTGATTTTAGGCTTTTTTATTTTCTGTAATTAGAGTGGTGGTGGTTAATAGGGGGTAGGTAGTGTAGGTGTTAATAGATTAGTGTAGAGGGTGTTTAGTTGATATTTAATGTTTTATTGGGGGGGTATAGTTCAGTGTAGTGTTTATACTTAGTGTCATGATGGTCCTTGAGGATCATCATGGCACTTATGTGGTTAATGTAGTGTTGTAACAGGCCCATAATGGTGTTAATATACCCTTATGGGACTGATGGGGTTGAATAGAGGCTTATAGGGGTCTGTATTGACCCCCATGAGTGACAGAGTTGTTGAAGGGCTTATGGGGGTCTGTATTGACCCCTATGAGTGACAGGCTTAATGAAGGGCTTATTGGGGTCTCTATTGACCCCCATGAGTGACAGGGTTAATGAAGGGCTTATGGGGGTCTATATTGATGCCCACAAGTGACAGGGTTAATGAGGGGTTTATGGGGGTCTATATTGACCCCCATGAGTGACAGGGTTAATGAAGGGCTTATGGGGGTCTATATTGACCCCCATGAGTGACACGGTTAATGAGGGGTTTATGGGGGTCTGTATTGACCCCCATGAGTGAAAGGGTTAATGAAGGGCTTATGGGGGTCTATATTGACCCCCATGAGTGACAGGGTTAATGAGGGGTTTATGGGGTTCTGTATTGACCCCCATGATTGACAGGGTGACAGTGTATATATTTTTTCTTTTACAACTGGTCCTTTAAGGACCTTTATGGTCCTTTAAGGACCTGTAACGCGGGAATTTTGAATTTTGATTCCAGCGGGGGTCCCCGATCGCCTTCAATCGGGACCCCCACTGCGATGGTTAATGTGGGGTTAATGCAGGGCTCAAAGCTTATCTCGGATCCCTGTGGTTAATGCAGGTTTCCGAGCTCATCTCGGATGCCTTCTTGGGTAATTTGTACGTGGCTGGGCTGTGAGCCTCGTTTTCATTTTTTTCGGCGGCTATTTTTTCACTCGCTTAGGGGATTTTCGTGTGTCTGAACTCAGCAATTTGGACTTAAACGGAGGTGTAACTTCACTTTCAGAGGTCCTGGGTGCCGCACCTTGCTATTGGTAAGCTTTTTATGTAGTTTGTGTGAGTATTTGGTGTGTTTTCACTGTTTTTAGTTGCGCGGGTCGGCCGTTATAGTCATATTTTTAGTGTGTGTGGGTGTTTGTTACGATAAGGTTGGTTACGAGGTGTGTTTTTTTCGAAGTCGTGAGTGTGACGTGTTTAACGGCTCACCTCGCTACACAAGGCTCACCAGCAATGAGCGCCTAAGTTCTACGATTTAATGGCTCGCCTCGTTATGTGAGGCTCGCCGGGCGATTAGCGCCTGTGGCGCTCATCGATAAGTCGTGCGCACTATGCAAACAGCGTGACGACGAATCGTAGTTGGACAATTATAATATGTGATTGGGTGATGGTGTAAAATTTAACTTTATTGGGTGAGGGTGTGCCCCATTTGAAAGGGGTCTTTTCTATTTTTCTACCCAAACTTATTGATTATCCTTGTAACATTTACCCTGGGGAGCACACCTCAAGAAATGTAAATCTAAACCAACCACCTAGAGCCATCACATTCCCTATGAGCTACCTGACTTACTAGACATAGACCAGCCTGAAACCTTGCCATTTGAGTAAGTCAACCACCAATCATACAACACAATCATTTATCATGTTCATAAACATATACTTGTATTCCCAGAGAGGCTACCTCAAATTCCACCACTCCAGCAGATAGGTCCAGCCAACAACCACTTACACTACAACTGCATGCTCCAGTTTCTGCTGAAACCATTCATCTCCCCCAGCAGCTCCTGCCAGAAGGCCAGTGAGGCAACTGAATAGTGCTGCAGTAGAGCGCGTCCAGTTACAGAGAAGGCGAGGAGATAGAACTTCATCATGACTCTTTTTGTAGTTAGGTTTATGTTTTCCTTTTTCAGGTAACTCTTAAAAAGAACATTGCAGAATGTATTAAATCCCTTTATAGTTATTATAATTATTATAGTTATTCTGGTGTACTGAGCAGATATGACAGATATGTAAGTGCTATGCATTAAACAAAACTGTTAGAAAAAACATTGTAATTATGTTATTTTTTACTCAGCCTCAAGGTCCACTGGGGTTAAGTTGCACCACACTCATTACATTTGATTGTGCTTCTTGTAAATTGGAAATTTTATAGTAAAGTATTGAAATTAATTTACTGTGTTTACCTCTTTATTTTGTTATTGATGAATTTTATGTGCACATACACTAAAAGAAGAAATGATCAAGAGTGTTTGTGAGGGCCCAGCAAAGTTCTAAAGGGACAAGTAACCTTTTACTCAAAGGAAAAGGTAGCATTTCCTCAGAGGAAGAAGCAGTGGAAATGTTTAGTGATGGGTCAATTATGTGTCTTAGGAATTTTTTTTTCTCACAGCTCATCACATCTCTTCTAGGACTTATTTCCACGCTGCATATTTTTCTCTTCAAGTCTCCCCAAAGCATCCTAAGTACTATACTTTTTGGCTACAGTCCTGACAAAAAACATCATTTCTCTAAATTACTCTTGTTTAAGAGCTTCTAATGCACTCATACTTCTCAAACAGCTAGTCACATTATTATTGTTACTGCAACTTCCACCATAAAAGGGTAACTGTTCCATCACAACAATGAGCTGCTTTCCCATATTCACATGAGTACCCTGGAGCAAATGTCCCTTCACTGGTCATCAGAACATCAGACACATACTGATTCTTCCTAATCCTACTTCTCATGTGTACTCACACTGATCATAAACTTAAGTTTAAAATGAGATCACACATGTTAATAGATGTTGTAAATATTCAGTTTGTTGCATTTAACCATCTTAAAAATACTCAGTAATAAATACAATTTGTTTTAGTTACAGACCTATCTCAACCGAGTTGATTTTTGGAACGCAATGAAGCAAAACATACACTTTACTAACAACGTATACTTGGACCCGTTGTACTACTTTTTTAACTGTATGGCTACATGGAATGGGACAATGTTATGCACCCAGTTTGGTTCATTGAAAACTCTTCCTCCTGGAGATGAACAACTTGTAATTTTACCTGAAAAAATTATCTGGAAGGATTCTAAGGTGGGGAGGTATCTTGTGTTTTGGGACACTGTGGAAAAATATGAACTTGATATAGTGAATGTGAGGAATTAAATCAACTATAATACTTGACAAAGGTCTCCATTAAATTTGAAGCCTTCAGCAGCCGGCATATAGCCCGTATGTCTGCGGGTTTGAAATCTGCTGGAGTTAAAGAGCCAATACATTCAGCAAGGCCGCAACCAAAGGGCCGGAGCTTCTAACCCGTAAATCCTTCCAGCACCCGTAGTTTGTTAAGGGGCTAGAATAGATGCGGTCCCTATTATACTGTAACCCAATTCCATATTTACAGAGTGCGACACAGGCCTCAGAGCCAATGAAAAGTTGGATCCCGGAAAATGATTGACAGGGGGAGATAATAAAGCTGCGTTCCACACGCCATGCGCTGACTGTGTTGTAGATTCTTCCAAACTAGCACGCAGGTCCCGGAGTTGGTGGTTGGTTTTAGAGAGGTGATATTGGAGAGCAGGTCCCTACAGATCTATTAATTTATATGATTATCATAATGATTACACATAATTACACATAAAAAAAATACACACATAGATATACTTAGAGAAAGGTCAACACATACACCCCCCACACCCTATACCCCAACAGTTAGCAATTACACATAAAACATACACATTTTTTCCAACACAAATATATTCACCAATACTTTTTTCTGTTAACCATACTTTACTTTTGGGATTGATATGGAGGGAGGAGAGATGAGGGGAGAGGAGTGGAGAGGATGGGAGAAGAAGATGAGAGGTGAGGAGGAGAGGGAGGAGAGAGAGGTGGTCATGGGGGTTGTTGAAGAGGAGGAGAATGGAGGAGAGGAGGTGGAGGCAGTGGAGGAGGAGGTAGAGGAGAGTGGAGGGGAGGAGGTGGAGTCGGTGGAGGAGGAGGTGGAGGAGTGTGGAGGAGAGGCAGTGGAGGAGGTTGTGGAGGAGGAGGAGGTTAAGAAAAATAGAGGAGAGGAGGTGGAGGCAGTGGAGAAGGATAGTGGAGGGTAGGAGGTGGAGGCGGTGGAGGAGGAGGTAGAGGAGAGTGGAGGGGAGGAGGTGGAGGCGGTGGAGGACGAGGTGGAAGAGTGTGGAGGAGAGGCGATGGAGGAGGTTGTGGAGGAGGAGGTTGAGGAGAATGGAGGAGAGGAGGTGGAGGCAGTAAAGTAGGAGAGTGGAGGGTAGAAGGTGGAGGCGGTGGAGGAGGAGGTAGAGGAGATTGGAGGGGCAGAGGTGGAGGCGGTGGAGGAGGAGGTGGAGGAGTGTGGAGGAGAGGCAGTGGAGGAGGTTGTTGAGGAGGAGGAGGTTGAGGAGATGGGAGTAAGTGTAGGGGGTAGGTGGGTGGGCAGGTGCCCATATTGATAGGCACATTGTCCTAAGGGTAAGAGTGGGAAGGGCCTGATCGCAGGGGTGTGGTAGCTGGGATGAAGGACAGGCCCCAGGGATAGTTGAGGGGGGACAGGATCCCCACCCACAGTCAGGAGGGCAAGAGGCTGGGGGCAGGCACTGGGCCCCAAATTACTCCCCTCAGGAGAAGGTGGTACTCCTGCGTGTCATCCGTGAGCGGCCTGCTATTTTGTCTGGGGAATTTAGGACTGGTCTAGTGCCCAGGCATGGAAGGAGGTAGTGGCTGTGGCAACAGCCGGGGGCATGGCAAAAAGGTCTGTGAAGCACAGGCTTGATGATGGTCCTGTAGAGGAGGGAAATGACCAAGGAGATAGCCTCAGCAACATGTGGAAGCCTCACAGTGACTGTCACCTACAATGAGTGGAAGAGGGACCTCAAGGAGACCAGTTCCTGCTGCAGGAGCTTCAGGCCTGGTGGCCAAGCACGATCCAGCCTCCATGTCAAGTGAATATCACATACACCAACATGCCAACACATGTACATCACACACACTACACATATACAGGATGACAAACAAGGACACTGACATGTCAGCTTTAAGCAATATACAAAGGCTACCACCTCCTCCACAATCACTAATGGGTCCTGCGGCCAGACCTCCATCCCCATCACCACCAAGCCAAGCTGCTCAGGAGGAGAGACTGGCCATGTCCAGACATATCCTGGTCTGTCTTCAGGGGATCCAGGCCAGTCTCTCTTCCAATCACCAACAGATTATGAGCAGCCTGGCCAGGCATAAAAGGGAGGAGGATACAGCAGGAACTAGCAGGCAGGTGTAGGTCCCTTTAAGGTAGGACACATCAGAGAGGTATCAGAATATCCTCAAGTGATTTATCTCAGGAGGTCCTTACCCAAAAATGACAGCACACAGTAATTATGTACAGCCAGACTGGACTTATTTATTGGTGGAAATCTCTGAGTATTTATACAGAATAAACCAGTGTAGGACAGAACACAACACAATAAACAGGGGAGTGACAATGTTTGCATTTCCCGCCTAACTACATATGATCCAATCAGTGAAACAACTGTACTAATTGAATTAACAATAACTAGTCAGGTGGGACCTGCCCACTTAGGTAGAACATACCTCCTAAAATATTTCCACCCACTGAGGAAGACAATGGCTCCTAGGGGGTTCTTCCGCCTGAGGTAAAGCATGCCTCTTATAAGGTTCCGCCCCCTGAGGTAGAGCATACCTCCTAGAGGGTTTCGCCCCCTGAGGTAGAGCATGCCTCCTAGGGGGTTCTTTCCCCTGAGGTAGAGAAAGCCTCTTGGAAGGTTCCGCCCCCTGAGGTAGAGCATGCCTCCTAGAAGGTTCTGCCCCCTGAAGTAGAGCATACCGCCTAGATGGTTCTGCCCCTTGAGGTAGAGCATACCCCTTAGAAGGTTCATTCCCCTGAGGTAGAGCATACCTCCTAGAAGGTTCTGCCCCTGAGGTATAGCATGCCTCCTAGAGGGTTCTGCCCCTGAGGTACAGCATGCCTCCTAGAGGGTTCTGCCCACTGAGGTAGAGCATGCCTCCTAGAAGGTTCCACCCACTAAGGAACAGCATGCCTCCTAGAAGGTTCTGCCCCCTGAGGTAGAGCATGCCTCCTAGAGGGTTCCGCCCCCTGAGGTACAGCATGCCTCCTAGAAGGTTCTGCCCCCTGAGGTAGAGCATGCCTCCTAAAAGGTTCCACCCCCTTAGGTAGAGCATGCCTCCTAGAAGGTTCCACCCCTGAGGTAGAGCATGCCTCCTAGAAGGTTCTACCCCCTGAGGTACAGCATGCCTCCTAGAAGGTGCCACCCCCTGAGGTAGAGCATGCCTCCTAGAGGGTTCCACCCCCTGAGGTAGAGCATGCCTCCTAGAAGGTTCCACCCCCTGAGGTACAGCATGCCTCCTAGAAGGTTCCGCCCCTGAGGTACAGCATGCCTCCTAGAAGGTTCCACCCCCTGAGGTAGAGCATGCCTCCCAGAAGGGTCCACCTCTGAGGTACAGCATGCCTCCTAGAAGGTTCTGCCTCCTAAGGTACAGCATGCCTCCTAGCAGGTTCCACCCCCTGAGGTAGAGCATGCCTCCTAGAGGGTTCCACCCACCCTGGAGTTGTAATCTGAGTCATATCTCACTAGACATACAAGCTACCTGCTGCTTTTGGAACCATGGGTAGATAAGCTGACTCTTATTTCCCACCTGAGGCATGTCCAGGTACCACCCGACTGTACTTGCTAATATTATTCTAAATGGTATTAAATGTTATGACTAGTGATGTCGCAAACATTAAATTTTCGGTTCGCGAACATCGGACGCGAACTTCAATCAAATGTTCGTGAACGGGCGAACCCGGCGAACCGCCATAGACTTCAATGGGCAGGCGAATTTCAATACCCACAGGGACTCTTTCTGGCCACAATAGTGATGGGAAAGTTGTTTCAAGGGGACTAACACCTGAACTGTGGCATGCCGGAGGGGAATCCATGGCAAAACTCCCATGGAAAATTACATAGTTGATGCAGAGTCTGGTTTTAAGCCATAAAGGGCATAAATTACCTAACATTCCTAAATTGTTTGCAATAACATGCTTTAAAACATCAGGTATGATGTTGTATCGATCAGGTAGTGTAAGGGTTACACCCGCTTCACAGTGACAGACCAAACTCCCCGTTTAATGCACCGCAAACAACCGCAAACAGTCCCTTTGCACAACCGCAAATTCCCCATTTGCACAAGGTTGGATACCAAGCTAGCCATGTCCCGTTCTTTGTCCTCACTGATGTCATTGAAGGTCTCTTCCTCCACCCAGCCACCAAGGGTCACCGAAAGGTGACAACAAGGCCCCCTGCTGTGCTTGGTCTTCCACCTCCTCAAAGCCACCTTCCTCCTCTGACTCCTCTTCTTCAGACTCCACTCTCTGCGTTGCCTCTGTCTGCATTATTAGAAGGTGTGTACTGTTAAGTAGTACTATTCCTATCGGTTTAATCCCTGTTACGTCCACTATTAGGGGACGTGTATATGGCATTGATTTTTGGAACAGGGAGATGGAAAAAGATGCTTGGTCGGACCTCTAACTTTAAATTTGGGGCACTGCGCATGCAATCTAAGGTGCCACCAGATATGAGTGTCACTGTGGACTGGCAAAAGTTGGCAGAGTAGATGCAATAGGCTTCACACACACGCCTGTAGGCAGGCAATTGCTATTCAATCTATTACAGTTAAAAAAGTGTTGTTTTCAAAAAGTGATAAATGAATAAGAACTCCATTTTATGTTTGTGTTTTAGAATCTGAGCAACTGGATTTGGAGAAATCGCTTGGCTGGAACCCAAGATTCCACCATTTAATTTTTGTTTTTCTATAAGCTGTGAGCCTGACACAGGCAGGCAACTGAAATTAGATTAATTGTAGTGGAAGCTAAATACACAGCCTGGCTATCTATTTCCTTATTAAATCTCCTGCAGCTACACTATCTGTCCTCTCACAACGAATGCAGCTTCAGAATGATTCTAAAATGTATGCTGTCCTTCAGATGGAAGGCCCTGGAAGGGAGTGTATGCTGCTGATTGGCTGGAATGTGTCTGCTAACTGTGAGGTGCAGGGTAAAAGTTTCCTCAATGATAAAGAATAGGGGGCGAACCCAAAAGTGCATGTGTTCACCGTCCGATGCGAACGCGAACATGCCAAAATCGCAGCGAATAGTCCGCGGGCGAACTGTTCGCGACATCTCTAGTTATGACCAATACAGGTAGAAAGCATATAAGGTCACGGTAGCCAGGACAGTATAATAACAGTGAGACACACAGCATTCTTTCATTTAGTGAAGTCAGAGTATACTGCTTATTATAATAGTTATGTAAGTTTGTGAGTTTTCAATCTTGTACCGTGCTTTGGAGACAAGCAATATGTATGTTTGATTTTAAGCTCAAAACAGGGCCCTCCGAGCTTGACAATGTCTTCATTTTGTTTTGCGATCTAATAAACTTTAGAACAATGATAGAAAAACAATAGAGGAGGGAAGGATGGAGGAACTGGTTCAACTGGTTTTCTAACGGACACTTTTTTAGTCAGCTGGACATCGGACAGTAACATATTCCCTTCACAGTCTCATTTAAAAGTAAGCAGCCGGCTGAATGTCTTAAAGTCAATCTGGTGAAGGAAACTGAAGCTCCATCTTGAAGTCTCTCCAGGAGGGCCTGCCATCAATGGGAAATAACATGGGGACACCTTCCCCATAGACTTGAATGGTCATGGTTTCATGGTTAAGCCCTGGCTTATAGAGCTTTACACTGGTCCAAAGAGTACAAAGTGAGGTTAATCAGCGCTGTCCCCCAAAGTCTGGGCATTACAGTACATAAAAGTAACAGATACACAGCTATATTATACTGTATATGGTAAGATACAGGAACCTGCCATATAAGGCACATGAACATAGACTTTCCATTTATTACAGTAAAATGTGTTCAATATTTGTATGGTGTACTACTTGTTGTTTATGGTTATAAAATAAGAAGCAATCTTAAAGTATATTCTTACATCTAACACTTGAGTGATTCTGACATTAAATCCATAGACGTTCCCTCAGTAGTATCAGCAGGTGGCGCTTTTCCTATATCTGTGCTCTTATTTACAATCCTTTCTATGAATCAGTTTATTGGAGTAAATGCAATGATATTTATAACATGTGGCTCCTTCTAATAACATTTAGATTCCTCGATCTCAGTGCTCAGAAAACTGTCTGTCAGGATACAGAAAAGCTCCAATAAAAGGAAGGCCAACCTGCTGCTATGACTGTGTCCCATGTGGAGAGGGGGAGATCTCCAATATAACTGGTGCGTACCATTTGTACATCTCAGTCTATCTACAAGTCATGGACAAAAGTATCAGTGAGAATTTAAAAGTGGTGTACTGTGCCTTTAACTCTACTAGCTCTAAAGGTATACAGTAAGTTATATCTAGAATAAAGAAACCCTATTAGAGCACTTATATAAAACTATGAATTATTAATTACTTATTTATTTATTCACATTTATACAGTGCTTTTATCCAAAATACACGGTTACAAAAGCAGTAAATCATAGGTTGGTGTAGAAAAACAATTTTAAAAGAAGATGAGAGAACAGATTTCCATTTTTGCTGTAGAGGTGGCACAGCTTACAAGACATGGCATTAAGTGCCAAAGGGTAAATGGTGGGACATAGAAGCGTGAAGTGATCTATAGTCATTAGGATGCAAAGTTGTCCATGGTAGCAGGAAGAAATGGTTTAGGTCTATCAGGATAGTGATAAAGACGCTTGTTCGCCTGGTCGCGCAGTGTAGCGTACAGTGTTTCTTATGGGAGTGTCTATGGAAGCCGTGAAGTCGAGCCATGAGTGTGCACTCATACTCTGTGCTATAAAGATGGTATAATGAGGATGGAAGGTTACTGGTGAGGGTATTCAAGATATAAGAGAACTAACGGAACATGTATAGAAGCAAAGCCAGAGAATACATCCCATGGTAGGTGGTACAAATGGCCTTTCTCTACATCTCTTAAGCTAGGACTCAAATCATAATGGATCAAAAATAATGTCGGGGAAGAGAGATTTGCCAGACACCATCCCAAAGATATATAAATATATAAGAATAGGGAGTCAAAATAAAAATAAGTCTTTGTCCGGAGTCCATGGTCCATAGTATACCTTCAATTTTCCTTAAGGTCCAAAGCCTTATGGACAGTGTGGTAGTGAGGTGTATTAACACAATTTTCCTTAAGCTCCAAAGTTCCTAGTGTTTTTTTGCTTGCCTGTAGATGGCTGCCATTTTGACTTCTCTGACAACCTCCTCACCCCATTTAGGGTGTGTTACTGAGTGAGGAGGGTGAGCAACATAGGTGTAGAAGCTGAGGGAATAAAGCAGACAAATCCCATCAGATGCCTACATTTATGTTTGTATGAATATATAAACTAATTTGTTGTCCTTGTACACGTGGGCTATATCACCCCCTCCAAAAATTAGTTTGGCTCCTACATACCTGGTGGTCAGTAATCTGTGAGCCACCATATTTCATATTCTAATTCACAGAGCTCAGAGCTAGGTTTCCTATGTCTCCACATAGTCAGGTTGTGAGTCTGTACCACATGACTGAATGAACTGATAGGACATGTCTAATTGTGTTTTAAATCTAAAATAAGCTTGAATGAGATCATTTATGCTAATACAATCACACATTATTTGCACATGCTCCCAATACCCCCGAAATCCAGCAAATCATAATATATATTATTACAGTACAAGCATGATCTAATAGTTAAAGGGTCACTGTACTGTATTTACTATTTACATATCATCTTTACTATTTAGTATTTGCTAAGTATAAAATGAAAAGTATAAATGATTACATTACTTTAGCTTTCAAACTGCCTGTTTTCCCCTCAAGCAGAGCTGCATATCTCCTCCTACCTGTGTCTATAATAGGTGAAACCAGTTTTGTTTGTGTGCGGAACTATTATGGAGCTTGGTGGTAGTTTGGGCTTATGTCACTGCTCCTGCCCTATGACATCATTAGTAATATCTCCACTGCCTATACAAGGTAAGACCTCTATTATAACATGCGTGCAGCTGCCCACAGGCCCCACCCAGTGACATCATAGAGTCATCATAGCCCTGCATCCTTTTACTGAGCATGCTCAGTCTGAAGCAGAACCTACAATGTTCACACCATATTGTAATACTCTACACATGGACATCACCAGATGGATAATATAGAAATCCAATTGACTATAGAGCCAAAGATGGAGGAGCTCTGTACAGTCAGCATAAAAAGGACCTGGGGCTAACTGTGGCTCAGACCATGAGCTTCTTATTGTAAAATTCAGAATTAAACTGAAGAAAAAAGGAAAAATTGTCAGACCAATATGCAGTGAAGGTAAAAATAGACTTAAGGGACTAGACACCTAGACAGACTGCCTGAAGAACTTTGGACCAAAGTTTGCGACATTATTCATGAAACCGCAACAAAGACTATCTCCAAAAGAAAGAAAACTAAGAAGATAAACTGGCTGTCTGATGAGGCTTTGAAAGTAGAACAGGGAAGTAGGGAAGTGAAAGGTAGTGGAGATAGGAAAAGATTTGTCCAACTGAATGCAGAATTCCAGAGGATAGCAAGAAGATACAAGGAGACTTTCTACAATGATATAAAGAGAATAGAAGATGAAAAACACATTGGAAAGTCGTAAGATCTTATGAAGAAAATTGAGGATCTTAAAGGAACCTTTCATGCCAAAGTGGGTGTGATCAAAGACAAAAATGATAGGGACTTAACAGAAACAGATAAGATAAAGAAGAGGTGTCAGGAATAAACTGAAGATCCATACAGGAAGGTGTCACAACCCAAAGACGACCGCCTATCAATTCAGATCAGGGCACCATTCATAAAGAAGTAGGAAAGTCAAATCCCTTTAGTTAGGATACAATAAATACTCATGCACCTTTCCTTAGTGCAGACAGACTGAGACTTTATTGTTGCTTCAGACACATTTTAAAACCCCTAAACAATAAAAAAAATCACTAGGCCCTTTCACCATCTTTTTACAACGGCTACCAACCCCTATCAAAATTCCTTCCTCTGAGATATATCTGATCGGGTATTTTTAATGCATACACCAGAGCTTGGGGTTATCTGGTTAGGTCATGTCAGATCCCAGGCCTGGGTTACATGAGGTGTATCACTTTATGATTATCTGAGGCCTTTGCTGTCCCACTAACGCAATATAGCAGAAAGTGTATCTCTTAGTAACCCAGTGTGTAGCCCAGAGTCAAAAATAGCAGGGTTGCTTGTAGGGTTCAGGGAGTCCCAAAATTAGTTATGACAGAAGGATCTTAACAGCAGTGATGACATAAATATTCCAAGTAGCTGGAGAAAGACATCTTGGAGAGTGAAGGGACATGGACCCTAGGATGTCTTACTGAGAGAGCAAACCCACAAGAATTAATGGAATCCCAGCTTAACTATTTGAAGTCCTGCAAGATTATTACTTTAAAATATTGCATGCCTTATGCCGACAACTTTGGATAACTCAATAGTGGCCAATAGACTTGAGGTCAGTCTACATCCCAATTCCCAAAAAGGCAGTGCCAAAGAGTGCTCCAATTATTAAACAATTGCACTGATTTCACATGCCAGCAAGGTAATGCTTAAGATCCTACAAACTCAGCTCAAACAATATATTGCATATATGGCCGTGAACTTCCAGATGTGCAAGTCAGGTTCCGCAGGAAGAGGCACCAGAGATCAAATTACCAGTCTGTTGAGGAGTACTCTTGCAAGGATTTTTCCTGCGATGGAGAGCAGAGTTATCCCCGGTAACTGGAGCAGTCTGACTTCTCTTCCTTCTTCTTGTATAGGGTGATAATAATTGCCTCACAAAGGTCCTGTGGCAGTTTGCCTTGGTGCCAGCAGCAAACAAAGAGCTCATGGAGTTTAGCATGAAGTGCTGGGCCCCCATGTGTCCAGATCTGTGGCCTTTACTTCAGCAGGTTAACTTATTTTCGGGGCTCCTTTCTACTTTGGTTTAGGATTGGAAGTGGAGTCAAAGTTTGCATCGCACCAGACGGTGATCAGTATTACATTCTGTGCTGCTCATCACTCGGGTGAACAGGACATCTTGAAGGTCTCGTTGGCGCACCAGAATATAGTCTATAACAGGGGTGTCCAAACTCGGACCTGGAGGGCCACACTCATGCCTGGATTTCATGATAACCCTGCTGTGCATAGGTAAGTCAATCACTTATTCAATCAGCCTGATTGACTCACCTGTGCACAGAAAGAAAATCTTCAAATCCAGGCCAGTGTGCGGCCCTACAGGACCAAGTTTGGACACCCTTGGTCTATAAGATGCCAGTGCTTGGACAGAGGATGCATTTAGGTTGTCTTTAGTCTGTCTTTCTGCTGAAAAAGTGTATTGTGATGGTAAGTTTGTGCTCAGTGCAAAACTCTAGCAGAAGGTGCCCATTGTAGTTTCCAACACCATGATTGCCAAGTTTACCTGTCCAAGCTTCTGAATCCTTGCCTACTCTGGCATTGAAGTCGCCAAGGATGATGACCTTGTCGTCTAAAGGGACATTTCATACTAGATTCCGCAGGTCGGTGAAAAACCTGACCTTTTCTGCAGGATTCGCCTAAAGACTTGGGGCATAGATACTGAAAATTGTAGCATGCTGTTTGTTTTGAAGTGGGAGGCGCATAAACATTATGCAGTCAGAGGGACCCTTAGGAAGTTTATCAAGTTTGGAGGCGACGGCTCCTCACCATGCAGCCCACACCAAAGAGATATTTCTCTTTTTCTGGTTTCCCTGACCAGTAGAGGATATAGGCTGCCCCACGTTCCTGATGGCTTCCTTCCTCTGGGAGGTGGACTTCACTGAGGGGAGCAATGTCAGTAGCCAGCTTTGATAGTTTGTGGGCTACTAGAGCAGTGCATTGTTCTGGGCGACCACTGTCTGTTGTGTCAAGCATAGTTCTGATGTTCTAACTTGTGAGTATCAGTCCAAGTACACCTTGTGAGGCAGGTATGAGCCTTTTCTTTTTTACTAAGTTTCGACCACATTTGGAGATGCCCTTTGACTGCGGCTAGCCAACTGGGTGAATTAGAGACAAGCTTTCTTTAGGCCACCTTTTCTAGGCCCCTCTCCATGTGGAGCAAGCAGTGCCGTCCCTAGAGAAGGCTGCTTGGTAGTTCAGAGTGCTGTCAAATGATGCCATTTTCTCCTGGGTCAGCATCGGGCGACCCAAACACCTGAAACGCCTGCATGCAGGATTGAAACTGCGGCTTCCAGTGACATCTTCCACCTGCCGTTTTGCCCCTTTCCAATTGCTGCAGAGCATGAAAATGTTGGTTGTTCTAGATGTAGACATCCCCCTTGGGCCTGCACAATGGAGTTTTTAGGGGAGATGCAGTGTGCGCAGTATTGGTCCCACCCTTTACACTCCGGTTCATCTGTCATGGCCTAGCAAGCTTGGACGGTGACAATAAGGACCTTGAGTCGTAGGGGTTATATTGGAGTGTCCTTCTCCTAGATGGATGGCCTTACAGGGCAAACGAGCTGCATCTGCCTGGGTTTTAAATCAGAGTTTTCCTTCTCCTCGGCTGGCTGCCAACCAAGGATCACGAGTCCAGCCTACCCATATGGTTATACCGACAGACATTCAGTTGCGCCATAACATAGCACCAACGAGGGGGCACCAACGAGAATGTGTTGCTATAGACACAGTAATGTAGGAGAGGCCATATGCAATGACCTCCTGATTGGCAAGCCAGCCAGTGGTCACGCGGCAATCACTACACCGGAATTGGAGAGGCGATGTTTATCTATTCCTATCCTAAATTGCATCTTATTCCCTAAGCCTTATAATCTCTTTGCTTGTTTTTATAGGTTTACCTATATAAAGTGCTGTCCATAATGTTCACTTTGCATTTCTGTAATTCAATTGAAATACCTGTAACAATGTAACACTTGTTATTCCCAATAAACATATTTCTTCAAGGATGGTCTTTCAAATAATTATTTTAACTCAGTTAATAACTAACTTTCCGATCAGGGATACAATAGGACAAACACAACAGTTTAGGACAAACAATAGTTTTTCTTTCACATTTCTATAAGGTACACATCCCTGTCTGAGACTACACTGGACTTTCTGACCCCCATCAAGATGCCCTATATAGCTCTCTAATTAAAGCAGGTGCCGGCCTGGTAAGTTCATTTTTTTTAACAGGGATTGGGTGTGTTCAATAAAGGTGGAACATAATGGACATGGTCTTATCATTACTGACACCTCCCTCGGCACTACATGCCTCTTTACACCAGTGACAGGTCTACACCCCATGCAATACTTTCTGGGGTCTCAGAACCCAAACAAAAAGATTCAGAGCTGCTCATCCGAGAACGAATAACACCAAAGTAGGTTTGCTCTATAGGTCTAGTTACCATTTCAGAGAGGAGCCACTTGTGCTGTTTACAGGGAGAAATATCAGTCTGGTTCCAGTCAATAGAGTGATCCAGCCCTGAAATACCAGGCAATTCTACCCTGAACCGGAGAAACAGCAAATTCCAGACGCATTTCGGCCTCTGTGGTCTCACAAACTATTAACTTATATTCTATACAAATACTGACAACAATGAGCCCTGACCTCTCATACACAGATTCACATTGTAATTACGTTTCTAAAAGATATACTGTGGTCAAATATATCAATTCTCTATTTCTAATAACTACACTTTAAAATATGCAACATTGTAAAACAAATTATAATAATACAACCTCTAATTTATTACACTTTTCTGCAATAATGCTGCTGATGAACCTGCCTGAGGTGGGAGAAGACTTTGATGACATGGGTGATTCAATAGACTTATCCTAACCTATCGATGACTAAACTTCCACCATCTATATGTTAAATGACTTGCATTGTTAGAAATACATTTTGAAATGATTTGAAGTCGATTTGAAATGATATATGTGTATATAACTATAGTGAAGGGGCAAATTATTTGCTAACTTTCTTTTTCTTCTAATTTTACAGATAGTGACAACTGCCTAAAGTGCCAAAGCTTGGAATGGCCCAATAAGAAGAAGGATCAATGTGTCCCTAAGATTATTGATTTTCTGTCCTACACAAATGACATTGTGGCCGTTATCTTTTCTCTTTTGTCCATATCATTCACTTCTTTAACATCTCTTATCTTGGGAATCTTTATCTTTTTTCTTAACACTCCTCTTGTGAAAGCTAATAACAAGAACCTCAGCTTCCTTCTCCTTGTCTCCATCATGCTGAGTTATCTCTGTGTGTTTCTGTTTCTTGGTCGTCCTGTTGATATAACTTGCATGCTCCGTCACACGGCATTTGGAATCATCTTCTCTGTGGCTGTGTCTTCTGTCTTGGCCAAGACTCTCATGGTTGGCATTGTATTCAAAGCTATCAAACCTGACAGTAAGTGGAGAAAATGGGTTGGAGTCAAACTGTCCAATTCTGTAGTTATTGTTTTTTCTTCCATCCAAATTATTATTTGTACGATCTGGTTGGTGGCCTCACCCCCTTTCCAAGAGATCAACATTCGCTCTGACCCTGGAAAGGTCATCATACAATGTAATGAGGGCTCTGTGTTTGCTTTTTACTCTATGCTGGGGTACATGGGACTGCTGGCAGCTGTGAGCTTTGTCATTGCTTTCTACACAAGGACATTACCGGACAACTTTAATGAGGCCAAGTTCATCACCTTCAGCATGCTGGTGTTCTGCAGTGTCTGGATTGCAATGATCCCGGCTTATCTGAGCACCAATGGAAAACAAATGGTGGCTGTAGAGATATTCGCCATACTGGCATCTAATACGGGACTTCTGGGGTGCATATTTGTTCCAAAATGTTACATTATCCTGTTTAGATCTGATATGAACACAAAACAGCATTTACTTGGGAATATTAAAAAATAATACTCAAATGTAAACGTTTACATTGTCCTATTTATACCATGTTAAACCATAAAACATATGTAATAACACACTGTATATTGTGTATCACACAATTGTTTGTTGCTGTTAACAAGGAAACATTTGCATAAAGCATTTTTACATTTATATTATAAAGTTGTGTAGAGATATAACAGCCCATCAGACCTGATAAACTGCTAATAAACAACACATATTTAATGGTCAATGTGATGATCCAGACTAAAATAAAGGTTAGTTTTTGTTTTTTACTTTGAAATTATTACTGCTTTTCCTTACACAATAAATAAAATGATAAAAGAACAAGGTAATAACAAACCTCAGAAATGTGTAAACCCTTAAAATTCTAAGGGATTAACTTGCACTGAAAATAACTGTTTTTAGAAATATAGAATCATTAATTAAAATAAAAACCAAAACATTCATCTAATCTGTCCATACTGACTAACTAAGAAGTTTGGTTTATTTAATTGACAAGGTATTTACAGTGATACAGACAGATAAACAGAGACAAGCACCGAAGACAACCTGAAAAACAGAGGGACTCTCACTACAGGAAATACATAAATGCAGATGGTATTTAAATAAATGTACAACATAACAATGACAACATTTAAAGGGTTAAGTACAGGTAGAGACAGGCCTGTGAGCCTCAATGGGATGCCTCTTACCTAAGGCTTATGGATAAGCACACCTGTACACATAACGATAGGTGTACCTGGAGTGCTGAGATCGCTGTAGAATTTACATCTTTGAATTGGGGTGTTGGCAAAAATGACTTAAGAGTCCTTTGGACTGCAAGAAGGCCCAATAAATCAGTACTTCAAGAAATAAAAATAAACTGTTCACTAGAAAGTATGATCATGAAGCTGACATTCCAAAAAAAGTGTCCATATCATGAAATAGGACTCCCTAGAGGTGATGCTGATGTTAAGAAATATTGAAGGCACAACAAGAAGGGGACGACAGAGGAAGAGATTAATAGATGAGGTCACTGAAGTAATGAACATGAACTTGATAAAGCTGAAAGGGGGAATGAATGAGAGATGTACCTGGTGTAGGATCATGGAGAGTTGGACGTGACTGAATGACTATACAACAAAATAATTTAGATATGCTCTGCTTCAGAAATTCAAATATGAGTCTCACTGCCGTTTCAGGACATATAAGTGGCTTTCTTAGAAAAAAATTATATTGTTATGAGCCGCGGCTCTAATAATCTAAGAAAGTTTAATTACATCTGTTCTGTTAAAGTCCTTGATGAGACTTAATTAGCTCAGGTGAAGAACAGCCTTAAAAGCCTGGATGGTATTGATGTGGGGAAGGGCCAATGTCTTGTGCTGCTGATAAGCAATGAGTGCAAGCTAGAGAGGATGGCTTGCTTGCTTGCTGGCTCTGAGTGAGCCTACAGTCTTGAAAAAAGACTGCGAAAACAAACTTGTTGAAGGATAATTTGTTTACTAGAGCTGCCAGTTTTGGACTGAAAAGAGAAATAGTGTATGCTGTTTTTGGAGCCTGCAGCCTGACAGAGTTTGAGAGAGTGACTACAGATTCACGAGGTCCAAACTGTTTTTAAGAGGGAGGCCAGAGAGAAAGTCTGTCTACATGAACTATTACCTTTGAGGGATATTTATGCAGCAAGTACTGTTTGAAGTGAAATGGGAGCCAAACCACCTAGAGATTGGTTGCAAACATTAAGGTACCATTATTTGTATACCCCTGGGAGAAGTCTCTGAAGTTGTTAATGGTCCCTGGTGTTTGGGGTATTTGGAAAGTAGGGCGGGCCAGTAGCCCACCCGTCTGTTTGAAAAGGAAAGACGATTGTCTGATGAGAAAAGAGACTTGGAAATAGTGCTGTTGAAAATGGACTATTAATAGAGTGGACTGTAAAAAGAAAACTGTTTTACCTGAAACCCGAATGCGGTTTTCAGGGCTAGCTCGGGTGTCCAATAGTGAGCTAGCATATTCATGTAGAATTTTTTTTTATGCTGAAGTTAGCTATTTCTTTTGTATTTTTGGACTTTTTCTTAAAAAGAACAGTGGAATCTCTGCTTTTCAAGTATGTTCATCTATTGGAGTTTTGCAAAGGCAACCTTGAAACAATATATAAACACACAAATATACAGTATTTATGTATATATGAGTAATACTTTATAGCTATATTTAAGATTGTTAGACATTATTTTGATATTTTTTTCCAGTAATGTAGGTGTTTTCAGAAATTGTGGTCATTTAGTTATTTTATTTATTTATTTATTTATTATTATTTTATTATTATTATTATTATTATTATTATTATTATGTTAATATATTTATTATTTTTATTTTATTTTACAGAATTACACATTGAATCGATTTTGAAAATGCAAGTTCTTTGTAATCAGTTTAATGATTGTGTAGTTTACAAGGTAAGTTATTTTTGTTTAAATCCTTATTAAGAAAATAGATAATCTCATTGCTCTGGAGAAATGTCTAAAAAGATTTGACTAGAAGGAGGAAAGAACCTAAATGAATTATTATCCACCACCATTATTATCTTATATTTATAATTCGCCAACATGTTCCACAGCGCCAATAAATTGTTTCTGTCTTTAACTGGCTCTAATTGTAATGTTCTTGCTCGCATATTTACTAAATATATTAAGATTAATGTCATTATCAGACAGGTGGTACTTAATGTGTAAATATTATAAATCTGCACAAGCAATTATATTATACATAATTTTCTAATATTTAGCACTTGAAAATATATTTTAGATACATAAGAACTTTATCATCATCACATATATAGTTGTGAGCGTATGAGTTGTTGCTAACGCTGCGGGCTCGCGTAGCGAGACGCGGGCCTCGCGAAGCGAGGGCACTGTGACAGGTTCTCAGTTGCTGGCATGGAGCGCCAAAGGCGCTCCTTGCCAGCAACTGAGGACCCTCGCGAAGCGAGGGCCTCAGTTGCTGGCTTGGAGCGCCGCAGGCGCTCCATGCCAGCACCTGAGGACCTCGCAAAGCGAGGTCTTCAGTTGCAGCAACTGCGACCCTTGCAAAATTTCAAAAAAAGTTTACGTCGCAACACATTACGACACTCGCAAACAACATACGACACACGTTCACACACATTACGACACTCGCAAACAACATACGACACACGTTCACACACATTACGGCCTCGCAACACTCGGACGCAACTCGCGAACATTACAAAATTACAAACACAATACATACACACAGCACATACATAAAAACCTTACCTACACCAAGAGGGAGCATCAAGGACCTCAAAAATGCAACTTACAACTTAATTGCACTCAAAATAAAAGAGTTTAGACACTAAATAGTTTGTTAAGCGACACAAAAAATGGCCGACGAATAAAACGAAAACGAGGCTACACACGCAAACACCATACGAGACACGTTACCACACATTACGACTTCGCAAACATCGGACGCAACACGCCGACATACAAACATTTAAAACTTAACAAAGACACACAACAAACACATAAAAAGCTTACCTACAGCAAGAGGAACCAGCCAGCACCTCAAAAAAACAAGTTACACCGACATTTAAATCAAAATAAAACACTTTAGACACTAATACCATCGCTAAGCGAGAGAAAAAATGGCCGACGAACAAAACGAAAACGAGGCTTCAGACGTAACTATACTACACTTACTCGCAATAATGAAACACATACTATGCGGAACGTATCACAATCATATTAAACACCATTTTGAACAGTAATACGCAGAAAATGGCGGATGGAACGCAAATTGTAAGCTGGAACGCAAATAGCGCATGCGTATTGCGTTCGAACGGTCTCACTTTCCAGAACTTTCTACAAGTTTATCAATACTGCCTATTTCAAACAAAAAAATACATTTCTCCTCAGGTGATGAACGGAGTGACTTCTGAGATAACTGCTGCTTTTACTTGAGAAGACAATTCTTTACTAATTTACTACTTTGCATTGTGCAAATTACAACTGAGAGGTAAGCTATAATATATTACATTTTATTATCAGGACAGGTCAAACAAATAAAAAAATAAACTAGGATTTATGTAGTGACATATATGGCACATTTATGTGTATAGGCTCACAAAAAAAATACGGTTCATTTATCAAAACAACAAAAAAACATAATTCAATATTAAACAGAGGTTTATGTATAGTGACATGTGACACGCACATATATGTCTATAATGTATAGTGACATCTGACACGCACATATATGTCTATAATGTATAGTGACATGTGACACGCACATATATGTATAGAATGTATAGTGACATGTGACACGCACATTTATGTGTATTGCCCCTTCATAGTGACATGTGACACGGACATATATGTGTCTAATGTATAGTGACATGTGACACGCACATTTATGTGTATTGCCACTGCAACAAAATTAGATTAAAACAAAATCAGTAAACAACTACATTTAAATGACATTATATGTCATGTATACTGATATGTCACACGCACATATATGTGTATCATCTATAGTTACATCTCACACACAGACATTTATGTGTGTTGGAAAAAAAAATATAAGGTTAATTTAACCATTTAAATATGAGTCATGTATACTGATATGTCACACGTACACAAAATAATTACATTAAACTATGGAATGTGCTTCATGTATGTGACATATGTGTGTAGCCCCCACCAAAAAATAAGGGCAATTGAAAATAATTACAGAAGTATATTTAAATGACATTAATTGACTGCAATTCAATAGATCATATAAAGCTGAATCCTTCTATTTCTTTTCATATTCAAACAGACTCTGCATCAACAGCGTCTCTCAACAATTTGCACCGTGCACTGTGAAGCACAATCCCTTTTAAAGAACACCAACAAAGAAGAACAGGTAAGATACAACAAGACATTACATGCTCAAAAGGCCATGCTTTGCTAGATGAAAAATTATAAATATACAAATAACTATTTCACTTTCTTTTTCAAACAGACACTACAAGAAGACCGGCGGATTAAGATTGGCAGGAGGGGACCGTCTGTCATTCGACACTTCAATCAAGGTAAAGTATTTAAGTATAAAAAAGAAAGAACCATGAGCCTTATTCAATTGCGACTTGCTCAATTGAATAGGGCTCTATATAAGCACATAACATATTTTTTATACAGAACTTTTTAGTTACTAAAAACTTTGCTCAATAAATATGTTATGTGCTTATATAGAGCCCTCTTCAATTGGCAAAATTGCTATTCAATGAGGACCTATATATGTTTAATGGCCGAGGGCCTCACTCAAATGTGATTTGCCCATTTCAATAGGGCTCTATATAAGCACAGAGCATATTTTTTAAAGGAACTTTTTATTTAGTGAACACGTTGCTTTTGGATACAAGTTCACTAAATACAAAATTCGGTAAAAAAATATGCTCTGTGGTGATATTGAGCTCTATTCCATTGGCCAAAACACAATTGAATGAGGAGCTGACAATATAACAAATGCAGTAACCAAAGGCCCTCATTCAATTGCTATTTTGGACAATTTAATATGGGCCTCATTCTATTATCGGCCGTAAATCGGCCGTAAGGCTGCGATTCCTTGCGAGGGTTCAGTTAACTCGCGATTCTATTATACGGCCCCGCAAGGATCTCCTTTTACGGCCGGCCGCATATCTTGGAACCGGCCGTAATCTGTGAAATATAAAAACTGAAAAATAAATTCAAGCCTGCACTGTACAGCTCTGTAAATGCTAGGGATCATATTGGGGGACATGAGGATTAAAAGGAACCCACTCTCAAGCTTGCACATCTGCCCAAACCCGAGTTCAAATTAACTGTTTATTTTCCGGCTGCGGCGTGGGTGTGTCTGAGGTGCTCCAAGCACTCTGGACTTTTTACATGGATATTTTACGGATATTAAAAATAAAATATTTTACGGATTTGAGTACAGGATAATTATGTGCTATTTTTTCTAACACCTAAAATCCCTTTATAGTCTTCTCAAAGTGCAGGATGGCTTTATTTGAGCTATTTTATGTGCTTAATTGGTGCTAGCGAGACCTTTTTCCTGCAAGTAACTGCGGCTCGCTTTTAGCCTTGCAGAGAGGTTTCCCGGAGCAATTGAATTGCAAATCTCTTGCGGCCGTTTAAGATCAAAGGCTTTCCTCCGGCGCGAGCGGCCGCAAGAGATAGCAAGGCACCGGCCGCAAGCCTGCCGGAATCCCCGGCCGTAAGGGAATAGAATAGCCGAATAGCTTGCGGCCGGTCCTTGCGGCCCCGCAACGGCTGCGGCCGATAATAGAATGAGGCCCTATGGCTATAAATAAGCACTTTTAGGCCTTTATTCAATTGCCATTTTGCTAATTCTATAGGGATCCAAATAATCACATAACATATATTTTTAAAATAACTTTTCGTTAGTGAAAACCTTGCTTTTGGATAGATGCTTAATAAGTAAAAACTTCGTTAACAAATATATGTGATGTGCTTATTTAGAACTCTATTCAATTTTCAACATTGCAATTCAATGACGGCCTTAGAGTACTATTACATTGGAAAAAATGCAATTGAATGAGGGGCAAACTATGCAACATATGGTACACACTATGGCCCTCATTCAATTGTGATTTGCCCAATTGAATAAGGCTCTAAATAAGCACATAACATATTTTTTTCAAATAAGTTTTTAGTTAGTGAAAACCTTGCTTTTGGATAGATGCTTACTAACTAAAAACTTCTTTCAAAAACTATGTTATGTGCTTATTTAGAGCCCTATTCAATTGGGCAAATTGCAATTGAATGAGGTACAAAGGCCCTCATTCAATTGCAATTTGCACAATTGAATAGGGCTCTAAATAAGAACATAACATTTTTTTTTTAAGAAATTTTTAGTTACTAAAAATCTATCTAAAAGAAAGTTTTTCACTGACTAAAAACTTCTTTAAAAAAATATGCTATGTGCTTATTTAGGGCACGATTCAATTAGCCAAATCGCAATTGAATGAGACCCAAACTGCTACACACAAAACAGAATTGGAACAAACTCACACAAACACATAGCAAAATAAATTAACTTTCTTATTCAATGTTTAACAACCTATAAGCCTTACAAAGAAGCAAAAATAAGAATAACAAAAGTGTTGCGCACCTAATAGCATTGTACAAAAAATCACACAAACACATAGGAAACTACATTAACATTCTTCTTTAATGTTTAACAACCTATAACCAGTACAATCAAGAATAAATAACTTTTGCACAAGTGGTGCGCACAAAACAGGATGGTCAAAAACTAACACAAACACATAGCAAACTACATTAATTATATTATTTCATGTTTCACAAACTATAACCATCCCAATAAAGGTTAAATAAGTATACCACAAGTAGTGCGCACAAAACAGGATTGTACAAAAACTAACATAAACACATAGCAAAATAAATTCATATTCTTATTTCATATATCACAACCCACAAGCCTTACTAAGAACCTTAAATAAGAATAACAAAAGTCGTGGGATTGTACAGAAAGTAAAAAAAAAAATATAGAAAAAAATAACCATAACTGATACAATACAGCCAAATTCATACATTTTTTACTTTTTTAAAAGACATTTCACTAAAACAACATTTTCTATTTTATATTACAACAGATACTGCGTGAAGACAATCGGACGAGGACTTTCTCCACAGGACCGGACCATCGGACGAGGACTTTCAACACAGGACCAGACCAGCAGACGAGGAATTTCAACACAGGACCAGACCATCGGACGAGGACTTTCACCAAAGGACCACAACATCGGACGAGGGCTACCGTCACAGGACCACAACATCGGACGAGGGCTATCGCCACAGGACCACACCATCGGACCAGAACTTTCAACAGAGGACCACACCATAGGACCAGGATTTTACACACAGGACCACACCATCGGACGAGGACTTCCAACAGAGGACCACACCATTGGACAACGATTTTGAACCGAGGACCAACAAACATTCGGATTTAAAACACACTTCAACCAAGGTACAGTATAATAAGTACTAAAGTATAAAACTAAAGAAACTGCTTTCAGTTGCATCCGTGTCAACAGAAAAATAAAAATAAAAATTTACTATCTCCCTTATTCTATTTAAATTGCTACTATGCAATACATAGCTCAATAACCACATCAATGTTTTTTTAGCAAAGAAGTTTTGCAGTGGTAAATATCTATCCACAAACAACGTTTTGAATAAATAAAACCATTATTTTAAAAAAATATGTTACATGCTTATTTACAGCAGTATTCCATTGGCCAAATTCTTAGCCAGTGAGGACAGGAATTATAAATTTAACTAAATATAAATGATACATTAATGATTTGCCTTTTATTTCACCAATTGTGCACAAGAATCTTTAACAGGAATTACAAATTAAAATATACACAATTACATTAATTTTTTTTCCTTTACAGATTAATATGGCTGATAACGAGACCAAAGAAGAGAAGAAAAGACGTCAAACTAGAGAAAGACAAGAGAGATGGGCCGCCCAGCAGACACCGAAGGAGAAAGAAATTCGATGAGAAAAAGAACGCAAAAGACTTGCAAATAAAAGAATATCAGCTGCAAAAATGAAAGATACAACCAAAAAAAATAAAAAGATAATAAAGCATTTACAAACTGTTCCTAAAACATCAGATGACATTTTACAAGATACCAGTCAAGACAGACCAAAAAAAGCAACTACAAAAACAAAGCATTTACAAACTCTTACTAAAAACTTACAGGACATTTCAACAAAACAAGGACAACATATACCAAGAGAAGCCACGAAAAAAACTAAACATTTAGAACCTGTTGTTGAAATATTTCATGACTTTTCATCTGATGAATATGAAAGTCAACATCCGATATGCTTTGCAAATTGTCCTTTACTCAAGTCTTTAGCAGTAGAGGTTCATAGTTGTGGGGACATGAGTACTCAATGTCAATTTTGTGAGGCTTATTATTTTAAACAGGAGAGACCCAGAGATGGACAATTTATTAGTTGTTGTCAAAAAGGAAAGTTCAAACTTCCAGAAAGGAAACAATTTCCAACCTATTTACAAAATATTATGACTGAACCTACTTTTTCCAAATTACAAAATTTTTAAGACAAACATAAGATCCTACAATAGTGCCATATCATTTGCATCTATGGGGGCAACATTGGCTGCTAATGTACCAGGACATGGTCCTTACTGTTTTAAAGTCCAAGGACAAATTTATCATCGGACACATTTACATCCAGAGGAAGGAGAGCAAAGAAAATTCGCTCAACTATATGTCCTAGATACAATGGAAGCTGTTGACCAACGTATGCAGATGGAAGAAAATAAAAAATGCTTACCCACTGTTTTTATAGAGCTAAATAACATTATGGACAACAATCCCTACAGTAAAGCATACAAAAAATTGGCAGAAGTAGAAAATGAACAACTACTTCATGCACAAAGACATCAATTACCCATGCCAAAGGTTAATATGGTGCTTAAAAGAGACAGACATACTGATAAACGTCGTTATAAGTTGCCAACATCAAATGAGGTTGCAATGGTCTTTCAGAATGATGAAGGAGAACCACCATTTCAAAGAGACATTAGAGTATATCCCAGAAATCAGGAGCAACTATTTATTAATATTAATATCTTAAGTCCAAATTTAGATCCAATGACATATCCCATCTTTTTCCCACATGGAGAAGCAGGTTGGCAACCAAAATTAACCCTTCCCAGTTACCCAAATGCTAAAGCCAGAATCCGAAATAATGTTTCTATGCTTGAATTTAAAGTTGCTCAAATTGTCATTAGAGATGAATTTAATCCAATTTTATGTGGTGGAAAACTAACACAACAATGGATTATTGATTCATATTTGCAAGCTGCGGCAAATAATTTAAACTTTATAAAATATCAACAAGATAAACTACGTGTAGAACAATATTGTGGAATTATGGACTATGTTGCTGACGTGGCTACAAGCAGAGACATGACAGCTGGCAAAGCCATCATTTTACCATCTTCTTTTCAAGGATCTCCTCGAAATATGAGAGAAAGATACAATGATGCTATGGCTATTGTGACAAAATTTGGAAAACCAGATTTATTTGTGACATTTACATGTAATCCACAATGGCCAGAAATTAATCAAAATCTACTTCTTGGACAAAGTGCTTCAGATCAACCAGATTTAGTAGCCAGAGTTTTTAAGATCAAATTAAATGAATTAATATGTGACTTTACTATAAATCAGTTATTTGGCAAATATCTTGCTTATGTATATACCATTGAATTTAAAAAAAGAGGCCTTCCACATGCACATCTTCTCATAATACTTCAAGAGAAAGATAAATTAGATACTTCGGACAAAGTGGATGCAGTCATAGTTGCTGAACTACCAGATCCAGAACTATATGGTAGACTATATGAGATTGTTACTCATCGCATGATTCATGGACCCTGTGGAGACCTTAATCCACAATCACCATGTATGGAAAATAATCAATGTTCAAAAGATTTTCCAAAAGATTATAGAGACAAAACATATGCAAATTGTGATGGATATCCACTTTATAAAAGAAGAGAAGGAGATAGTGCCATTATTCGTGGAAAAAAAGTGGACAATAGATATGTAGTACCCTACAATCCACATTTACTCATGAAGTACAACGCCCACATCAACGTAGAAGCCTGCACTTCCATCAAATCCATTAAATATGTCTACAAATATATTTACAAAGGTTACGATGCAGCTACTGTAGTCGTCAAAAGTGCAGACAACCCTGAAAGTAGTGAGTTAGTACATGATGAACTTGCATCTCATGTAGATGCTCGCTATGTCAGTGCGCCAGAAGCTATGTGGCGGCTTTTAAAATTTGAAATGCATGATAGATCACATGCAGTATATAGGTTAGCAGTACATTTACCACAACGACATTTAGTCTATTTCCATGCTGGAAATGAAATGAATGCATTGGCCCAAAGTGAAGATCGTCACACTACACTAACTGCATGGTTTGCATTAAATTCCACTGATGCTGAATCAACACAATACTTATATATTGAAATTCCATATCACTATGTTTTTGTGAATGGATTATGGAGAGCAAGAAAAACCAGAGGCAATAAAATAATTCCACGAATTTACACAGTCAGTCCAAGAGATGTTGAACGTTTTTGCTTACGGATATTACTTTTAAATGTTCCAGGAGCACAAAGTTTTGAACAATTAAGAACTGTTAATGACATTGTATATGAATCCTTCCATTTAGCTGCAAGACATAGAAACTTACTTGCTGATGATACAGAGTGGGAAAGATGTTTAGAAGAAGCAGCACAATGTCAAATGCCACGACAGATGTATCTTCTCAAATGCTCCAAATGCATTAGCTTTGTGGGAGACTTTTAAAAGTAATATGGCTGAAGACTTTATGCGACGATACAATGAACCCATTGCACACTTAAAAGCGTTAATGGAAATTCAAGAAGTCTTTTTAACTCATGGATTAAGTTGTGCAAGTTTTAATTTGCCTGATCCAGGTCTTATAGATGACATTAACTTTGAAGACTATG
This sequence comes from Discoglossus pictus, assembly GCA_027410445.1. NCBI lineage: Eukaryota > Metazoa > Chordata > Amphibia > Anura > Alytidae > Discoglossus > Discoglossus pictus. The sequence goes on from CM050164.1 coordinate 476,208,055, forward strand.
ACATTCAACTACAAGCAGAAAGAACAGAAGAAAGACTTGCAACTTTAAATACACTACAATTGCAAGCATTTCATGCCATTAAAAATGCTATAGATGATGACATGGTGACAGAGCGTTATTTCTATTTTGATGGACCTGGTGGATCAGGAAAAACATATTTGTACAATTTATTAATCAGTTCAGTACGAGCACAAGGAAAAATAGCAATGGCGTTTGCCACTACTGGAATTGCTGCACTTTTATTAGAAGGTGGAAGAACTGTTCATAGTGGATTTAAACTGCCAGTGCCTATTTTAGAAAATTCTGTGTCAGATATTCGCATGACATCCTTACAAGCAAAGAAATTTAAGAAATGTAAATTAATTATAATAGATGAGGCCACAATGATGTCATGCTATGCCCTCCAATGTATTGAAAGTTTGCTTCGTGAAGTCATGGATAATATTTTTCCATTTGGTGGAAAGGTAATGTTGTTGGGTGGCGATTTTAGACAAACATTACCTGTCGTTGTACATGGAAATCGAACAGACATTATTGAAACATGTATAAAGTCAAGTACAGTATGGAAACATTTTACCCATCTTCAACTGCAACAAAATATGAGATCAGAAGGCCAAACTGATTTCAATGATTGGCTTATTAAAATTGGAGAAGGCAGAACAGAAAAAATACTACATTTACCTGACGACACTGTAGAGATCCCACCTCATATGATTTGTCAACAAGATATTATATCGGCTATATTTGAAGGGAGCATAAATAACGAAGAATATTCCGAGCTTGCCAACCAAGTTATACTGACGTGTAAAAATAAAGATGCATTAATACTCAATAATGAAATCTTAAAAAAAATTAATGCACCACAAAGAAATTATCACAGTGCTGATTCTGTACTTGCTGATGACAATGAAAGTCAGGCAAACTTTTCAACTGAATTCATTAACTCTTTAACTCCTTCTGGAATGCCACCACATATTTTGCAGCTAAAGAAAGGTGCAATTATCGTGTTACTGCGAAATATGAACCCCAAAAAAGGCCTATGCAATGGCACAAGATTAATTGTTCAACAATTAAAGGACCATTTTATAGATACTGAAATTTTAACTGGGACACATAAAGGAGAGAGAGTTTTCATACCAAGAATAGATTAAGCACCAAGTGAAAGTAGTCTCCCTTTTATACTTCAAAGAAGACAATTTCCCATTATTATGGCATTTGCCATGATCATTAATAAATCACAAGGTCAAACTTTCAAATCTGTGGGTATTTTCTTGGAAGAACCAGTTTTTGCACATGGTCAATTGTACGTTGCGTTGTCACGGTGCAAAAATCCACAGGCTATTAAAGTTTACATTGAAAACAATGAAAGTCAAGGTGATTTATTAGAAGATGGACGTATTTTTACTAAAAACATTGTCTACTATGAAGTACTATAACTTTGCAGGATACAAACTAAAGCCATGCAAACATTTTGGAAAAACATTCAAAAATAGAAAACAATTGGTTGTTTAATTCAGTCATAATTAATGGAAGTCATGTTTATGGATAATTCGCCTCACAAAATACTTGCCTTGCATTTCTATGAAAAATTATGTTAAAATGTTAAGTCACTATGTTAATGTTTCTAATGTTACAAGTTTAAAAACAATATTTTCAAGTTATTTCATTCAACATATTACAAAGTTCATGTTAAGAGCTCAAGCACCTTTTAAGTCACAATGTAAATATTCTCTGTTATCTTAAGATTACTACCTACATTAATGTTTATCGCCAGTTTATGTGCTCAGTAATGAATTACTTTAATTACGTACGGTTTAAGGAGAGTTTTTACTGTATGCCTTCCTCTACATTCAATGTATATTAAACTTAACAATTATTATGATACAAATTGCATGTTCATACTGATTAATTTAAAGTTAAACTGTTTTTACATTCAAATGTTAATACTTTTAATACAAAATTACGTTACGAAATGTATTCAATATGTTCCTCTTTATAATGTTCAAAATTATACAAATGTTTTGACAACTTCAAATGTTACATAAAAAATAAAGTTCAAGTTTAAAAATATATACTTTCAAGGTTATTGATTACATATATTTTAAACTTCATGGTAAAAATCGGGACGTTTCAACAAGGCTTTTTAATTTTTAATTTCCTCTGGATTCAATGTATATTAAAGTTAACAATTCTTCAGATACAAATTTTATGTTAAAAAACCATTACATCAGCATTTTACAAAAATACATGTTCATATCACAATACTTACAAGGGTCAAAAATATATTTAAATAACTAAACAACTTAACAAACATATACATCACATTGCCGTCATTTTTTGACGGGCAAGTCGCTAGTATTAATATAATGAGGAAATCATTAAATGACCCGTAGAGGTGCAGCACCTTGGATCTGGATGGCCCTAAGCCAGCCATGGCGCACTACATCCACGAGGGGCGCGGCATCACCTGCTCCCCTTACAATATTGACAAAGATACAACTGTCTGAAACAGGAAATATGAGTCTATGGAATATTTAAAAAGTAAATATTTGATAATCTTGTGTATTTTGTATGGCGTTGCTTGAAATATTCACCTATTTGGAACGGTGCATTTATTTTAGTGCATATTACAAATAACTTGCATCCTGATAATTGAAGGTTGTACAATTATAGGTGTGAGGATGAGAAAATAGAAAATAGTTTCAAAAGAAGAAGGAAAAATAGTTTCTATGGCACCCTATAAATATATATATATATATGTGTGTGTGTATAAACAGGCATGTTACATAGTACATACATCTGGCATTGTGTATGTAACATGGAGTCTGGACATTTTCTGTTGGTGATACATTTATTATACACAATGTTTTATGCTCTTGGAGGAGATCATTTATTATTTCCTCATGTGATTAGAGCTGTGTGTGGTGTGTTTATACCGGGAAAGATCCATTATATATCAGGGACTCAACATTCTCCGGCTACGTTATGTAAACTCAATATCGTTAAATGGTTTGAGGAATATAAGTATCAGAAAGATGGAGATATTATAATTGGAGGAGTTCTCACTGGAAATAACCAAATGTTACAATATTCTGTGGATAATATAACATATCATTACATGACGTGTGTGGGGTAAGTTTCCATAAGACATCGCAGAAAGGAGACAGGTCTTGTAAGGAATAGCATAGACGGTGAGGAGTCTGCTACAGCATTGGAATATATGGGTATGACCTTCCTCATTCTAAATAGATCTTATAAGTAATCTACTAACAATTAAGGTTATGTCAGTAAATGTTATAGGTTTTTATGATAAAATGATTTTTAAAGTAATCTTAGATTAAATTCAAATGTAGTCCAGTGGATATGAGATTGGCCGAAGGACAGGTGCCAGTGAGACATTAGGGGAAGGGGTGGTTACTAGCAGAGCTCCTTGAGACCTTTGTGCATGGGTTGCTTAGTTTAGTACATGTACTAATGATTTTACTTAAAGGTTTCCAGAGAATGTTTCACCTTTGCAGATGACACAGAAGCACCAAATCAGACGTGTAATCATCGTAAAAACTGGAAATAATCAAATATCTGAAATATAATGGAATTCAAAAATAAATTCTAAGAGACCTCCTGCTAAACACCTAATAATATGGCGATGACCACAATGGAGGAGGAGCATACCTTGGGGCTTATTACATATTATAATTTAAAAAGTGTGAAAATAATTCAGCACAAATTTGGGATAAACCAGTGGGATTTTTGATTGTATAAAAAACAATTAGAAGAAAAATTAGAGTTACTAATGTCAATCTATAGATTATAATGAGGCCGGGGATTCATTATCAGACTATATTCTGCCTCAATAAACCATTAGGTCCGACTTCCAGTGAAAATGGTGTAGAAAACACATTAAAAGAGATCACATCTAGGATAAGTCTAACAAGATCATCAGGGATTATCAGACCCGTCTTCTTTAGATTCATTACATTGTAAAGGAAATGTTTAATTCACATCTGTCGCCCAATTTATGTTTTAATGTAATGGCAGCGTCTCACATAGAGTAATAATGTAATGTAATATAATGTATCCCACATAGAGTAATAATGTAATGTATCCCACATAGAGTAATAATGTAATGTAATGTATATCACATAGAGTAATAATGTAATGTATCCCACATAGAGTAATGTAATGTAATATAATGTATCCCACATAGAGTAATAATGTAATGTAATGTATATCACATAGAGTAATAATGTAATGTATCCCACATAGAGTAATAATGTAATGTAATGTATCCCACATAGAGTAATAATGTAATGTATCTCACATAGAGTAATGTAATGTAATATAATGTATTCCACATAGAGTAATAATGTAATGTATCTCACATAGAGTAATTAATGTAATGTAATGTATCCCACGTACAGTAATAGCCCCCAGCGATACACTGAAAGACAACAGAAAATACATTAAAAAAATTATATATTTTTAGACTATATTCTTGTTTTTATTTCTATAACAAACAGGCACTAACATTTCACAAAATAATATTTGACATTAATTACAAGCATATACTGGGGGCATACAGCTCATGATCTGCCCACTCAGCATAAGGACCCCTGACCTCATTAGAAGGTGCCAGGAATGCTCCATCTTTAAAGTAGTGAAGATCAGAATAGACACATTTCACATTTATTTATATTAAAAACCTAGCGACTCGCCCGTCAAAAAAATGACGCGATTAAATGTGTATGTTTGTAATTCTGTTTTGCCGGTAATATGTGTATTTGACACTTGTAACCTTTTTCTGATCTCGAAAGAAGTACAATTATTATATGAAACATGTTTAATTTTTGAACATGGTAGTTTTTTTTTGACAAACTGTTAAAGTTTTTTTTTGTAAAAGTGGTAACATTTGAATGTAAGAACAGGTGAACATTAGATTAATGAGTATTGTAAGCTTGACATAATGGTTTTTAACATGCAACTTGTAGATTAAGAACTGTTAAAGTAAATATATATTGAATCCAGAGGAAGGCAAACAGTAAAAACTCTTCTAGAATCATAGCCAATTTGTATCAAAGGGGTAAAAATAAAATTCCTTCCTGACCCCATTAACTGGTGATGGGATTACTCCCTGGATTAATAGTTTGCATCAAATACTACATTTACATTGTATAACAAAACGTCCTCCTCCTGTTAATATAAACTTTGAAATATCTACAATTAGCCAACTTTAGCTTGTTTTTTGTTAAACTTGTAACATTGTAAACAGTAACATAATTAATTAACATTTGAACTAGATTTTTTTTTAAATACAAGACAAGTGTTTTGTGGGGCTATTCATGCAGAAACAGTACTTCCATGAAATAGTAATTAGTTATTTTGTCGCTGGTGCTTTTTAATGGTTGACATTTGTTTGTTGGTGTTGTAATTGTTGAAAATGGCACATAGAGTTTCTTATGTGGAAGAGTGGTTCTCTAAAAAGAGAATGCGAGAAATTAAAGTTCGTCCGAGATGTGTAACCACTGTTCTCTATGTGTTTTGCCATTGTATGGAGTTTCTTATGGAAATAGTGGTGCTGTAAAAAGATTGTGAGTGACAGAAAAAGTAATTATTGAAATTAAACCACTGTTGTGGATATTTTTTGTTTGTTTTTTGTTATTAAATTGTCGTACAGGTAATTAGTTAGTTTTTTTTGCTGTTTCTGTGCCATGTGTGGTGTTTTTGGAATGAAAGTTACAGTACTTCATAGTAGACAATGTTTTTAGTAAAAATGCGGCCATCATCTAATAAATCACCTTGACTTTCGTTGTTTTCAATGTAAACTGAATTTTTTTTTTGTGGTGCATTTTTTTTTAAAAATATTTAATTATTGAGGAGCAATGCATCCTTATTTTTGCATGTTAGTATTACTTTGTTAGCAAGTTCTGCATAGTCCTCGTTATTTATTGTACTTTCGAATATAGCCGATATAAGATCTTGTTTGCAAATCATATAATCTGGAATGTGCACAGTGTCCTCAGGTAAATTTGGGATTCGTTCTGTTTTTCCTTCTCCAATTGTAATAAGCCAATCATTGAAATAATATTCTCCTTCTGATCTCATATTTTGTTGTAATTGAAGATGGGTAAAATGTTTCCATAGTGTACTTCACTTTATACATGTTTTGATAACGTTGGTTCGATTTCCATGTACAACGACAGGTAATGTTTGTCTAAAATCGGCACCTAACCAAATGACCTTTCCACCAAATGGCAAAGTATTAGCCATGACTTCACGAAGCAAATGGTCAATACATTGTAGGGCATGGCATGACATCATTGTAGATACATCTATTATAATTAATTTAATTTTTTTATTTTTTTTGCTTCAAATGATGTCATTCAATTATCTGACACTGATGTTTCCAAAATACGCACTGGCAGTTTAAATCCACTATGCACAGTCCTTCCACCTTTTAACAAAAGTGCAGCAATTCCACTGGTTGCAAATGCCAGTGCTATTTGACCTTGTGCTCGTACAAAACTCATCAATAAATTATATAGATACGTTTTTCCTGATCCGCCATATCCAACGAGATAGAAATAACGCTCTTTCACCATGTCATCATCCAGGGCAATTTTGATGGAATTAAATGCTTGCAATTGTAATGTATTTAAAGTTGCAAGTCTTGCTTCTGTTCTTTCTGTTTGTAGTTGAATGTCATAGTCTTCAAAGTTTATGTCGACTATAAGACCTGGATCTGGAAGATTAAAACTTGCACAACTTAATCCATGAGTTAAAAAGACATCTTGAATTTTCATTAATGCTTTTAATTGTGCAATAGGCTCATTGTATCATTACATATCAAGTATTTAGCCATATTATATTAAAATTTGTCCCACAAAGCTAATGCATTTGGAGCATTTGAGAAGATACAAATGAATGCAAATTGTTCCTTCATCTGCCATGGCATTTGACATAGTGCTGTTTCTTCTAGACATCTTTCCCATTCTGTATCATCAGCTAGGAAGTTTCTATGTCGCGCAGCTAAATGAAATGATTCATATATTATTATATTCATAACAGTTCTTAAGTGTTCAAAACTTTGTGCACCAGGAGTGTAACGGAACCCATCACTGTTTTACCCTGTTTTATGATTATTATGGTTAAAATATGATCCTACAATATGTATGCTGGTTTATGCTCTGCAGAATATTAGCCAGACTTTTGCAGACCTAGGCTAATAGATAATCCTATTACAGAGACTCAAGAGATAAGAAAGTTGTAAAGGATCCTTGCATTTTCCAAAGTGTCATTCTCTGATAAGAACAAAGAAGAATGATCTAATTAATGTCTGATTGTATCCAAGTTGCCAGGGAGGTGTGACTCACCTATTGTCCTATATGTGTATTGTATGGGGGATATGTGCAATGTCTGTGTGTAAAAGATACTTTTACTAACTTTTGAACCCCTGGTCTGATTCATGCCATTTTTGTATATGTTGTTCCCCTGGGTGAGAGCTATTGAATGGTGTGGGACTTAAAGGTGTACCCCTTGTATTTGGGGTACATCCAGAATGTGGTTAAAATTGTGTCTGTTTTAATTGTGTTACCTGTTATCTGAGGGGAGGAGACGTGGGGGTTGAACCATGTATATAATTGGCTGTTGTGATAATTATGTGGGTGTAGCCCTTCAGAGGGCACCATTGCATAAAAGGAGATTCCCTGTCATTAAAGATATAGTTCTACCTGACCCTTCAAAACGTAGTCTCATCTCGTTATTGAGGGGATCGCGATATCATACTGGGGATTGCTATGCTTTTGCATACTCCCTTGAGCTGTAACTACTGAACGCTTGTTCCTGATGTGTCCTCCCTGGAGGAGAGGTCTTCCCCACACGGTCCTGGATGCTGGAGATTCATACAGGGTGGAAGGAAGACGGCGCGGCTCCAGCTAAACTACGGCGGTTGTGGAGTCTGTGGTGGTTGAGGTGTCCGGTGCGGTACTTGTAGGCCTTGGCGCAAACTAGGACGCGTCTATCAACGGAGGTACCCGGTCGGGGTGCCAGTAGATCCGTTACAAGGAGCATTTAGAAGTAGTAGTCGTAAGCAGAAACGTTCAAGGTCTCTTGGACTGACAGTGTAAATTCTTGGGATGTTTTTATTTCCACAGCTTTTTCTTTGTCGCCATAATCCATTAACGAAAACATAATGATATGGAATGTCAATATATAACAATTCCCTTGCCTGTAAATCAGTTGAATTTATTTGAAACCATGCAGTTAGTGTAGTGTGGCGAAGCTCACTTTGTGCAAAGCATTTGTTTCATTTCCAGCATGGAAATACACTAAATGTCTTTGTGGCAAATGTGATCGATCGTGCATTTCAAATTTTATAAGACGCCACATAGCTTCTGGCGCACTTACATAGCGAGCATCTACATGAGATGCAAGTTCATCATGTACTAACTCAGTGCTTTTGTTATTTTCAGCACTTTTGACGACTACAGTAGTTGCATCATAGCCTTTGTAAATATATTTGTAGACATATTTAATGGATTTTATAGAAGTGCAGGCTTCAACATTAATGTGAGCATTATACTTCATGAGTAAATGTGGATTGTATGGTACCATATATCTATTGTCAACGTTTTTGGCGCGAATAATGGCAGTTTGTCCTTTTCTTCTTCTATATAATGGATATCCATCACAATTAGCATAAGGTTTGTCTCTATAATCTTTGGTAAATTCTTTTGTACATTTCTTATTTTCCATACATGGTCACTGTAGATTAATATCTCCACACGGTCCATGAATCATACGAAGAGTTACAATCTCATATAGTCTACCTTGTAGTCTCTCACTTATATTTTTCTTGAAGGATTATAAGAATATGTTCATGTGGAAGTCCTCTTTTTTGAAATGCAATAGTATAAACATAAGCCAGACATTTGCCAAATAACTGAGTTATGGTTATGTCACGTATTAATTCATTTAATTTGATTTTAAAGACTCTGGCCACTAAATCCGGTCTATCGGAAGCAGTTTGGCTAATTAGCAAATTGTGTGTAATTTCTGGCTATTATGGATTACATGTAAATGTAATAAATAAATCTGGTTTCCCAAATTTTGTTACAATAGCCATGGCATCATTGTATCTTTCTTGCAAATTGCGAGGAGGTCCCTGGAAAGAAGATGGTAAAATGATGGCTTTGCCAGCTGTCATGTCTCTGCTTGTAGTAACCTCAGCGACATAATCCATCAATCCACAATATTGTTCTACACGTAGTTTATCTTGTTGATATTTTATGAAGTTTAAATTATTGGCCTCAACTTGCAAATAGGAATCAATGATCCATTGTTGTGTTAGTTTTCTACCACATAAAATCGTATTGAATCCATTTCTAATGGCAATTTGAGCCACTATAAATTCAAGAATGGAAATATTATTTCACACTTGTACTTTAGAATTTTAGTAACTCTGAAGGATTAATTTTGGTTGCCAACCTGCTTCCCCATGTGGAAAAAATATGGGATATGTCATTGGATCTGAATTTGTACTTATATTAATGAAAGGTTGCTCCTCATTTCTGGAATATATTCTAATGTCTAATGTCATCAGGTATGGAGAAGACCTTAAAAGCTGCATCTTCCCAGGAGCCAATATATTTTATTAATATTTCTACTATATGCTTGTTATTATATTTGATGACAGAATTATTTCTAAAATTAGTTCAAACTTTTTCATATGTTTACTGTATCTTGCCTGGCTTTACTCCCCCTTCCCCCTTTTATGGCCTGTATAATTTGCCTAGATCTCCTCCTTTCCACATGTCTTGGCATTTCCTCTCTCCTCTCTGCTAATTGCTAACTGCTCTCTCTCTCTCTCTCTCTCTCCCTCTCCCTCTCTCCCCCTCTCTCTCTCTCTCTCTCTCCCTGTTCTATTGGTCCCTTATACCATATTTTATTGTTTTCTTTTAGCCCCAAATTTTACCTGCATCTGGTTTCAGAAGGCCTCACTGGTTACTCTGAATTCTTGGAGTTCTGCCCTCCCTCCCTTCCCCTCACCCTCCCACCCCATTTCTGATTAAATATATAGTGAAATGGGAATCACCTGACTTTCCTACTTGCATATATTATCTCACCTCTAGGTGCAGACAACATTTTAAATGCTAGAGCCCTCACCTCTGTTCCTTCTCTCTCTCTCTAAATGAAAAACCTTTCTAACTTTCACTTCTCTTCTGACCCTTTTTATTCCTTATCTGTTTAATCTTTCCCTGACTTCTGCCCCTTCCATTCCTTTTAGATTGTAAGTGGCGAGTTTTCAGTCTTCTAGGATGCTTTGGGAAAAAGCACTTTCTGCAAAGATTCTAAGCTCAAAACAGGGTCCTCCATTTTTGGAATTTTGTTAATGCTGTATTTTACCTTGTTTTTATCCCCTGTATTGCGCTACGGAATATGTTGGCGCGTTACAAATAAAAGTTAATAATAATAATAATAATGTCTCTCTGAAATGGTGGTTCTCCATCGTCATTTTGAAACACCATTGCAACCTCATTTTATGTTGGCAAGTTATAACTGTGTTTATCAGTATGTCGATCTCTTTTAAGCACCATATTGAACTTTAGGATTGGCAATTGATGTATTTCTGCATGAAGTTGTTGTTCCTTTTCTACCTCTGCAAATTTTTTATAAGCTTTACTGTAGAGATTGTTGTCCATAATGTTATTTAGCTCTATAAAAACAGTGGGTAAGCATTTTTTATTTTCTTGAAGCTGCATACGTTGGTCAACAGCTTCTCTTGTATCTATGACATATAGTTGAGCAAATTTTCTTCGCTCCCCTTCTTCTGGATGTAAATGGGAAGTACGATGGTAAATTTCTCCTTGGACTTTAAAGCAGTAGGGCCATGTCCTGGTACATTAGCGGCTAATGTTGCCCCCATAGATGCAAAGGATATGGCACTATTGTAGGATCTTATGCTTGTTTTGAAATTTTTGTAGTTGGGAAAAGCAGGCTCAGTCATAATGTTTTGTGAATATGTTGGGAATTGTTGTCTTTCTGGAAATTTCACCTTGCCTTTTTGATAGCAACTAATGAACTGGCCATCTCTTGGTCTTTCCTGTTTGAAATGATAAGCCCCACAAAACTGACAGACAATATTCATATCACCACAATTATGAACCTCTACTGCTAAAGACTTAAGTAAAGGATTTGGAGAACATATGTCAATATGAGTCTGTAAGTCATCAGTAGAAATGTTATCCAATTGTTCAGCAACAGGTTCTAAATGCTTTTATTTTTTTGTTGCCTTTTTAAGGGTTGATTTTATTTTTGCAGGTGATAGTCTTTTGCTTTCAAGTCTTTTGCGTTCTTTTTCTCATTTTGCGGCTAATAGTTATGTGTTTCATGTGAAATGGTGGCAAATTTCACTGTGGTACGTGCTGCATAGTTTGTCTTACGTGCCGCATGAAGTGTTCTTGAGTGTTTGTTCCGTTTTTCAAGTAAGGGTAGTAATTTTCAGTCCTTAGTCTCGTTTTCATTTTTTTCGTCTGCCATTTTTTCTCTTGCTTCGGGATTTTTCAAGTTTGTAAAGTGTGTAAATGTGATTGAAATGGAGGTGTAACCTGCCTTGCAGACGTCCTGGGTGCCCCCCCCCTTGCTTTGGGCAATGTTTTTATATATATTTGTGGTGTATTTTTTGTGTTTTGAGTATTTTCCGCTGTGCGCAGTTAGTCCGTTAAGTCCGTATTTTTGTGGGTTTTATTGTTGTTGTAAGGACGCAATTTTTTCTTTTGCTAAGTCCAGCGGCTCTTATTTTTTTTTGTAAGTCCGTAGTTCATCATTGCGTTTTGTAAGCGTTTCAGGAGTCGTAGGGATGAGCGCCTAAGGCCTACGGCGCTCATCACCAGTGCAGCAAGCACCTTCGGTGCTCCTTGCCATCAAATGCGCCCGCTTGTCGCTTCGTGAGGGCCGCAGTGGCTGCGAGGAGGAGAGAGGAGGAACTAGTACAGCAAATGAATTCTTGTGTCCACCCTCTCTTTCTTCTCACCCTCTCTTATGTACAATGTACATTTGCACTGTTGCTGACCTGAGGTGTAAGTGTCAGCAATGTGTGCAGTGTGTAGTGTAAATAGGCTGCGTGCGCAAGGGGAAACTGTTTGTTTAGTCGGATAAAGTGCCATTTTATAATCGTAATGTTATTATTTGCAAGTTAGTGTTGTAAAATGGCGGCGATTATGTATGAGTGTTGCAAGCATTTTCAGTGCTTTGTAATATTATTAGTATTTTGTACCTCGTACATTCCTGGGTAAAAGTCGTACTTGCCTGGCGGTGTTTTGCGCGTTTCGGGGTCATGTAGACTTGTTTTTATTTTTTTCAGCCATCATTTTATTCTTGCTTCTCTGATTTTCGAGTGCCGAACCTCTGCAAATTCAGCTTAAATTTGCATGGAACCTCACTCCCAGACGTCCTGGCTGTCCCCACGGGCTGTGTGTCATGTGTTTTTTTTTTTTTTTTGTGTTTTTCTGGTTTTATGAGTTCTGTGGTTCGGCTATTAACTTCGTATTTTTGCAAACTCATAATTTTTTTTTCTGTCCCACGCCTAACACTTTTTTTTCCCGAAGTCCCGCGTTCTTCAACTGCTTGCAGCCTAAGGCAATTTCTCATTTCCTAACTGCTTGGAGGGGGTAGAGATAACCCGTAATGAGCAGTTTCTGGGTCTCCAACACTGGAGAGGGAAAGTAGCAGACATGGGAAGGGGGAAGAATGGTGACCTCTTTTGGTCCCCTAGACCCAGTGATGGTTGTAAATACTACCAGCTGTTTGTACTGGCTTGGTTGGAGGGGCATCCCGCATTTCCTAACTGCTTACTTCAATACCTAAACTGCTCGCCTCGCATTACTGCTTTTTTCAATGCCTCAACAGCTCGCCTCGATTTGCAAGGCTCAGTGGAGCATCTTTGGCGCTCATTTCTGCCTAAGTCCCATGTGTTTCAATGCCTCAACAGCTCGCCTCGCTTTTCGAGGCTCGCAGGCGATGATCGCTTTGGATGTAAGTGTTTTCAGTTTCTCTGATCCTAATTAGTTACTGAGCACCTTGGCTTTGTACTGGCCATACTGCATTCTAGCTCTCTAACTTCTAGCTTTAGTATTTGGATTCACTCGTATCTTGCTCCCTGACCTTGCCATTTGGTGACTACTCTCCACTCTGGTACATGACCCTTGCCATTAGGTGAATACTCTCCAATCTGGTACATGACCCTTGCCATTAGGTGAATACTCTCCACTCTGGTACATGACCCTTGCCATTAGGTGAATACTCTCCACTCTGGTACATGACCCTTGCCATTAGGAGACTACTTTGCACTCTGGTACATGACCCTTGCCATTAGGTGACTACTCTCCACTCTGGTACATGACCCATGCCATTATCTGACTACTTTCCACTCTGGTACATGACCCTTGCCATTAGGTGACTACTCTACACTCTGGTACATGACCCGTGCCATTATCTGACTACTCTCCACTCTGGTACAAGACCCTTGCCATTATGTGACTACTCTCCACTCTGGTACATGACCCTTGCCATTATGTGACTACTCTCCACTCTGGTACATGACCCTTGCCATTATGAGACTACTTTCCACTCTGGTACATGACCCTTGCCATTAGGTGACTACTCTCCACTCTGGTACATGACCCATGCCATTATCTGACTACTTTCCACTCTGGTACATGACCCTTGCCATTAGGTGACTACTCTACACTCTGGTACATGACCCGTGCCATTATCTGACTACTCTCCACTCTGGTACAAGACCCTTGCCATTATGTGACTACTCTCCACTCTGGTACATGACCCTTGCCATTATGTGACTACTCTCCACTCTGGTACATGACCCTTGCCATTATGTGACTACTCTCCACTCTGGTACATGACCCTTGCCATTATGTGACTACTCTCCACTCTGGTACATGACCCATGCCATTATGTGACTACTCTCCACTCTGGTACCAGGCTCTTGACATTATATGACTACTCTCCACTCTAGTAGCTGACCTTGCCATTATGTGACTACTCTCCACTCTGGTAGCTGACCTTGCCATTATGTGACTACTCTCTACTCTGATACCTGGCTCTTGACATTACATGACTACTCTCTACTCTGGTACATGACCCTTGCCATTAGCTGACTACTCTCCACTCTGGTACATGACCCTTGCCATTATGTGACTACTCTCCACTCTGGTACATGACTATTGCCATTATATGACTTCTCTCCACTCTGGTAGCTGACCTTGCCATTATGTGACTACTCTCTACTCTGATACCTGGCTCTTGACATTACATGACTACTCTCTACTCTGGTACATGACCCTTGCCATTAGCTGACTACTCTCCACTCTGGTACATGACCCTTGCCATTATGTGACTACTCTCCACTCTGGTACATGACCCTTGCCATTATGTGACTACTCTCCACTCTGGTACATGACCCTTGCCATTATGTGACTACTCTCCACTCTGGTACATGACCCTTGCCATTATGTGACTACTCTCCAATCTGGTACATGACCCTTGCCATTATCTGACTACTCTCCACTCTGGTACATGACCCATGCCATTATGTGACTACTCTCCACTCTGGTAAACTTCTGTAAAAACTTATTGTGTTTGCTTATATAGAGCCCTATTCAATTGGCCAAATCACAATTGAATGAGGCCCTATGTAACTATGTAACAATCTCATATTATCAAAAGTACAATTAAAAATATAAACAAATAAATAAATAAATAATGGCCTCTCTCTTGTTATATAACCATATATATATATGTAATATAGTTATAGTAAATGACACCATAAAACTGTGATAATATAAAGTAAAAAAACAAATAAAACAAAACAAGCAAGCAGATGTGCCATTCAATGTGTACATCATAAAAATGACCGATAATAATATAAATATTTAATATAAATCCCATATATAAAATACTATAGGCTCTCTAAGCCGAGGCACTTATTACATAAATATGCCCGAAAACGACAACATATACAATCTAAATATTGAGGTGTATCAGTACCCACAATTGGCTACAAACACCTAGCCATTACATAGAAAGATTATATATATAATCATAAAAAAGTAAGTACACATGGATACTCTGCAGGGGGAAGATATTGTACCCCCACTAACATGCACTGGTACCAAAAGTGTATATATACATACACCCACTCTCAACTTACAGAAATCTGCATTAATAAATAAAATCCTAGATTCCATAAAGTGATATCTTCATCGTGACTCCCTTACACCAAAAGGAATATATATGGGTGTACAAAATGCGTATATGAAGACCAGAAACTACATCAAGAAACGATACTTAACCCAACACCTCCCACAGACCCAGCTTCAGTGGTACCCTTCACTGCTATGGACATGGTTGATGTGTGTGGGGTGACTGCTGTAATGCACGGGGAGCTAACGATTTGCATAAACGTGTAATGTGGGGGAAAACTCCAATAGCTGATTTAAGCAATATCACAATTTTCAACACAAGATTTCCATATTTGTCTTGATCTGGAAAGTCAGAGTCTTGGCCTAGTCTCCAATTAAGCTATTCTTTGGGGGGGATAAGGAACCTACACAACCTGCAAGTAGGGTTGTTTTTCTTGCTCTTTTCAAGTCTAATGAAGAGCCAGTTGAGACAGTAATTCTAACATCTTGAGAGCTGGGGACATTTTGAATACAGTGCTGATGGTGTTGAAGGGTGGAGGAAATAAAGATGAGTATTTTATCTCAGAATGTGATAACATGTGATAAGATGATCTTGAAGTGCTTGAATGTTGTTGTTTATGCCTGGAAGACTGCAGGCGTATTACAAAGACCAAAAGTCATTATGTAGCACTCATTTAGCCCCAATAAATTGCTCCAATTGTAGAAATCGTAGCCCGTAAAGGAGCCTGCAATACTTACGGCTATTAAATTGGCCTCCCTCAGCTACCCGCAAATGATCTGCGGGTTACAGGTGGAAAAACCCTACTGGACGTCAAAATCTGGACTCTGTCCAGCTAAGCCTTTGATCTGTCAAGCCCGTAAATGTTACAATCACAAATCGCTATTAAATTGCTACAAATCCCCAAGGATGCACCGGTGTTTAAACCCATACATGGCAAATGGAGCCAAAAATATTACAGCCTCAAAATAGTACCCGCAAAGGGATTAGAGACAAGTTCTCAATACTGTAAAATACAATATAAGCACACCACTAGACTTTAAAATATGGGGAGAGCATGGAAAGGCGTTACAATTCATTGCACGGCATTCCCCAAATAAAAAATAGGCATATAAAAAAAAAATTTAATCATATGTTGGAATGGTCATGTAAGTGCCAATATGAAAAACCATGCTGCAACATGCAGAAAGCAAATAAAGACACACTACCTGATTAAATAGCAACACAAAAACATGA
Organism: Discoglossus pictus; assembly: GCA_027410445.1. Lineage (NCBI taxonomy): Eukaryota > Metazoa > Chordata > Amphibia > Anura > Alytidae > Discoglossus > Discoglossus pictus. Next base: position 476,224,504 of record CM050164.1, read on the forward strand.
AACTACTGCCATATTAACCCTTTCTCACTCACAGAGGCTCTAATGTGGACCCTAAAATAGAAATAGGACCCGCAAAGGGTTCATACAGAGATGTAAGGATGCACCAGTAGCCCATAAAAAGACAGTAAACCACTGTTAAACAATACAAAAGCAGGGAAGTTCCCATTGTGACATTAGTGTAAAAATAAAACATATGCCCCTCTCCTCAAGTGACATTCATCATATAAACATCATATACCAGTGGTTCATGAGCCTTTCCTCCAGACACACCAGACAGGCCAGATACAATCCTTAACCATGAGAACCCAGGTGACCAAATCAATGGCTCCTGTTGAATAATAATTGCCTCATCTGTGTTTACACACTGTTAAACAGAAAACCTGACCTGTCCAGTAGCCCCGAGGATTAGCTTATGAAACACTGCTATACACATTGCCAACAAGAATTGATGCAGCATTTAAAGTGATAGCACACTTATATAAAACCATGTACAATTATTGAACTATGGAGGATATCATCACTTAGCAAACACTGAGGCACAAAAGAGCAATGTAATATATCAATACAAATGAAAATTACAAGTCAAGAAATACATGTGAATAGGCAAGGCCATGTTGAGGCCTGCCACTACAGTAAAACAAACAGCAAAACATTAACTATATCAATGCAATCAGAGACATCCTGAATCAATAAATAATCTGATACCATTGTCTGTAACATTTGTTTACCCTGTATCAAACAGTGGGTGTGATCTATATATGGAGCAGAGCAATCATCAGCTGGAATGTCAGATAAGTCTCAGATCCACAAGTGAGCAATTCCAAACCTGAAATACACCTGCCTATTAACAGGTGCTGTAATAAACAAGCTATATAACCAAATTCCCAACAAGTTATCAGCACATCTGAAAAATCATGGATTCCCAACATGACAGAGAGATGCATGAGAATATGGATGCATGGTCACATTTGAGGTACTATTGTTTGCACAGCATATGGCATGATGGAGATCTGGATGCAATGTGTGTGATTGAGGAGTGGATCAGGAGTGTCAGAGAGGAGTGTCTGGGAGTGAATGAAGGTGTGAGTGGTAATTTGATCCATGACCATGCATAGTATCATGGTGGAGGATCAGGGAGGGGAGAGAGCTCTAGTAGCACAGGGAGAGAGGGATTTAGGGGCACCTGCAGACAGGGAGGATAACATTGATGTCGGTGATCAGCTGTTGGGGGGCACAACAAGAACTGGGTGCCAAGTAAGTGCTGGCTCTGGCACTGCAACAGGCACAGGGGATTAAGCAGGTCCAGGAGCCTGTAAGGAAGGTACTGGTACCTAATGTACACAGGGAGAGACTCACATTAGAGGCGTTAACTGATGGGGAGGTGTAATGGGGAGGTGTATGAGCATTTTAGACTTACCTGTGCCAGTCTTGGAGAGCTCTATGAAGTCCTGATTGAGGACTTTGAGCCTCGCGCACGGATCGACAGAGCTATACCATGTGTGGCTTTGTTGGTATGTTTGTTATTATTTGTGCAATGTTGTTTGTGTTAGCCTCGCTAATGTTTATACTATAGCTTTTTCATAATACAAATTAAATGACCCTGAAAGGCAACAGATATGCTCATCACCATCTATTCTGTTCAATATGTGTTTACATTACTGCATCATAATCATATTTTTAGATGAATACCACAGAGTCTGTATCCACATATGACGCAGTGCCCACACCCATACATGTACTCTCTTTTGAATGTCAAACCAACTTGAAGTAATAGCAAATTGTACTCAGAATCAGTTTTAACTATAGCTATTGACCAGACATTTCATTGATACAAATTATGAAAATGATGTTTGCTACCAGGATTTACATTATAGTTATTGATGCCCCATATATCTTCATTCATAACCATAGGGCTTACTGTGCAATTGTATGCCATGTGGGCAGGGGTGTAGAAGCCAGAATAATTCTAGGGGGATCCAGCTCATTGTATACATCAGCCAGAGAAAAAGCTTAATTACATACAGTATATAAAAACATCCTGATATCTGCAAGGGTATTTGTCCACCCCATTTGAGGGTATGATGGTGTATATGATATTCACATTGCATGGTTCTCAGCACACCCATATCCACCGGTCCTGGAATGCCCACTGCTTCCGCTGGCTCAATCAACTCTTTCAGGGTCTGCTCCTATCCACAGTATGTAATGTTTGCTGGAGGCCCACCAACGCTTGCACAGGCAGCTCTTGCCTCCTCTGCCATCTTTCTCTTCACCTTCAGCCGGCTATCATCATATCTGTATTTGACAGACTTGACATCCCTGTTTGCAACCCCTAATGCCACAAAAGATGAGGCTATCTCACTCCAGGCCATCACATGTCTCCCACCATGTATAGCGGGCACGGATTTACCGGAGGAGGATGTCCATCTATTCTAGGCTATGATTGGGTGTCCTGTACTTTTCCATAGCCTTTTGCCCTTAAAACTGTGACTGGGTTCCTGACCTCTCTGTTCTCTCCCTCAGGTCAGTCCCTCATCCCCACTACTCCCCCCCTGAGATCAGGCTCCTGACTCTCTTCCCCTACTCTTTGTGTGCCTACATCTGGAGGCACATCCCTTTCCCACCTCCTGCTCTCCTATACCTGTACCTCCCCTCCCTGACCTGGCTCTCCTTCTCTCCATTTTTTCCATATCTCTACTTATTCTCTACTTACTCTCCTCCTCTCCTTACTCTCCTCCTCCGGTTTTCCCTTCTCTCTCTCCTCATTTTCCTCCTCCCCTCCTCTATCCTCATGGGATTTATGAAATAAATATAAGGATAAATCAATATAATATATACTTGTATGTGTATGTGTATGTGGTAAAAAAGAATGTGTGTATTATGTGTAGTATAGTAATTGTATGGTGGGGGTAGGTGTAGATGTGCTGTGGCCTACAGCTATCTATAGCTATATGTAAGTATTAAAATATGTGCTATAAGTTATTAATTAAGGGTTACAAATGAAGGGTTAATATATCTCAAAATATTAAAAAAAAACACAAAGCTTCTTCTCTCTCTATCTCTCTCAAAAGTTCAGAAAACCACCAACGCCTGTGTGGTCACTTGCTAAGCTACAGCACAGTCAATGAGCTTTTGAGCCCTTTAAAACCCCTTTCTGCGGTGTTAATTGCTGTTCCCGACTTTCTATTGACTGTAAGGTCTGTGTCGCACTCCATGATTTAGATTGGAAATGCCTCCCGCATCTATTTCATCCATGTGAATATCCCAAAATGGGGGGGCGGGGTCTATTTAGCTACAGATAATCCCTGCCTCTGGCCAAAAGAATTCCCATCTACATGGACGATCTTCGTTGAAGGAATGGATTGCTCGGTATCCAGGCTAGTGAATCCGGAACATGTACATGTGCTTTACCTCAGGAAAATAATAAAAGCCTTCCCGTTAAAGGAAACACACCATCGTCTTTGCGTTCCAAGTAACAAATACCACATTATTTTTTACAGCAATCTCGATATCACATTTTTACATCGGTGGGAGGACCTATCCAAAATCCTCTCCCCGATCAGTATCATCCAGTAAGAAAATGGCAGCTGGTGGGCAGACTTGGATGATTAGAGCCAATCAGTGGTGGATGAATATGGGGGCTTGGCTTGGGGAGGGTGGACCACTGGGCCACACCCACAGAGAATCACAGTGGTAAAACAGAACAAAGGGCCTGTAATTACCCCAAAATCTTCCAGTGACATCTTGTGGGTAAGAACTGGAATTACCTATCATTTTCTACAACTATAATTAAAACATAACAGTATATTAGTTAAGGGCAAACCGATCTTGACAATCACTCCCCCCTTGCATCTCAGCAAAGAGAGGTGCTCTTCATGGATTGCCCCGATGAGCGGGCCTCTTGTAGGGACAGCCCGTCTATGTTCTGTTTCGTACTTCCCCATCTGTGTTTAATTATAAAGTCCTTTGCCTGGAGCACAAGACTCCACCACAGCCACCTCCCATGGTCTCCAGCTACTCAATGAAGCCAGCACAGTGAGTTGTGGTCTGTGATCACAGTAAAAGGATGTCCATCTAAATAGGGTTTGAGCTTTTTGAGGGCCCACACTATCGCCAAGCACTCTTTCTCATTGACAACGCAGGCTACTTCTTTGACGACCAGTTCACGGCTTGTTAGCAATAGGATGCTCCTCCCCTTGCTGATTGACCTGACTGAGGACAGCCCCAAGTCCATAGGTTGAAGCGTCCGTGTGAACCAAAAAAGGGTCTGGTACAATCCAGGTTAGTGAGTACTGGTGCTCGCAACAAGGCATCCTGCAGCCAACGAAAAGCAGTTTCACATGCCGGGGTCAGTATTAACCATTTTAATTCTCATGTATGCAAGAATATTATAACAATGGCTGAAGTTTTTGTGAATATGTATTGTAAACCATTACATAATACTTTGTAACATGCAACTTATATTTGAAATAGTGGTAAACCATTTTTTATTTTTTTAACAATACTAACATTTTGAATTCTGAGTTATGCATGAGTAACATAACAATAGCTCAACTTTCTATGAATAAGTATTTTAAACCATTACATAATGCTTTGTAAAATGCAACTTTTAGTTCAAGTACTGGTAAACCACATAGGTATTGGATCCAGATGAAGGCAAACAGTAACAAACGCCATTGAAACGTAGCCAATTGTATCAAAGGGGAAAAAATGAATTCCTTCCTGAGCCCATTAACTGTTGGTTGGACTACTCCCTGGATCAATACTCTGTATTTAATTATTAATTTCAATTTATGAACAAATGGTTATCCTCCTACTAACATAAATCCTTAATTATATACAATGAAACAACTTTCCACACCTTTTAAAATACAATGTTGAAACACTAACTTAATATACTAAGAAATAACCTGGAATTGAACGAAAATGCCACATAACTGTTTTGTGGGGCCAATCATGCAAAAAGGTAACTTCTAACACATTCCAATATGTTACTTTGTCTTTGCAGTTGTTTTTTTTTTTGTTTTGTTATTCTTATAGTTCTTGAAAATGGCACATAGAGTTTTCTATGTGAAATAGTGGTCCTCTAAATAGACACTGCCAGGCATAAAAGTTCATCTGCGGGGTATAACCGTTGTTCTCTATGTTGTTTGCCATTATATAGAGTTTCTTAGTGAAATAGTGGTCCTCTAAAAAGAGCCTGAGTGACATAACATTTCATCCTCAATAAAACCACTGTTCTCTAGGTTTTCAGAACCTGTGTTTGGTAAAAATGTGTCCATCCTGTAATAAATCACCCTGATTTGGGGTTTTCTTCAATATAAACTTTTATCTCATCTGGTTTTGTGCACCATGAAAAAGCAACATAGAGTTGTCTAAATACAGTTTTTTTTTTAGTAAAAAAAATACTCACAGATTCAAAAGTTTTTCCTTGGGATTTATTTATGGTCATGGCAAATGCCATGATAACTTTAAATTGTCTCCTTTGAAGGACAAAAGGCAAACCACTCTCACTTGGAGCCAAATCAATAATTGATATAAAAACTGTTTCACCTTTATGGGTACCATTCATCATTTCTGCATGTATGAAACAATCTCTTAAATCCTACACAATTAATCTGGTCCCATTACAAAGTCCTTTTTGGGATTCATATTTCTCAGTAGCATGACAATGACCCCTTTTTTCAATTGCAAAACATGTGGTGGCATTCCAGATGTGTTAAAGAATTGATGGATTCTATACTAAAGTTAGATTGACTGTCTTTGTCATCAGCCAGAACTGAATCTGCACTGTAATATTTTTTGGGGGGTCAATTGATGAATTTTAAAATGTTGTTATTTAAATTCAAGGCATTTATATTTTGTAATGTTAATATTACTTTGTTTGCAATGTCTGAGTAATGGTCGTTATTGAGTGTTTAAAAAGATTGTCGATATGAGTGATTCCTTTCAAACCATTTGTGATGGAATTGCATTGGTATCATCCTGTAAATTATGTATTTGTGGATGTTTTCCTTCTCCAATTTGAATTAGCCAATCATTGGATTAATTTTGGCCTTCAGATCTCATATTTAGTTTTGATTTCAGATGTGTAAATATTTTCCACAGTTTACTTGTCTTTATACATGTTTCGACGATGTCAATCCTATTTCCATGTGGCACACCAGGTAATGTTTGCCTAAAATCTCCTCCTAACAACATCACCTTTCCACCAAATGGCAAATCATTATCCATGACTTCTTTTAATAATCTATCAATACATTGAAAGTCATGACACAACATCATTGTTGCCTCATCTATGATAATTAATTTACTTTTTGTTATTTTTTGGCTTGTAAAAAATTCAGTCAAATATCACCTTCTAACAAAAGTGTGGCAATTCCAGTGGTTGCAAATGGCAGTGCTATTTGACTCTGTGCTTGAATGCAACTCAAACAATTATACAGATAAGTTTTTCCTGATCCACCAGGGCCATCCAGATAGAGATAATGGTATTTGACCATTTCATCACCTGTATAATTTGTCATGGCGTTAAAAGCTTGCAATTGTAATGAATTTAATGTTGCAAGTTTTTCTTGTATTTTGGTTTTCAAGCTCAGTGTCATGCTCTTCAAGGTTTCTATAAGTCCTGCACAATTTAATTTAACTTGCACAATTTAGTCCATGAGCAAGAAATATTTCTTGAATTTGCATTAATGCTTTTAATAGCACAATGGCCTTATTGTAAAGTTTTCACACATATGTAATTTAAATGTTTCCCACAAAGCTAATGCATCAGGTACATTGCAAAAGATGCAAATTAATGCAAATTGTTCTCTCATTTGCTTTGGCATTTGACAAAGTGCTGCTTCTTCTAGACATCTCTCCCATTCATTATCATCTGCCAGGAAGTTTTGATGTCTTGCAGCTAATTGGAAAGTATCCTAAACTATGTCATTGACTGTGCGTAAATGTTCATAACTTTGTGCACCAGGAACATGTAAAAGAAGTAATCTTAAACTGAAATGTTCAATGTTTCTTGGACTGAAGGGCATACATTTTTGGGATATTTTTTTTATTATCTTTTTTTATTGTCGCCATTGCCCATTCATGAATACATAGTGATATGGAATCTCAATGTATAAAATTTTTCGGGCCTCAGTGTCCTGGAAATTTAATTGAAACTGAGCAGTAAGTGTTGTTGCTCTATGTTCATTTTGGGCTAAGGCATTTCTTTCATTGCCTGCAGTAAAGCAAACAAACTGACTTTGTGGCAAATGTACAGCTAATCGATACACAGCATGTGACCGATCATGCATCTCAAATTTCAGAAGATGCCACATTGCTCTGGAGCACTGACATAGCTAACATCTAAATAATTTGAAAGTTCGTCATGTAAAATTGGATTCTCTTGTTCATTTTGTGCACCTTGCACAACAACAATTGCTGCATCATATCATTTGTATATATATATATATATATATATATATATATATATATATATATATATATATATATATATATATATATATATATATATTTATATACATATTTGATGGATTTGATAGAAGTGCAAGCTTCCACATTGATGTGTGCATTGTACTTTATCAGCAAATGTGAATTGTATGGAAATACACATCTATTATTGACCTTTTGGCCACGAATAATAGCAGTTTGTCCTTCTCTTCTTTTATACAAAGGGTATCCATCACAATTTGCATAGGTCTGCATTTGAAATTATTTTAGGAAGTCTTTTGTGCAATTTTTATTTTACATACATGGTGAATTTGGACCATGAATCATTCTGTGTGTTAGATTCTCATAAAGTTTTGAATGTTTTTTCTGGATGTGGCAGTTCAGCAGTAATTACTGAATCCACTCTGTCTGTCAATTAATCTTTTTCTTGTAGGATCATAACTATATGTACATGTGGCCGGCCTCTTTTTTGAAATTCAATGGTATGAACAAAAGCCACACATTTCCCAAATAAGTGTACTTTAGTTATCTCGTGTATTAATTAATTTAGTTTTATTTTAAATACTCTCGCCACTAAATCTGGTCAGTCAGAAGTATTTTAGTCAAGATGCAAAGTTTCCTTTATCTCTGGCCATTGTCGATTACATGTGAATGTAATGAATACATCTGGTTTTCCAAATTTTGTCACAATAGCCATGTCATCATTATAGCTTTCTCGCATATTGCGGGGAGATCCTTGAAAGTGGATGGCAAAATGATGGCTCTTCCAGCTGGAATGTCTCTGTTAGTAGCCAATCAAGCGACACAATACATCAATCCACAATGTTGTTCTACTCAAAGCTTGTTTTGTTGAAATTTGATAACATTTAGATTATTTGCTTCAACTTGTTGATAGGTATTAATAACCCATTGTTGTGTGAGTTCCCCCCACATAAAATAGGATTAAAATGATCCTGAATAGCAGTTTGTGCCACTTTATATTCCAGCATAGAAATATTGAATCTAACACAAACTTTACTATTGTGATAACTTTGCAATTGTCATTTTGGTTCCCATCCTGGCCCACCATTTGGAAAGAAAATGGGATATGTCATTGGATCCAAATTACAGCTTAATATATTTTGTTTATATATGGATATATTGTGTGGATATATTCTAATATCCCACTGAAAAGGTGGCTCACCATCCTCATTTTTAAACACCATTGCAACCTCATTTACTGTTGGTAAATTATAACATCTTTGATCAGTATAGCGATCTCTTTGAGAACCATATTAACTTTTGGCATTGGCAATTAATGTAGTTGAGCATGTGCCTGTTGTTCTTTTTCAACCTCTGCTAATTTTTTGTATGCTTGACTATATGGCCATAATTTTATCCAGCTGTTCCAAGACTATTTGCAAACATTATTTATTTTCAGGAAGCGTCCTCCGTTGTTCTACAGCTTCCATTGTATCTAGGACATATAACTGTGCAAATTTGATCTCCTTCTTGTGGGTGTAAATGTGAAGTCCGGTGGTAAATTTGTCCTTGTAGTCTAAAACAGTAAGAACCATGTCCTGGGACATTTTCACCCATTGAAGCAAATGAGACCTGATGTTTTTTTTGTTTTTTTATCATTTGGAAATGTTGAATCGCTCATTATACTTTGTAAATATTCAGGAAATGTGTGTTTTTGTGGAAGTCTTACCTTTCCTTTCTGACAGCAACTAATAAACTCTCTATCAGTTGGTCTTTCCTTCAGAAAATGATAGGCCCCACAAAATTAATAAACCACATTGAGTAATCATCAATAATGCGAGTCTACTGGTAGTGCTCTAAATAAAAGACTAACCCGAGCTTCCTAAATATAGATATCACTATTACTATGTATATCAACATTGGTGTCATGAGGCAATATTGGGTCATTAGGCAATGTTTCACAGACATGTTTTTGTTTAATTTTTCTTTTCTTGAAGCTCCATCAGACTCAGTTTGTCCCTTTTTACTTATTTTTCTTTTATTTAGAAGTCTCTGTCTGTCTTCTTCTCTTAAGCATTGGGAAGGCTTGGGGGACTGTACATCTCTTCACCTTTGCTTTCTTTCCCTTGCCACTCTTCTTTTGCGTTCAACTGTGTCTTCTCCATCGTCCACCATTAAAATCTGTAATTTTAAATACAGGTGTAACATAAAATGTGTTTTTTTATTGTACATATTGTTTTGACCTGTCATCAATGCAAAACCTAAAAAGCAGTAATGAAACAGTAAAATTACCTGAAATGAATTTTTAAATTTTTCCTTAAATTAATGAATTAATAAATCAATGTGTTCTTTTTAATTGACATACATGAAAACCTAAAGAGCTAAGCATATATATCTTGATAAATTAGTTAATGGGATTTTTTTTTGTCTATTTTTTATAATTAATTATTAAGTAATTAATAAATTAATATATGTTAATTAATTAATCAATAACTGTCATCAATGCAAAACATAAAGAGCTAATCATGTTTTCCTAAAGAAGTGCATCATTGAAATGTAAAATTCATATGCAAACACAAAGAGCTATGAGTAAATTATAGATTGGCCTGAAAAGGATTTGTAATGTTTTGATTCAATTAATTAATAAATCAGTCAAGTTATGATGTTTAATTTGCATACATTAAAATATAAATAGCTAAGCATCTATGTATTTATAAACAAGGTCTTTTTTTATATATTAATTAATCATTAATTCACAAATTAATATATGTTAATTAATTCATCAATAACTGTCATCAATGCAAAACAAAAATACTTAATCCTGTTTTCCTAAAAAAGGGCATCATTAAATCCTTTACCTGGAAAGTTGATCTTATTGCAGATGAAATGCAGCAGAGCTCACACTCTGTGTTCAGGCAGGTGCCGAGATGAGCAAACTGTAAAATGACATGAAAAGCATTTTTAATGTTTGGATTCAATTAATTAATTAATCATTGAAAGAATCATGTTTAACTGGCATATGTGCAAAACGTAAATGCCTAAGCAGAGATACATTCATAAATAAATGCAGTATAAAATATTAAATGAAGCATGTGTCAGAGCATAATAAACTGATTTAAATATTTAACTGCTTAGAGGCTCCTATCCCTGTCAGCCAATGAGCAGTAACACACATCTATAAGTGTGCTGTAAAATGTAATTTTTTTGGGCCATTATAAAATATAATTATTTTTGTAATTATTAATAATTAATAGTAAATAAATAAATGTACGTTAATGAGCAGTAATCCAGATATATAAGTGCAGTGTAAAATCTATTTTCTTTAGTGTAGTGTTAATTAATCATTTTTAATCATATTCATTAATCATTTAAAGTATCATGTTTAATTGGCATACGTGCAAAACGTAAAGGCCTAAGCATGGATATATTAATAAATAAAAGCAGTATAAAATAGTAAATGTACCAGGTTTCAGAGTATAATAAACTGATATAAATATGTAAGTCCTTTGAGAGTCCTATCCCCTTTAGGCAAAGAGCAGTAATTATTAATATTTTGTTGTAATTATAAATAATTAATAGTTACTAAATTAATGTACGTCAATGAGCATTAATCCATATATATAAGTGCAGTATAAATCTATATATTTTTTAGTACAGTGTAAAATATACAATATATTTTTTTAATAATAACTACTATTTAATAATTAATAAATTAGTGCTGATTAATAATTAATGAATCAATTACTAAATATATTATAAAGAGCTAAACATTTATGTATTCATAAAGTAAAGGCAGTGTAAATTATATATTTTTTGATAATGATTACTAATTAATAATTAATCAATTAATGTGCATAATAATTAATGAATCAATGAATATATATATTAGAAAAAGGTAAGCATTTATGTATGCATAAAGTAACAGCAGTGTAAAATATAAGATTTTTTTTTTTAATAATATATTTTTTTTACTAAATATACTTTATCTTTTTGGAATTAATATCCAGCAATCAATATCCTGAGAAGCTAGCAATCTCTTTGGATGTTCCAGTATCAGAAAATATCCACTCAGACTGTTTATCACCTGAGGAGAAAGTGTCAGCAGTGTGACAAGTGTGCAGTATATATATAGGCTGCGTAAGCGAGACAAAACCGTTGGTTTGGTAGGAAAGCCGCCATTTCAGATTCGTAATGTTTTTATTTGCAAGTTAGTGTTGTAAAATAACAAAGATAGTGTATGTCTTACGCGCCTTTCAAACATTTCCGTCCTTCCTAACAGTGTGTTTGTGTTCCTTGTATGTCCCTGGCAAACTCAATGTGCCTGCGGGTGTTATGCTAACTTCCGGGTCGTGTAGCCTCGTTTTCATTTTTTACGGCCATCATTTTTTCCTCACTCAGCTGATATTCCAGTGCGGAAACTCGGCAAATCTGGCTTAAATTCTCGTGGAACCTCACTCCCAGACGTCCTGGCTGTCACCCTGTGCTCTTATTTTTTTGCAGCTTAATTCCTGCAAATTTGAATGCCTCAACGGCTTGTATCGCTGCGCGAGGCTCGCAGGAACACCTTTGGCGCTCATTTCAGGCTAAGTCCAGCGTGTTTCAATGCCTCAACTGCTTGCAAGGCTAGCAGGCAATGAGCACCTTGGGCGCTCATTGCCTAAATGCTCTGAACTCGGAAGGCTTCTGTGCCTCAAAGGCTCGCCTCGCTACACAAGGTTCACAAGCATGACGATGAATCATAGTTTGACAATGATAATACAGTATGTGATGCTATCTGTCAACCACCCCCTGGGCTAAACCCCTAGCACTTTAATTCCCTGTGTCTCTTCTGATATAATAATCACTCTCCCATCCTGGTGGGCTCCAACAAAGCTTTAGACAATGAATCTGCTTCTGAACTCTCAAATGTGGAAACTGTGGATCCCTTTAAATTCTATTCAACTATATTTTCATTTCACATCTCTATGGTGTTATCTTGCTCCATGTCATCAAATTTCTCTCTCTGACCATAACCTCATAACCTATTTCCACAGACCCTATATCTCTAATTATTACTTCTTCCTGGGTTTTCTCTTTGCGATTGAAGAAATTAACAAAGACCCCACTATTTTACCCAACATGACTCTGGGATACCACATCTATGATTCCTGTGCACAACCAAGAAAGGCTATAAAGAGTGTGATGCAGATATTATCAGGATCGAGTTCAGCAATTCCTAATTACTCCTGTACTGGGCACAGGAAGCTGGCCGGAGTTATTGGGGACAAGTCTTCTCATACAACATTGTCAATAGCACAAGTGCTGGGAGTATATGGATACACGCAGGTAAGTGACACGTACTTTATCATTTTACATGGGTATTTTTTATTTGGATTAGAATGTAGAATAGAGTCTGTTTCCCAGATATGTATTGGATTTATATTCTACCAGGGAAACTCAACATTTTAGATCATGATTGTTAAAGGAGAGAGAAGGGGAGAGAGAGGGGGAGTAGAGGGGGACAGGGAGAGAAGGGGAGGGTAAGATAGGTGAGAGAGAGGTGGAGAGAGGGAGGGGTAGAGGGAAGAGTAGATAAAGGGAGGGAGGGGCGAGAGAGGGAAGGGAAAGAGAGGCAAGGGGGAGTGAGAGAGAGAAATGCAAAGAGAATGAGAAAGAGAGAGGGAGAAGGAAAAAGAGGGAGAGAGGGAGAGAGAGAAGAGGTGGGGAGATGAAGAGTGAGGAGAGAGAGGGAGAGAGATAAAAGGGAGAGGAGAGAGAGAGAGGGTAGAGAGGGAAAGAAAAGGGAAAAAGAGAGAGGAGAGAAAAAGCGAGAGGTGAGAGAGAGGTGGAGAGGGAGATATGGGCAAGAGAAAGGGAGAGATGTGTAGAGATTGAGAGGGAGAGATGGAGGTGAGAAGAGGGAGGGGTAGAAAGGGAAAAGAGGTGGGTGAAAGAGAGAAAGAGAGAGAGGGAAGTGGTAGGGTGGAGTGAGAGGGTAGAGAGAGAGTAGTAAGAAAGATGGGAGAGAGAGGGGAGAGAAAGAGATGTGAGGGGAGAGAGAAAGGGGTTGAGATGGGAGAGAGAGAGAAGGAGAGAGAGGAAGAGAGAGAGAGAAACAGGGGATGAGAGAGGGGGAGAGAAAAGATGAGAGATAGATGGGGAAAGAGGGAGAAAGAGGGGAGAGAAAGAAAGAAGGGGAGAGAGAGGAGTTAGAGAGGGGAGAGGAGGAGAGAGGGGAATAAAGTAGGGGAGAGGATGGTAGAGAGGTGAGAGAGAGAGAGAGGGAGAGAGAGAGGGAGAAGGGATGGGAAGGGGAGAGAGAGAGAAGGAGAGAAAGATGGGGAGAGAGGGGAGAGAAGGTTGATAGGAGGAGGAAGAGAGGGAGTGGGAGGAGAGAGGAGGAAGGGGTAAAGAAATAAGCAGAAAGAGAGAATGGTGGGGAGAGAGAGAAAGAGGAGAGAAAGGGGAGTGAGCGAGAGAGGGAGGGAGACAGAGATGGAGAGAGAGGGAGGGGGAGGGCAGGGGGAGTGCAAAAGTTGGGGAGAGAGAGAGATGAGAGAAAGGGGAGTGAGAGAGAAAGGGGAGGGAGACCGAGAAAAAGAGAAGGTATGGCAGGGGGGAGAGAGGGGAGACAGAGAGGGTCGATAGGCAGGGAGAGAGAGGGAGATGGAGAGAGAGGGGAGAGAGAGGGGGAGAGAGAGGGGAGAGAAAGGGAAGAGAAAGGGGAGAGGGAGAGACGGGAGAGAGAGATAGGGAGAGAGAGATGGGAAGAGAGGGAGAAAGAGGGGGAGAAAAGAAAGAGGGGTGAGAGAGAGAGGGAAGAGGAAGAGAGAAGGGGGGAGGGTGTAGGGTGAAAGAGGGGGAGAGAGAGTGGGAAAGAGAGGGATAGGGGAGAGAAAGAGGAAATAGAGAGGGGAGATAGGGGGTGAGAAAGAGTGGGAGAGAGAAATGGAGAGAGAGGGAGACAGAGTTGAGAGGGAGGGAGAAAGAGAGGAGTGTGGGTGAAAGAGGGGGAATGGGTAAAGAAAGAGTGTGAGAGAGTGGTGGGAAGAGAGAGAAAGAGGAGAGAAAGGAGAGTGAGAGAGAGGGGAGAGAGACAGAGGCAGAGAGAGAGGGGGAGGGCAGAGGGGGCAAGAGAGAGTTGGTAGATAGAGAGAGGAGAGAAAGTGGAGCAAGAGAGAGAGAGGAGAGGACACAGGGAGAGAGTGAGAGGGTTAGTGAGGAGGGACAGAGAGAGGAAGAGAGGGTGGAGAGAGAGAGAGGGGAAAGAGAGGAGAAGAGGGGGGATGAAGACATGGGGATAGAGGGGAGAGATAGAAATAGAGGGGAGAGAAAGAAAGAGAGGGAAGAGAGAGGAGAGAGAAGGAGTGAGAGAGAGAGAGAGAGGGAGAAAGGGGAGAGAGAGGGGAAGTGTCAAAACTCAAATTAGAGGGGCTCAGTACACCCCTAATTTTCCTACTGTAGCTTATAGCAGCAATCTGCAGGTTGTAACTGTTCAGCAATTTAGAACCGACATCATGGAGCCGCAGAGAAATCAGACCACACCTTTATTTAGTGTATAAAAGATGAACACTTCTTTATTGGTACAGAGATATTTTAATCACAAAATAAACCATCATCCAGTTTTAGCCCATCCTCTTGAGCCAGAGAGGTTTGATTCATCTCACCCCACATGAATTCTTCTCTGTTAGAGGGGTTTGTAAATCTCCTCACCCGGTCATCAGCCATAATTCCCTGCCCATCGCCAGATACACAAGAGCTAGGGTCATCTGTCTGGGTCACTAATATCCCAGGCCTGTGTTCATACTGAGGCCTGCAAAGGGGGCAGAGGACATTCCAACCTCCAGAAAAGAAATGCTCAAATTAATCAAGCAACACGATATTCACAATTGTTGCTTTTAACATAACATTGAATGTCCATTTGGATATAGCCTTGATGTTATCAATTAGATGTGTAAGAGGCCCAGATAACAGTAGTAATGTTGGGGTGCAGGGGAGCCCCAAAATCAGTAATGACAGCTAGTTTCTCCATCCTAGTAAGGTCTAATGTCATCACTGATTTTGGGGCTCCCCTGCACCGCAACCAATAACTCTGTTATTTGGGACTGAATGACAAAAATTTGTCTTTCGTTTATGTGTCATGTTTAAAGAATTAATATAGTTAATATGTCAATATAGTTATATCATATCATGGATGTAATGTGTGAGTATAGTTGTATCATAAAGGTAATGTGTGAGTATAGTTATATCATGGATGTAATGTGTGAGTATTGTTATATCATGAATGTAATGTGTGAGTATAGTTATATCATGGATGTAATGTGTGAGTATAGTTATATCATGGATGTAATGTGTGAGTATAGTAACTTATGTGTCATCAGCGAAAATGGAGACACCACACTCCAATCCTACCTTTAAGTCATTAATAAATATGTTAAAAAGGAGAGGACCTCATACTGAACCCTGAGGAACCCCACTTACCACATTAGTCCAATCGGAGTATGTTCCATTTACAACAACGCTTTGCTTCCTGTCTTTTAGCCAGCTCTCAATCCATGAGCAGATATTTACTGCAATTCCTGTATCTCTTAGTTTGCACAATAGTCTCCCATGTGGCACTGTATCAAAAGCCTTTGCAAAATCCAAAAATACTACATCCACTGAGTTGATCCAGGTTCCTACTAACATTCTCATAGAAACTAATTAGATTTGTTTGACATGACCTATCCCTCATACATCCATGTTGACTCCTACTTATAATTCTGTTCAAATAGATATATTATTGTATATTATCCCTTATTAACCCTTCTAAAAGCTTCCCCACTACAGAAGTGAGGATAATTGGTCTATAATTCCCCAGATTTGCTCTTGCTCCCTTTTTAAATATAGGTATCACATCTGCTTTTCTCCAGTCATCTGGTAGAGACCCGGTGTTTTGAGTGAATCTTGAAAAATTAAATATATTGGTTTTGCTATTAAAGAACCCAGTTCCCTCAGTACCCTTGGATATATTCCATCAGGACCCGGGGCTTTATTAACATTTATTTTTTCCAACCACTTTTAGATTACTTCCTGTGTTAACCAATTAATTGGCAAAGGTAGTGTAGCCCCATTACGTTGCAGTGTCCCAAACACTGGTACCTCCATTGTGTATACCGAAGAAAAGAACCTATTTAACTCATCTGCCTTTTTCTGGTCACTAATTATCATGGCCTGAGTCACATTGTAATGTTCCTATAGCTTCCTTCCTCGCCTTCTTCCTATTAACATAATCCGTATCTTGATCTTTAAATCATTGCTAAGCCACATTGGATGGGATTTACTCCTTTTACTTTTATTCCCACATGGTATCTGCCAATGTGTATGTATATTTAGTAAGGATTTAAATGTTGGCCATTTATGGTCAGTGTTTTTACCTATCAGTTCTCTGTCCCAGTCTATACTTTGTATTGCTGCCCTTAGACCATTAAAATCTGCACTTTTAAAATTAAAAGTTTTCGTTGGACACTTAAAATTTTGTTTTGTTAATTCAATCTCAAATGAGACTGTGTTGTGATCACTGTTTCCCAAAGGTGCCCTATTACAACATTTGATATTATATCAATATTATTTGTGATGACTAAATCTAAGATAACCTGGGCCAGATAATGATCCCTGAGTGTACTCAAGAACCTGCTCCCCTTAGCTGAACTGCTGGTCTCTTTTATCCAGTTTATTTCAGGGTAATTAAAATATCCCATTATTAGAATTTGCCCGTGCTTTTCCAATCTGTAACAATAATTTTATTTCCTCACTTTCAGCTATATTTGGGGTTTATATCATACGCCTACTAATATTCTTTTGGAATTTGCTGCTCTGCTATTTAACTCTACCCACAAACATGCAAATTTATCACTAGGTCCACCATAAATATCTTCAATGACTATAGGCTTAAATTCAGGGTTACCATGCAGACAAATCCCTCCTCCTCCTTTTTTACCATTGCCCCTATCTTTCCTAAATAGGTTATAACCATCCAGATTAACTGTCCAGTCATGAGATTCATCCCACCACATTTCGGTAATGCCTATTAAATCCCATTTTTCATTAATTGATAATAATTCTAACTCTCCCATTTTTTCTGGCAAGCTTCTGGCATTAGCAAGCATACACCTTATGTTATGAGTCTGTAGTTCTGAAGTGCCTGCCACTGTACTTGAATTACTTACCCTGAATTACTTACCCTACTCCCTATTGACTATACTATCCCTCCCCCCATCTCCTCCCCTATGAGTTGTTAATTCATCCCTTATACCCTCTACATTTCTACCACATTACTTATATCTAGTCCCTCCCCCCCACCTACTAGTTTAAAAACTCCTTCAGCCTTTCTACCATCCTATCCCCCAGTACAAAAGCTCCCTCATCATTAAGGTGCGATCCATCCATCTGTAGAGATTGTACCAAAGTGAGAAGTCAGCCCAGTGCTCTAAAAACCCAAACCCCTCCTTAGTGCACCACATCTTTAGCCACGCATTAACCTCCATAAGCTCCTTCTGCCTCCCTGGGCTAGCACGTGGCACTGGTAGTATGTCAGAAAATAGTACCTTGGAGGTCCTTGCTTTCAGCTTATTACCTAGTTCTCTAAAATCATTCTTCATTCATTAGGACACTCCATCTTCCACTAACTTTTTCATTGGTACTAATATGTACCAAGATCGTCGGTTCATTTCCAGCCCCTCCCAATAATTTGTCTACCCGATCCACAACATGATGAACCCAAGCACCCAGGAAACAGCAAACTGTTGGATTGCTGGGATCTGGGTGACAAATCCCCCTGTCTACCATCCTAATAGAATCCCCTACAACCAAAACCTATCTGTTGCTCTGCCTATTCTACCCTCCCTCTCCTACAGTAGAGCTGTTCTTCCGGCTGTTAGATGGAACAGCTCTATTTGGCATTGCAATTTCTGAATGGACATCCCCAACAGTTTCACTCAATCTGGCAAATCTGTTGCTGTTTGCCAACTCAGAACTGGCCTGCCTCCCCCTGTTCCCCCTGATTCCCCTTCTAACTGTAACCCAGCTACCTCCCTGGACATCCTCACTAGCCCCAGATCCACCCTCCATGCTAGGCCCAGCTAAACTGTGCTCAGTGAGAACCAACCCCCTTTCCAGTGGAGCAATATCACTAAGTGCTGCAATTCTCCTCTCCAGATCTCCAATTTGAGCTTCCAGAGAGGTCACATGCTCACACCTCTCACAGAGGTATGGACCCTGGATCATCTGTTCCAGTATTGTATACATATGACAGGATGTACACCGAGTGAGGTTGCCACTGGACTGACTCATAATTATTATTATTTTCTACAAAATTTCAGTAGGAAAAATAAAGAATATAAACTAATATATTTGTAAAAAGTTTTCATCCTTTGCACTATAAATCTTCCCTCCCTTTTCTTTGACGTCCCATCTTTTATTTAAACTCCTATGCTTTTACTAGAATTTCACTTGATACAAAAAATTTCGCAATTTAACAAGTTTGCGTCTTCTCCTGTTTATATTAACTTCTGCCTTCTCACCTAGGCACAATTAGTGCACTTTGCAATTTATCAGCCACTAATTACCAGAGCTGATGCCCTCTTTTTCCCCACTGCAATGGTAAAACACTCCTCCGGGGACCCCAGAAAAAATAATAATTCCAAGGAGGAATGTACTGGATATGGAAGCCAGCACCCAATCTTGTGGCCTGGTTTGAAGGTTTCAATCCTCTAGGTTGTACCTGGATAAGCATATAACATTCCCTCTTCTCTAGAACCACTTTTTGGGCATATAATTCATCTGCTTCTGTGTCCATGGTCATAGTGTTCATTGCCAGGACCTCACTGTTCTCATTCAGACTTCCCCTTGGACCATCAACTTGACAGACTTTCTTTGTTGTTCCCACTGCCTTTTCCTTAGCAATGGTGTCCTCACCACCTGAATAGGCTGCACCCCCTGATCTGCCACTGTCCCAGGGCTGTTTGCTTAGTCTGTCTCTTGAACTGTGGCTGGCTTTCTAACATTTATTATCAGTTAAATCCCCATGCTACATACACAGTCCATTCCTAGGGCACAGTCCATACTTGGTTCTTTCAAGAACACAGGAACATGGTTGCTCCCTGATATCACAGTGGGAGTCCCATATTCCATTTATTATTATATGTACCCCCACTGTATACTACAGGCCTCATCTGGCCAAACTATAGAAAAAAAATGTACATTTGTACATCTTTATTGACACAGTCCTGTCAGAATCCATAACATTCTCTCCCCAGACCCCTTGACAGTAATTACTATCTTCATACCTCCTGGTTCTTAGGGGGCTGGTAACCAGTCCTCTTCATCCCTGTCCACATGACAGAGTTCCTTCCAGCTAGATAGCCAAAATCCCTCCAGGGATGCCTCATCTGGCAATTTAACATACTCAGCCACCAGCTGCAACTGGTTAGCTCTGGCATAACAGCCCTTCACACCTGGAACTTCCTAGACACCTCGTCCTCCTCATCTGAAGATAAACTGGGGCAAAGGACTGGGACTGGGGTGATCTGCACAACATTATCACCTGCCTCCAGTTTGTTCACCGCAATGCAGGGCTCATCCTTCAGCCTTAGCTCCTCCATCATGTCCTTGTATCCTTCTGCTGGACATATGCGACCACTGCTAACCAATGTGTCACAACCCATATTTGAGGACTCAGTATACCCATAATTCTGTGACTTATAGTTTATAAGAGAAATCTGTAAGTTGTGACTTTATTCATATCAGCACCAGCAATTCAGACCATCATGACTGATTTTTGGGGCCATGGGACCCCCAGCACCGAACACCTATTATTATTATTATTATTATCTTTTATTTGTATTGCATCAACATATTCCGTAGCGCTACACAGGGGATGAGAACAAAAGAAATACAAATTTAACAAATTCTGAAGTTGAAGAGCCCTATTTTGAACTTAGAATCTTAGCAGAAAGTGTCTTTTCCAAAGCACCCTACAAGACTGGAAACTCGCTACTTACAATCTAAAGGGAATGAAAGGGCAGCGACCCCGGAAAAATTAAGAGATAAGGAATAGCAAGGGTCAGGAAGAAAGTGAAAGATAGAAAGAGTTTTATTTAATGGGAGAGGGGAGGGATCTGAGGTGAAAGATTAATATGTTGGCTGAACCCTAGTGTTTAGATGATATATCTGCAAGTAGGAAGTCAGGTGTTTTCCATGGCTCTATAAATTTAATCTGAATTGCGGTGGGTGAGGGGGAGGGCACTTTTTCCGAGAATATCACAGATATAGTTGGCCTTAGGCAGGGTGAACTATCACCGAAAGAAAATGGATAGTACAGTAAGAGGGGAGTGAGAGAGGAATGGGAGACAGACCTTAGGAGACAGGAGAGAATGAAGGTATGTGAGAAGAGGGAGGAGAGTTGAGGTAATTATGCCAGCCATAAATGGGGAAAGGATGGGGGGAGGTGGAGAGAGCCAAGCTGGGTATAGTAAACAGTTAGGAATTGAAAACAAAAAGCTAGAAATCTTTCTATCTGCCAAGATATAATAACATGCATAATATTGATATTAATAAAGATATTGGCTCCAGGGATGGCACAAATTCCATTATCTACCTGATGGTGGTGTGCAAGCAGCTCTGAGAATCTCACAGATGCAGTAGGCCTTAGGCAGGGTGAATTAGCACTTTTGGTGGTGTGCAAGGAGCCCTGAGAATCTCACAGATGCAGTAGGCCTTAGGCGGGGTGAATTAGCACTTTTGGTGGTGTGTAAGCAGCTCTGAGAATCTCACAGATGTAGTAGGCCTTAGGCAAGATTAATTAGCACTAGCGGTGGTGTGCAACAAGTACCACAGTTACTGTATCATCAACTTTTACATATCTCATTGATAACATAAAGGCTATCAAAATGGACATAAGATGTGGTCTAAGGACTATGACAGGGTTTTTTCATTTTATGTGTAATATTTTAAAAAATGTATGTTCTAAGCCATGCTTGATACACTGACTTCCATCCTAAGTATTTCCCTCCCACCAAATGTACATATAAACAAATAACTTGTGTTTAACCACATAGAGCAACTTACCAGGCACCTGGCCTCTGACCTGGAGGTTGGAATGCCATCTGCCCCCTTGCAAGCCTCAGGATGAACCCATATCTGGAATATTGATGAACTAGCCAGATGAACCCAGTTGTGGTGTATCTGGCAATGAGAGTGGGGTTATGGCTGGTGACTGGGTGAGGAGGTCACATAAAGAATTCATACCTCCTCTAATAGAAGATCTTTCTATGTTTTATATATCTGAGTAACAATAAAGTCAGTCTTCCATTCACTAAGCGGTGTGGTCTGATCTCTCTGCAGTACCATGATGTCTGGATCTAAATAGCTGGTGTGCTGAGAGGAGAAAAAAGTCACAACCTAATATCCCACCTGATTATTTTATTAGATTGGTATCAAAATTATAAATTCTGCCTTGTAATATCTAGAAGAATTATTTGTCATAGCTTTGTCACATTATAAAGCATTACTGGTCAATTGAGTGTTCAAAAATTTACATAACATACCGTATATACTTAAGTATAAGCCTAGTTTTTCAGCCATTTTTTTAAGGCTAAAAAGGCCCCCCCTCAGCTTATACTAGAGTCACTCTCCCCCCGGTGTCCCTCTAACCCCCCGTGTCTCTGTGTCTCTCTAACCCCCGTGTCTCTCTCACCCCCACTTGTCTCTTTCCCTCCCCCCACTTCATCCTCAACCCCCCTCCTCATACTAAACCCCCCCGTATTCTACCCCTCGAAATACCCCCCACTTCCTTTCCCCTCACTTACCTGCATCTGAAGCTTCTGCTCCGGCCTCCGCTCCTTCGGGCGTCTTGACGTGGCGCGCATGTGACATCACGTCATTAGCATATACCGGGTGCCGGCATCCGGTATATGCTAATGACGTGACATCACATGCGCACCACGTCAGGCGCCAGAAGGAGCGGAGGCCAGAGCAGAAGCTTCAGATACAGGTAAGTGAGGGGAGGGGGGGTTGTTAGAGGGGTAGAATTAGTATGGGGGGTTTAGAATCAGGAGGGGGGGTTGAGGATGGGGGGTTGAGGTTGAGGAGGGGGTTGAGGATGGGGGGTTGAGGTTGAGGAGGGGGGTTGAGGAGGGAGGTTGAGGATCAGGAGGGGGTGGAGGAGGGAGGTTGAGGATGAGGAGGGAGGTTGAGGAGGGAGGTTAAGGATGAGGAGGGGGGTTGAGGTTGAGGATGGGGGGTTGAGTTAGAGGAGGAAGGTTGAGGAGGGAGGTTGAGGATGAGGAGGGAGGATGAGGAGGTAGGATGAGGAGGGAGGTTGAGCATGAGGAGGGTGATTGAGGATGGGGAGGGAGGATGAGGAGGGAGTTTGAGGATGAGGATGGGGGTTTGAGGAGGGAGGATGAGGAGGGGGGTTTGAGGATGAGGATGAGGGGTTGAGGAGGGAGATTGAGGAGGGAGGTTGAGGAGGGGGTTGAGGATGAGGAATGGGGTCGAGGAGGGAGGATGAGGAGTGGGGTTGAGGAGGGAGGTTGAGAATGAGGAGGGGGGGAAGAGACACAGGGAAGGGAGAGGGGAGAAGAGACACGGGAGAGAGGGGGACAAAAGAGGGTGACACAGAGGGCACAAGAGGGACACAGAGGGAAGCACATTTTCCACCCTCGGCTTATAATTGAGTCACTCATTTTACCTAGTATTTTGTGGTAAAATACGTACCTCGGCTTATACTCGGGTCGGCTTATACTCGAGTATATACGGTAAATTTTCATAAACCTTAAAAATCATTATAATTGAACGTTAAAAATAGAATACCCTTAAAAAATAAATATCACCAGTTGCTCTGGTCCCTTTACGTCATAAGTTAATAAAAGGGAGTTACAGGAACAAATAATAAATACAACTTTAATGGTTTTATGGATCACAACGCTGATTAAAATTAAATTGTTTAAAAAATCCAGGATCGGACACACAGTTTAAAAGAAACACAATCTTTGGAATAGGATTACCTCCTTATTAGTGTGAATAAATCCTTTTTACATATCGCACATTGGTGGGGTAAATCTATTCCACCATACAGTATTGTGAAAATAATTCTTCAGTCTTTTCTGTGCTTTTGGATCCTTGAATGTCCTATATCAATCCCCTTAATTCATTTCTGTGTATTGAAACCAACAGAAAAGCTCATAAAGGGACAAGGAGCTAATATAGTAATATAAAAATGTAATGGTCAGCTCTGTTGTCCATATTGCTGAAATAAATGCTCCTTCCCTTAGGATTTTCCTTCTTAAAATCAGTATAGTGGAGTGGGAGCAGTCAGCCCCTGGAAGCAGGCACAAATGAATACTCGTATCATAATAGTTATACTCTTACAATGAATTTGTGAAATAAATATCCCGCATAGGCTGAATACAAGTCAGTATCCCCCACTCACACAGACCATTAATTAATATTGGGTGAGGACAGGTTAGGATGCACAGTCTTTCAAACACTCAGACACTAGAGATGTCGCGAATAGTTCGCCGGCGGACTGTTCCCGGCGAACATATGCGTTATTCGACCCGCCCCCTATACTTTATCATTGAGCAAACTTTGACCCTGCATGTCACAGTCAGCAGACACATTCCAGCCAATCAGCAGCATTCACTCCCTTCCAGAGCCTTCTACCTCATGGACAGCAGCCATTTTGGAATCATAACTAACTTGCAGTCTTACTGAGAGGAGGCTGAGTGTAGGTGATACTGCATCAATAGGGAAAACCATAGCTAGGCTACTGTACACAGTGTGCAATACAGTCCTGAAGGACTCTTTTGATCTCTGCTGCAAGGACACCCCTGTGTCTCTTCCCCCCTTATCATCATCCTCCCCTCACCTTAGCACCCAACCCTAACACCCCTCACACTTATCCATAACACCCCTCAACCTAACACCTAACCCTAACACCCCTCACACTTATTCCTAACATGCCTCGCCCTAACACCCCTTACACTTATCCTTAACACCCCTCACCCTAACACCTAACTCTAACACCCCTCACACTTATCCCTAACACCCCTAACCCTAACACTCCTCACACTTATCCCTAACACCCCTCACCCTAACCCTAACACCCCTCACACTTATCCCTAACACCCCTCACCCTAACACCTAACCCTAACACCCCTCACACTTATCCCTAACACCCCTCACCATAACACCCCTCACACTTATCGCTAACACCCCTAACCCTAACCCTAACACCCCTCACACTTAACACCTAACCCTAACACCCCTTACACTTATCCCTAACACCCCTCACCCTAACCCTAACACCCCTCACACTTATCCCTAACACCCCTCACCCTTACCCTAACACCACTCACACTTATCCTTAACACCTCTCACCCTAACACCTAACCCTAACACTCCTCACAGTTATCCCTAACACCCCTCACCCTAACCGAAACACCCCTCACACTTATCCCTAACACCCCTCACCCTAACACCTAACCCTAACACCCCTCACACTTATCCCTAACACCCCTCACCCTAACCCTAACACCCCTCACACTTATCCCTAACACCCCTCACCTTTACACCTAACCCTAACACCCCTCACACTTATCCCTAACACCCTTCACCCTAACTTTAACACCCCTCACACTTATCCCTAACACCCTTCACCCTAACCCTAACACCCCTCAAACTTATACCTAACACCCCTAACCCTAACAACCCTCACATTTAACACCTAACCCTAACACCCCTTACACTTATCCCTAACACCCCTCACCCTAACCCTAACACCCCTCACACTTATCCCTAACACCCCTCTCCCTAACACCTAACCCTAACACCCCTCACACTTATCCCTAACACCCCTCACCCTAACACGCCTCACCCTAACACCCCTCACACTTATCCCAACACCCCTAACCCTAACCCTAACACCCCTCACACTTATCACCTAACCCTAACACCCCTCACACTTATCCCTAAGACCTAGCACCCCTCACACTTATTCCTAACATGCCTCACCCTAACACCCCTTACACTTATCCTTAACACCCCTCACCCTAACACCTAACCCTAACACCCCTCACACTTATCACTAACACCCCTCACCCTAACCCTAACACCCCTCACACTTATCCCTAACACCCCTCATCCGAACCCTAACACCCCTCACACTTATCCCTAACACCCCTCACCTTTGCACCTAACCCTAACACCCCTCATACTTATAACTAACACCCCTCACCCTAACCCTAACACCCATCACACTTATCCCTAACACCCCTAACCCTAACCCTAACACCCCTCACAATTAACACCTAACCCTAACACCGCTTACACTTATCCCTAACACCTCTCACCCTAACCCTAACACCCCTCACACTTATCCCTAACACCCTCACCCTAACACCTAACCCTAACACCCCTCACACTTATCCCTAACACCCCTCACCCTAACACCCCTCACACTTATCCCTAACACCCCTAACCCTAACCCTAACATCCCTCACACTTAACACCTAACCCTAACACCCCTTATACTTATCCCTAACACCCCTCACCCTAACCCTAATACCCCTCACACTTATCCCTAACACCCCTCACCCTTACCCTAACACCCCTCACACTTATCCCTAACACCCCTCACCCTAACACCCCTCACACTTATCCCTAACACCCCTAACCCTAACCCTAACATCTCTCACCCTAACACCTAACCCTAACACCCCTCACAGTTATCCCTAACACCCCTCACACTAACCGCAACACCCCTGACACTTATCCCTAACACCCCTCACCCTAACACCTAACTCTAACACCCCTCACACTTATCCCTAACACCCTTCACCCTAACCCTAACACCCCTTACACTTATCCCTAACACCTAACCATAACATCCCTCACCCTAACACCTAACCCTAACACCCCTTACACTTATCCCTAACACCCCTCACCCCCACAGATATTGTAGAGATTTATTGGGAGGAACCCCAGGCGGCAGGTGGAGATGGGACCGAGGTCTCTCTATATCACTGGACGGGCGGATCGGCTAAAACGGCCTGGGCACCCCCTTATATGTGTGGGGGTACCGTAACAATTGGTACCAATATGTACCAAGATCGCCGGTTCATTTCCAGCCCCTCCCAATAATTTGTCTACCCGATCCACAACATGACGAACCCGAGCACCCGGGAGACAGCAAACTGTTGGATTGCTGGGATCTGGGTGACAAATCACCCTGTCTACCTTCCTAATAGAATCCTCTACAACCACAACCTATCTGTTGCTCTGCCTATTCTACCCTCCCTCTCCTCCAGTAGAGCTTCTTCTTCCAGCTGTTAGAGGGAACAGCTCTATTTGGCATTGCCATTTCTGAATCGACATCCCCAACAGTTTCACTCAATCTGCAAATCTGTTGCTGTTTGCCAATTAAGAACTGGCCTGTCTCCCCCTGTTCCCTTTGATTCCCCTTCTAACTGTAACCCAGCTACCTCCCTGGACATCCTCACTAGCCTCAGCTCCACCCTCCATGCTAGGCCCAGCTAAACTGTGCTCAGTGAGCACCAACCCCCTTTCCAGTGGAGCAATATCACTAAGTGCTGCAATTCTCCTCTCCAGATCTCCAATTTGAGCTTCCAGAGAGGTCACATGCTCACACCTCTCACAGAGGTATGGACCCTGGATCATCTGTTCCAGTATTGTATTCATATGACAGGATGTACACCGAGTGAGGTTGCCACTGGACTGACCCATAATTATTAAGATTTTCTACAAAATTTCAGTAGGAAAAATAAAGAATATAAACTAATATATTTGTAAAAAGTTTTCATCCTTTGCACTATAAATCTGCCCTCCCTTTTCTTTGACGTCCCTCCTTTTATTTAAACTCCTACGCTTTTACTAGAATTTCACTTGATACAAAATTTTTCGCAATTTAACAAGTTTGCGTCTTCTCCTGTTTATATTAACTTCTGCCCTCTCACCTGGGCACAATTAGTGCACTTTGCAATTTATCAGCGTTCACTTGTAAGGTAAATCCACTAATTACCAGAGCTGATGCCCTCTGTTTCCCCACTGCAATGGTAAAACACTCCTCTGGGGAGACCAGAAAAAATAATAATTCCAAGGAGGAATGTACTGGATCTGGAAGCCAGCACCCAATCTTGTGGCCTGGTTTGAAGGCTTCAATCCTCTAGGTTGTACCTGGATAAGCATATAACATTCCCTGTTCTCTAGAACCACTTTTTGGGCATATAATTCATCTGCTTCTGTGTCCATGGTCATAGTGTTTACTGCCAGGACCTCACTGCTCTCATTCAGACTTCCCCTTGGACCATCAACTTAACAGACTTTCTCTGTTGTTCACACTGCCTTTTCCTTAGCAATGGTGTCATCACCACCTGAATAGTCTGCACCCCCTGATCTGCCACTTTCCCAGGGCTGTTTGCTTAGTCTGTCCCTTGAACTGTGGCGGGCTTTCTAACATTTGTTATCAGTTGGATACCCATGCTACATACACAGTCCATTCCTAGGGCACAGTCCATACTTGGTTCTTTCAAGAACACAGGAACATGGTTGCTCCCTGATATCACAGTGGGAGTCCCATATTCCATTTATTATTATATGTACCCCCACTGTATACTACAGGCCTCATCTGGCCCAACTATAGAAAAAATTAGCTTGTCCTGACCCATTTGTACATCTTTATTGACACAGTCCTGTCAGAATCCATAACATTCTCTCACCAGACCCCTTGACAGTAATTACTATGTTCATACCTCCTAGTTCGTAGGGGGCTGGTAACCAGTCCTCTTCATCCCTGTCCACCTGACAGGGTTCCTCCCACCTAGATAGCCAAAATCCCTCCAGGGATGCCTCATCTAGCAATTTAACATACTCAGCCACCAGCTGCAACTGGTTAGCTCTGGCATAACAGCCCTTCACACCTGGAACTTCCTAGACACCTCGTCCTCCTCATCTGAAGATAAACTGTGGCCAAGGACTGGGACTGGAGTGATCTGCACAACATTATCACCTGCCTCCAGTTGGTTCTCCCCACTGCAGGGTTCATCCTTCAGCCTTAGCTCCTCCATCATGTCCTTGTATCCTTCTGCTGGACATATGCGACCACTACTAACCAATATGCCACAATCCAGATTTGAGGGCTCAGTATACCCATAATTCTGTGACTTATAGCTTATAAGAGCAATCTGTAAGTTGTGACTTTATTCATCTCACCACCAGCAATTCAGACCATCATCCACAGAGTGTCATGAGTGATTTTTGGGGCCATGGGACCACCCGGAACCCAACACCTATTATTATTATTATTATTATATTTTATTTGTATTGCATCAACATATTCCGTAGCACTACACAGGGGATGAGAACAAGGGAAAAACAAATTTAACAAATTCTGAAGTTGAAGGGCCCTATTTTGAACTTAGAATCTTAGCAGAAAGTGTTTTTTCCAAAGCACCCTACAAGACTGGAAACTCGCTACTTACAATCTAAAGGGAATGAAAGGGCAGCGACCTGGGAATGATTAAGAGATAAGGAATAGCAAGGGTCAGGAAGAAAGTGAAAGATAGAAATGTTTTTATTTAATGGGAGAGGGGAGGGATCTGAGGTGAAAGATTGGTATGTTGGCTGACCCCTAGTATTTAGATGATATATCTGCAAGTAGGAAGTCAGGTGTTTTCCATGGCTCTTTAAATTTAATCTGAATTGCGGTGGGTGAGGGGGAGGGCACTTTCCTGAGAATATCACAGATGTAGTTGGCCTTAGGCAGGGTGAACTATCACTGAAAGAAAATGGATAGTACAGTAAGAGGGGAGTGAGAGAGGAATGGGAGACAGACCTTAGGAGACAGGAGAGAATGAAGGTATGTGAGAAGAGGGAGTAGAGTTGAGGTAATTATGCCAGCCATAATTGGGGAAAGGATGGGGGGAGGTGGAGAGAGCCAAGCTGGGTATAGTAAACAGTTAGGAATTGAAAACAAAAAGCTAGAAATCTTTCTATCTGCCAAGATATAATAACATGCATAGTATAAATTATATGCTATGATAATAAAGATATCCAGGGATGGCACAAATTCCATGGTCTCCTCCATACCTGATGGTGGTGTGCAAGCAGCTCTGATAATCTCACGGATGCAGTAGGCCTTAGGCAAGATTAATTAGCACTGTTGGTGGTGTGCAACAAGTACCACAGTTACTGTATTTTCAACTTTTACACATCTCATTGATAACATAAAGGCTATCAAAATGGACATAAGATGTGGTCTAAGGACTATGACAGGGTTTTTTCATTTTATGTATAATATTTTAAAAAATGTATGTTCTAAGCCATGCTTGATACACTGACTTCCATCCTAAGTATTTCCCTCCCCCCAAATGTACATATAAACAAATAACTTGTGTTTAACCACATAGAGCAGAAAAGTAATATCTTAGATGGTGTTAAACACTCAGGAATCATTGATGATCAAACTTATCAATTTTTGCTCCCCAAATTCCCTACGGTGTCAGTCTTCTACTCCCTTCCAAAAGTACATAAAAAGACGAGGTCTATCCCGGGAAGACCTATAGTCTCTGGTACTGACAATTTGTCACATAATTGTAGTATTTTTTTGGATTACCATCTGAGAGACTTTGTGATGGGATTACCATCATATGTGAAGGATACCCCAGATATCCTTAGGCAACTAGAAGACCTAACTATACCCACTGACTCGTGGCTGGTATGCATCGACGTGGAGGCTCTCTACAGTAGCATTCCTCATCACTTTGGAATTGATGCAATAAAATATTTTCTTAAGATGAAAGGCTCCATCTTTGAAGAATTAAACCAACTGCTGATATCACTGCTTGAATATGTTCTGAAACATAACTTTTTCATCTTTAACCATAAATGGTACCACCAACAACAAGGAACGGCAATGGGAACACCGTGTGCTCCCAGTTATGCCAATCTGTTCCTTGGCTGGTGGGAGGATAAATATAGTTACATAGTTACATAGTTACATAGTAATTAAGGTTGAAAAAAGACTTTCAGTCCATCAAGTTCAACCTGTTAAGATCTCCTCTGATCTGCAATATGCGGATTAGTTATTAATTAAATTATTGATTAAATAATTATTAATAGTATAGTATTGGAGAATGAATAAAGAGTTAGTCCATCAAGTTCAACCTTTTTAGATCTCTATTGATCTTTTTAATTTGGACTATTTATTATTATTGTTAATTGTTAATTATTGTTAATTGATCCAGAGGAAGGCAAACATAAAAAAAACCCCATTGAAACTTTGCCAATTGTCTCATAAGGGGGAAAAAAAGCAAAATTCCTTCCTGACCCCAGAAACTGGCGATCAAATTTCTCCCTGGATCAATATTCCTTCGCTAGTTATCTAGGATAGCCTTGAATGCCCTCTTTATTCAGAAATATATCTAACCCCTTTTTGAAGTTGTCTATCGAATTCGCTGTCACCACCTCCTTTGGTAGAGAATTCCACAGTTTAACCACCCTAACTGTGAAGAACCCTTTTCTTTGTTTAAGGTGAAATCTTTTTTCCTCTAACCTCAACGGATGTCCTCTTGTCAGTTGAAAATCTCTTGCTACAAAAAGCTCACTTGACAAAGCCTTATATGGACCCTGGATGTATTTAAATAACGTAATCATATCTCCTCTTAGACGCCTTTTTTCTAGCGAAAATAAGTTTAATTTTGCTAGTCTTTCTTCATAACTTAGCCCCTCCATTCCCCTTATTAGTTTTGTAGCCCTTCTCTGTACTTTTTCCAGCTCTAAGATGTCTTTTTTGTGAGGTGGTGCCCAAAATTGTACTCCATATTCCAAATGAGGGCGTACTAGAGATTTGTATAGTGGCAGAATTATATCTTCTTCCCTGGCTTCTATACCCTTCCTAATACATGCTAATATTTTATTTGCCTTTGCAGCCGCTGCTTGGCTTTGAGCGCTGTTACCTAGGTAGTTGTCCACTAGTACTCCCAAATCCCTTTCAATATCTGATACCCCTAGATTTGCTCCATTAAGATTATAGATTGCTTGGCTATTTTTCCTTCCCAAATGCATAACCTTACATTTATTTGTATTAAATCTCATCTGCCATTTAGCCGCCCATTTCTCTAATTTATGCAAATCCTTTTGTAGGGAAAGTACATCATTATCTGATTTTATTACCTTGCACAACTTAGTGTCATCAGCAAAAATGGAGACACTACATTCGAGTCCTACTTCAATGTCATTAATAAATATGTTAAAAAGGAGAGGACCCAATACTGAGCCCTGAGGAACCCCACTTATCACATTAGACCAATCGGAGTATGTTCCATTTACAACAACCCTTTGCTTCCTGTCTTTTAGCCAGCTCTCGATCCATGAGCAGATATTTACTGCAATTCCTGTATCCCTTAGTTTGCTCACTAGTCTTCCATGTGGCACTGTATCAAATGCCTTTGAAAAATCTAAAAAGACTACATCCACTGAGTTGCCCTGATCCAAGTTCCTACTAACCTCCTCATAAAAACTAATTAGATTGGTCTGACACGACCTTTCCTTCATAAATCCATGTTGACTGCTACCTATGATCCTGTTCAAATAGACATATTCTTGTATTCTGTCCCTTATTAACCCTTCTAAAAGCTTCCCAACTACAGAAGTGAGGCTCACTGGTCTATAATTCCCCGGATTTGCTCTAGATCCCTTCTTAAATATAGGTATCACCTCTGCTTTTCTCCAGTCATCTGGTAGAGACCCTGTAGTGAGCGAGTCTTTAAAGATTAGATATAATGGTTTGGCTATTACAGAACCCAGCTCCCTCAGTACCCTTGGATGTATTCCATCAGGACCTGGGGCTTTATTAACATTTATTTTCTCCAACCTCTTTTGTATTTCTTCCTGCGTTAACCAATTATTTAGTGAAGGTAGTGTAGCCCCATTATGTTGCAGTGTCCCAACCACTGGTACCTCCCTTGTGTAAACCGAAGAAAAGAACCTATTTAGCTCATCTGCCTTTTCCTGGTCACTAATTATCAATATATATATGATGATAACGCACATACCTTTGGAAGTAATATACTCATCTGGAGAAGATACATAGATGATGTGTTTCTTGTCTGGACGGGTAATAGAGAAGATCTTACTGCGTTTTTATCATATTTGAATAACAACGAAATAGGCCTGAGATTTACCTCTGAGGCAAATAAAAGTGAAGTTTCCTTCCTAGATTTAAAAATCAAGAAGGACTCAGAGGGGAAAATATGCACTTCAACCTTTAGAAAGGAAACAGCCTCCAAAACACTATTAAAATGGGAAAGCCAGCACTTTGGACCCCAAAAAAGAGGAATCCCTAAAGGCCAATATTTAAGGATTCGGAGAAATTGCAGTACAGAACATGAATTTAAAATAGAAGCAGATAAACTTAGACAGCGGTTTAAAACAAGAGGTTATCCAAATAGGAGTCTTAAATCAGCCTATAAGCATGCCCTATCTTGTAATAGAACTGACCTGCTTAATGCACATGTCAAAAAGAATACCACCAAAACTAACGACACATCCAACCAGGATTTTATTAGATGCATAATGACATATGGTCATGATTCTGACATTATTAGGACCATTCTTGAAAAACATTGGCATCTTCTTACAAGTGACAAAGACATACAAGATGCTCTAACTTCAAAGGCAAGCATAACATATAGGAGAGGCACCAATATCAAAGATATGATTGTACATAGTCTGTACAATGATACTCCAATTGAGACCAAAACATGGCTTAAACCCCTTAAGGGAATGTACAAATGCGGAAGATGCAAATTTTGCAAATTTGTAAAACCGTGCAAAAACTACATACACCCTATTAATGGGCTCAGTTATGAAATTAACAACTTTTTTAACTGTAAATCTACAGGAGTGATATATATAGCCACATGCCTTTGCAATAAGGTTTATGTAGGTAAAACCTGTAGAGAGCTTCGACGTAGAATGGGGGAACATATATACTCTATTCTCAATGAATATGATACCCCCATAGCAAGACATATCAAATATTGCCACAACAACAATCCGGATGTACTTAAGTTCTGCATCATAGATTCAGTAACTTCAGGACCCAGAAGGGGCAACTTCCAAAAAAAACTATTACAATCTGAATCTAAATGGATTTATAAACTTCAAGCACAAGTACCCAATGGGTTAAATGAAGGTTTTTCGTATACTCCCTTCATTTAACTTTTTCACTTTTTTTCACATATCTGTTTTATTTGATATAGTACACATCCTTTGCCTCTTTTATAGGGCACCCTTGCCTTATTTACACTATTACTTGAGTTTATCTTTTATTGCCCCTCTTAATAGATGGTGCCCTCCACTAGGATTCTATCCTATATTTACACACTATAGATACTTATTAAATAGTCCCTCATAATCTGGGACTTCATCCATCATTTTATTATCCTCTGCTCTAAGCACTTTATGGTATTTCTTAGCACTATATGCACTATATGCCCTATAGTTCACTTCCCAGTGACACATTGATCACTAGAAGAGATTATATCCATTGATTCACACCTATACATGGAAGACTTCCTTAAATCCTGCATTATCATATAAGGGTGTCCTTATACTAGTTCCAATGTTATTATCTTCCTTTCTCCCAGGCTTACAATATATAAGAGATTTATTTCAGTGTAGCACACTCGGTAGCGTTGGTAACCATGGCTACCGTTTCCTTTAAATAGCTCTCATTTTTCAGTACACGCCTTGATCCTTTGACAAAGACGTTTTGTAACGTAGAAACATGTTAGGTAACAGGCGTAGGTAGCGTGACGTCATCACGCACGCTACATTCAGGAAGCGCGAAACTCCGAGCTAATGGAGGCGCAAACGCTCTACTAAAAAGAACTCAGAGGCACTTTTAAGGGCAGATTATTTGGGCTATTAAAGCCTTACCCCTGAACTGACACAGACCCTCAGTAACTTAGTTAAGAGGAGATAACCATTGCTCTACAAACAGCATGTCAGTCGTTTCTGTATACAGACACATCAAGGGAAAGCAGCTTTGCTGCATATAGTGACTGGTATCTGTATCAGACTGCATGACATTCCCATATGAGGCTGAGCCTTTACAGTTTTGAAACACCAAGATAACTCTACTAATAGTAGGTGTTTCACTTCATTTGTCAGTAATCTATATTAATATTGTATACATATACATCCATCTATGGGTTTTGTCTACAGCCCTTAAATCATTGTGCAGTTGCCCTTTTATATACTCTGAGGAATTTACCTGTGTAACCACACTCTAAAAATACTATATAATAGAGTGGTAATAGTGGTCACAAGAGTCATTGAAGGAATCACCTTTCACAGTGTTTTTAAATTGCTTTTAAATTCTTTTAATCGACGTTGTTTTTTCACCAATAAAATTTCGCTATTAATATATGATTATGATTAACCCTATGTTGTTTTCACATTTGAATTTGTAGTGTCAAGCACTATTGGGTTTAATTCCCTAAGATATTACTTTTCTGCTCATTTCTAATAGTGGTTCAATCCACACTTAGGGGTTGTAATAACAAGTCTACACTTTCACTCTCTCTGCCTGTTGTCAACCCAGAAAATAATTTATACAATTCAAAATGGCAGGGGCTAGTATCACCAGTCTGGACTTTGCACAATTACAAATTGAGGCAGATGAAACTTTTATGCCCTCAATACAACCTAGAACTGAAAATAAGGATGTAAATTCAGCTCTATATGAGCTTCAAAAAAATATGAGGAAGCAAATTAGATCAATCTGGGAAATATCCAGTCTCCAAAATTACATGAAAAATAAACTAATCCCCAGAGGTTTAAGGACCAATATTACACCAGCCTCCAATATAAACGATGAGACCTTTCTGTCCAAGTGGAAAGAAATTCTATTTAAATGCTCTATGGACCTTATGTCTCTAATTATTGAAACTGAGCAGAAAAATCTAGAGAACATTAAACAAAGAGTTATACTGAATCAAATAGAAGTTGACAAATTCAAAGACCTCTCTGACTTTGAAATTTTGTGTAACAAACTGAACTTTAACATTGACAATTTTAAAAAAGACATCAAAGATCGCAAACAAAGGAAATTCCTAAGAGATCAAACAGATTTCAAGACAGGTAGAATATATAAGAGACTACCAGCGAATTCAGAAACTCAAACTGGATCTGAAATTAGTTCATCTGATTATGATACCTCAGATATAGAGGATAATACTACCAGAAAAGACCTCACAGGTCCCAATTTCCATCAATATAAAACCAATAACAGAACAAGAAACTCCAATTGGAGAAGGGACCAATATGAACTACGCCCGAGAAGGAATCAATATGATCCTGACAGACTAACAAGACCTTATTCTAGTTATGAGAATGATCTCCCACCTACTCCTTTTTTAGGAAGAGGACGGTCTCAAGGAAGGAGATCGATACAAACAAGACCAAATCAATTTCAAGGGTACCCAGTAAAAGAGAGGATGAACTGAGAATTATCAACTTATCGCACTTTAAACTGCAAGAGTCACATATTTCAGTATTAAGTAAAGGCTTAACCTTTGTACCTACATCCAAAGCAGATACCTTTACTCACATAAAGGATTTAAATTTGTTCTCTAGAAAATTAGCTCTACATAAGTTTTATAAAATGAAGCAAGAGAGGGAAATCCTCAACCTAGGTGTACCCCAAGAGGATATTAAGATTATACAAGGCCTTATGGAACTATTGGAAGAAAACTGTACACCAACAATTGAACCTAAGAGATGGAGAAATAAAAGTACTTTCACACCGCAATTAAAAGATTATGCCAACATTTGGGTATTCTTACAACAAGTCTCGAATGACATAGAGAACATAGACCATATGAGCTACAAAAAAATATACAATCTCACTAAATCTGAATATACAGCTCTGAAAGAACTGAGAGAAGATAACACCATCCACATTAAACCGGCCGATAAGGGTGGAAATATAGTCCTAATGGACAACATGGACTATAAAGATATGTGTGAAAGGATCCTTAAGGATAAAATGACCTATAAGATCATTCCCAAGGACCCCACAGCCGAATTTAAATCTACCCTCAAGAACATCTTAGATGGTGTTAAACACTCAGGAATCATTGATGATCAAACTTATCAATTTTTGCTCCCCAAATTCCCTACGGTGTCAGTCTTCTACTCCCTTCCAAAAGTACATAAAAAGACGAGGCCTATCCCGGGAAGACCTATAGTCTCTGGTACTGACAATTTGTCACAT
This sequence comes from Discoglossus pictus, assembly GCA_027410445.1. Taxonomy (NCBI): domain Eukaryota; kingdom Metazoa; phylum Chordata; class Amphibia; order Anura; family Alytidae; genus Discoglossus; species Discoglossus pictus. The sequence goes on from CM050164.1 coordinate 476,261,240, forward strand.
AATTGTAGTGTTTTTTTGGATTACCATCTGAGAGACTTTGTGATGGGATTACCATCATATGTGAAGGATACCCCAGATATCCTTAGGCAACTAGAAGACCTAACTATACCTACTGACTCGTGGCTGGTATGCATCGACGTGGAGGCTCTCTACAGTAGTATTCCTCATCACTTTGGAATTGATGCAATAAAATATTTTCTTAAGATGAAAGGCTCCATCTTTGAAGAATTAAACCAACTGCTGATATCACTGCTTGAATATGTTCTGAAACATAACTTTTTCATCTTTAACCATAAATGGTACCACCAACAACAAGGAACGGCAATGGGAACACCGTGTGCTCCCAGTTATGCCAATCTGTTCCTTGGCTGGTGGGAGGATAAATATATATATGATGATAACGCACATACCTTTGGAAGTAATATACTCATCTGGAGAAGATACATAGATGATGTGTTTCTTGTCTGGACGGGTAATAGAGAAGATCTTACTGCGTTTTTATCATATTTGAATAACAACGAAATAGGCCTGAGATTTACCTCTGAGGCAAATAAAAGTGAAGTTTCCTTCCTAGATTTAAAAATCAAGAAGGACTCAGAGGGGAAAATATGCACTTCAACCTTTAGAAAGGAAACAGCCTCCAACACACTATTAAAATGGGAGAGCCAGCACTTTGGACCCCAAAAAAGAGGAATCCCTAAAGGCCAATATTTAAGGATTCGGAGAAATTGCAGTACAGAACATGAATTTAAAATAGAAGCAGATAAACTTAGACAGCGGTTTAAATCAAGAGGTTATCCGAATAGGAGTCTTAAATCAGCCTATAAGCATGCCCTATCTTGTAATAGAACTGACCTGCTTAATGCACATGTCAAAAAGAATACCACCAAAACTAACGACACATCCAACCAGGATTTTATTAGATGCATAATGACATATGGTCATGATTCTGACATTATTAGGACCATTCTTGAAAAACATTGGCATCTTCTTACAAGTGACAAAGACATACAAGATGCTCTAACTTCAAAGGCAAGCATAACATATAGGAGAGGCACCAATATCAAAGATATGATTGTACATAGTCTGTACAATGATACTCCAATTAAGACCAAGACATGGCTTAAACCCCTTAAGGGAATGTACAAATGTGGAAGATGCAAATTTTGCAAATTTGTAAAACCGTGCAAAAACTACATACACCCTATTAATGGGCTCAGTTATGAAATTAACAACTTTTTTAACTGTAAATCTACAGGAGTGATATATATAGCCACATGCCTTTGCAATAAGGTTTATGTAGGTAAAACCTGTAGAGAGCTTCGACGTAGAATGGGGGAACATATATACTCTATTCTCAATGAATATGATACCCCCATAGCAAGACATATCAAATATTGCCACAACAACAATCCGGATGTACTTAAGTTCTGCATCATAGATTCAGTAACTTCAGGACCCAGAAGGGGTAACTTCCAAAAAAAACTTTTACAATCTGAATCTAAATGGATTTATAAACTTCAAGCACAAGTACCCAATGGGTTAAATGAAGGTTTTTCGTATACTCCCTTCATTTAACTTTTTCACTTTTTTTTCACATATCTGTTTTATTTGATATAGTACACATCCTTTGCCTCTTTTATAGGGCACCCTTGCCTTATTTACACTATTACTTGAGTTTATCTTTTATTGCCCCTCTTAATAGATGGTGCCCTCCACTAGGATTCTATCCTATATTTACACACTATAGATACTTATTAAATAGTCCCTCATAATCTGGGACTTCATCCATCATTTTATTATCCTCTGCTCTAAGCACTTTATGGTATTTCTTAGCACTATATGCACTATATGCCCTATAGCTCACTTCCCAGTGACACATTGATCACTAGAAGAGATTATATCCATTGATTCACACCTATACATGGAAGACTTCCTTAAATCCTGCATTATCACATAAGGGTGTCCTTATACTAGTTCCAATGTTATTATCTTCCTTTCTCCCAGGCTTACAATATATAAGAGATTTATTTCAGTGTAGCACACTCGGTAGCGTTGGTAACCATGGCTACCGTTTCCTTTAAATAGCTCTCATTTTTCAGTACACGCCTTGATCCTTTGACAAAGACGTTTTGTAACGTAGAAACATGTTAGGTAACAGGCGTAGGTAGCGTGACGTCATCACGCACGCTACATTCAGGAAGCGCGAAACTCCGAGCTAATGGAGGCGCAAACGCTCTACTAAAAAGAACTCAGAGGCACTTTTAAGGGCAGATTATTTGGGCTATTAAAGCCTTACCCCTGAACTGACACAGACCCTCAGTAACTTAGTTAAGAGGAGATAACCATTGCTCTTGCAAACAGCATGTCAGTCGTTTCTGTATACAGACACATCAAGGGAAAGCAGCTTTGCTGCATATAGTGACTGGTATCTGTATCAGACTGCATGACATTCCCATATGAGGCTGAGCCTTTACAGTTTTGAAACACCAAGATAACTCTACTAATAGTAGGTGTTTCACTTCATTTGTCAGTAATCTATATTAATATTGTATACATATACATCCATCTATGGGTTTTGTTTACAGCCCTTAAATCATTGTGCATTTGCCCTTTTATATACTCTGAGGAATTTACCTGTGTAACCACACTCTAAAAATACTATATAATAGAGTGGTAATAGTGGTCACAAGAGTCATTGAAGGAATCACCTTTCACAGTGTTTTTAAATTGCTTTTAAATTCTTTTAATCGACGTTGTTTTTTCACCAATAAAATTTCGCTATTAATATATGATTATGATTAACCCTATGTTGTTTTCACATTTAACCACATAGAGCAACTTACCAGGCACCTGGCCTCTGACCTGGAGGTTGGAATGCCACCTGCCCCCTTGCAAGCCTCAGGATGAACCCATATCTGGAATATTGATGAACTAGCCAGATGAACCCAGCTGTGGTGTATCTGGCAATGAGAGTGGGGTTATGGCTGGTGACTGGGTGAGGAGGTCACATAAATAATTCATACTTCCTCTAATAGAAGATCTTTATGTGTTTTATATATCTGAGTAACAATAAAGTTAGTCTTCCATTCACTAAGCAGTGTGGTCTGATCTCTCTGCAGTACCATGACTGATGTCTGGATCTAAATAGCTGGTGTGCTGAGAGGAGAAAAAAGTCACAACCTAATATCCCACCTGATTATTTTATTAGATTGGTATCAAAATTATAAATTCTGCCTTGTAATATCTAGAAGAATTATTTGTCATAGCTTTGTCACATTATAAAGCATTACTGGCCAATTGAGTGTT